>JAGXJF010004533.1:600000-910497 GCA_019208055.1 Stipa capillata | reverse complement strand
GCCTCTTTGTTCCCGAGTGCTGCTTGCAAAAGTTCTCCCACCAAGCAGCGGCGGGGCCATGCAGGTACTGTGCGGTGGGGGGGGGTAGCAAGCAGGGCTTTTCTGTCCTCTTCGCAGGTGCTACTTCCAGTTGCTCTCGATGACGGCGCCACGCCAGTCGTCGGCGTCCCAGGGTTCAACTGAGTGGGCGAAGAAGGCGGGGAGGTGCGCTGGAATTCTGGATAACTTATTAGGAGGATCCTTTTCCCTCCTGCCTGCCATGCTGGACTGAGCTGTCTGGATTTCTCTTGCCCGTCCTGACGGTTTTTGTTCCATCAGTAGAATATTTGTGCAGGGTGTCTTCATTTTTGGGTGGGTGAGGTAGGGTTGCTTGGCTGCGCTTTTGGCGTTTAATGATCCATGTGGTGTATTCATTCGTCCGGCTCGCCTGATTTGCTTTGCCACCGGAAGGCGAGGTGTTTATTTGGGCACCAAGGGAGTAGCCTTGCGCGTTTTTAAGATTGACTCCTTGTTCCTTTAGCCTTCTTGGCTTCATTGAGCGGTCGGACTCATGGATCGACTCTTCGCGGTCATTTTTGCGGGTTCTCACAATCATCTGAGCCTGCACAAGAACAGGTAAGGGGGAATCAAGGTAAGAACGGAGTTCGGGGGTTGGGGTCGCACAAGAACGAATACAATCACGGCTGCGGATAGCGGCTATAGTAGCAATAAACCCAACGCACCAACACCCGCACACACGCGCTCAGTCAAATAAAATCCTAATCGGGAAATCCGCCACTTCTCGGATTCTCCAAAAATTCTGGAATAATCATGGAACATCTAACAGCATATCTAATCCAACTATAGCATAAAATAACAGTGTCCAGTTTAAAAATATCAAGGTGTGAAATAATACACTATAGTATTAAAAAAATGTCATTGTACTGCAACTCTTCAATTAGGTCTCTGAAAATTTCCAGAAATTAACACAATATTCCTGCATCTCTAGAACCTTAATACAAAATGCTGAGCAGGTCTTGTGAAAAATCTAATCAAGCACCGAGCATCTTGACCCTGAGTATTTCCTTGCGTGAAATAGCTGTGCACTCCTTGCATGAGCTGTCCAAAAATTCAATGAGCACACAGACCACCCTGTGTTAACCGTCAATCCCGTTTAACCCCTCTAGTAGCTCTCGTCTCATCCTTGCACCATGAAAACCAATGTCATGTCTTCTGTGGCACTCACGTCTTAGCCTTGCACAGCAATGCATTCAAACCCATCCCTGCAGCTCCCCAGTAAAGCGTCAATCCAACCATTTGACGTGTTCAAGTATAACCAATCACCCGGAGCACGCAATGGCACCTCATGCCACCCTGGGTGCTTGCTGGCTGAGCTCTGACACCCCCCATGCCGCTCCACAGCATGCACCGCTGCTCCCCTCGCACGCCGGCCATCGTCGAGCCAAATCCGAGCAACAGCCGAGCTCAGACGTCCCACCACCACCCTGTGGCCATCCCATCCCCAGCCAGCTCAACCTCTCCATTACTCACCCCGCCGAGTCGTCGCCTCACCGGAGCTGCACTCACCCGCCCCCTCACCCCAAGACGTCTTTCGTCCTCCCTGGAGCTCCAGGCCGCCTCACTCCGCCGTCCAGTCCTGTTCCCAGCTACCGACCATCCCAGCTGCCGCCGGCTCAAGTGGCTGCACAGCCAGCTACCCGACAGCCCGCCGACCCCAGATCCAGCCGCTCCAGCTCCGACCGCAGAACGCGGCCAGCCCTACCTCCCAACCGCCCCGACCAGAGTAACCGCCGCCGCCGCCAGCCCTCTGTGCCGAGCGCCGAGTGAAGCGGTAAGCCGGGCGAGCGGCCCATTTAGCCAACCACTCGGTGCGTGAGTGGTTGCGCCCCTTTTCTTTTCCCGTTTTCCAGTCCAGAAAGCGTAAGTTACCAGGAGCCAGTGCAGCAACCCGTTTTCTTCAGTGGAAAGCGTAAAGGCTCTAGGAAATCGGTCCAGAGCTAGTTAAAACTCTATTGCTTTAGGTCTTAATTCTCTCCAGGCCGTTCTGTTGAAGTAATTTCTCTGGTTCTGGAAGTATTAGATTAATTACAAGCTGTTAGTAGAGAACACATTTGCGCAAAAAGTTCAAATCTTCTTCGGAAATTCAAATGGGAGTAGAGTTAACAACTTTCTTTTCTAAGAACCGCATACTCAAACATCATAATTATAATACGTCAGCAATAGTCAAGGTATAGAGCCCTGATTCACTAGCGCTATTAGAGCACCTCTAACCATAAAATCATGAATATATCAGTTCGAAACTCACGTAACCTTCAAATGTTTTGTGCCCCATGAATTTCTTCCTTAGATTTATGTCACCGTCATTTTCCATATGACACCAGGTGTGATATACCAGTTATCTAACGTGACTACCATGCCAAGATCTAAACCCTAAGCCATGCCATAACTCATCATGCATAGCATCTGCATTATGGAAGTGCTTTTGTTGTTTCTTATTCGGTGTTCTTGCGGCGCGTAGTTGACGGAGAGACGTACGTGCGTCAGGAGGAACCGGCGTCACCCCCGCGTGCAGTACAGGAACAGGACCTGCCAGGCAAGCTTTCCCCCCACCTTGATCATGCCGAATCCTATATTTTTATGAACTTTACTATTTCGTTTGTAAATCCTGCATTGCTATATTAATATCACGATATTTTATATAGTATTAGTTACTCCCAGTGGATGCACTGTCCTTAGGTCCGAGCTCCCTATCCTTGAAGCCCTAGGAATATTAGTCGACTATTTTCGAGTCGACAAAAATATTAGGATTTATAGGCTGTAAGCCCCGCTTAGCCCTGCTATAGATAAATCAAGTTTTGGACAAAACTTTGAAAACCCTATTTTGGTACAAGAAATAAAACCCTCGGATATACTGGGATATCCGGGGTGACTTTTGAAAGAGAGGGTCTGGCAGAGACCCTAAACAAAATCGGAGATGTTTTGGATCCGGGCGAGAATGTTAGGAGCAGCCGGGGGCTGTAGAGGAATTATTAAATGGCACGTCGTCGAGGACGATCGTGAGTTGTGGATGGAGTCTTGTTCGGATCAGTTAAGGACCGAGCCTAAAGTGCCGCTAAACCAGTTCCACCATCGTGCGTCCACATGTCCTTTATGGGAAGGACTTGACTTGGTACCCCGGCAAGTATTAGGGTTTGGACCCGTGGGAAGTTAGGAGTCGTGGCTAGGTGCTTAAAAGTCCTAGAGATCCACTGCCGCGTAGCGTTTGGGTGCTGATCGACACAAAGGTGGAGAGCCCCAATTTGGTGTCCGGAATTCGGTATCCGGGGCACGCAAACTTGGGTATTCACCTAGCGGGTCCAACTCTAGTATGGAAGCGGGCGACGGTCTCGTTGTGACCACCCTGCCAATACACTTCGTGAAGTGTATCGTTAGCGCTCGGCAAAAAGGGTGAGTTCACATCTTGTGGGTAAAGCCGTACAACCTCTGCAGAGTGTTAAAAACTATTCGAATAGCCGCGTCCTCGGTCATGGACATGAACTGGCAAGGCCACACGCTGGTTAGACCAGGTTTTGTTGCGAAAGATGGGAAAAGGGATTAAGGACGTGGGCACGATGTGCCCACAGTGTGCAATTTACGCTACAGGCTGGTAGCAAGGAATTGCAGGAGGAAAGGGCTAGCCATACTGTCCGGAGCAGTATGGGCTGAGCCGGGAGTCAAGCGGGAGCTAGCCATGTTGTCAGGGATAACAGAGGCTGAGCACCGTTCTAAGGACGCTAGCTGCACTATTCGGGAACGTGCAGGCTGAGCAGTGAATCGAGACGCTAGTCATGCTGCACGGGGCAGTATGGACTGAGCGGACTCGACAGTAGATGAGCAAAACTCTCAAATTTTATAATGAGCTTTACAAAGCCGCTTTCGAATCTATTATATCTGTATTTACATAAGAGCTTACTTTTCCGCACAACTATTAAACTAGACTAGAGCTGTTAATATTGCTATCCCCTGCATGAAATATCGCCGTATATTCTCCCCGGTGGGGAATAGCTTGCGAGTACATTCAATGTACTCACCTGGCTTGTTGATTGGCCAGAAGATGAGGAAGAGTTCCGCTCCGACGAGGAAGACACCGACTACGAGGGCTAGGGCGTTTGCCCCAGTCAGTTGCCTAAGGGTTTGGCATACTGATGGGTCTATCTACGTGTGTTTATTTTCCGCTGCAAGACTTTTATTCGGCCAATAGGCCCTGTTGTGTTAAAAGACCTTAATGGCTTGTATTGTAATAAAATCGGTATTGTGTGACGATGTTATCAAGTTCTTGTGCGTACCGGCTACGGATCCAGGGACCGGTACGATAATCACAGGAGCGCACCCGGCCTTAAAACCGGGGGCGCGACACAAGGTGGCCCAAGCGGAGCTGCTCAGGCGGCTTGGCAGTAGCCCAAGGGGAGCAAGGGGGCGCGACCCAAGGGGAGCAAGGGGAGCTCGGGTGGGCCGGCCTGGTACGGCCTGGCCTGGCCCAGGCGGAGGGGAGAGGAGGCCGGCCTACTGGACCGGTCCAAGGGGAACGGGCGGCAGCCGGGTGGGCCGGCCCATGGGGGAAGGCGGGGGCGCCTGAGCGGGTCGAGCGGGGCGACTGGGCCGCCGGCCCAGTCGGCCCAGGAGGGAGGCGGGCGGGACGGCCTGCGGGCTGAGGAGGGGGCCGATCGGGCTGGGCCACCAGCCCAGGCGGGGCCCGATAGGGAGGGAAAGATGGGCTTCGGCCCAAAAGACTTAAAAAACATTTTCTGAATAAAATAACTCTAGAAAATCAAATGAAGCCTTTAAAAATAGCAAACACTTCTGAAAAATCTCAAAAAAAATCCAATAAATCAATTTGAGCATGGGGAACTCAATAAAAATATTTTTGGAGCGAATTTTCAAATAATGATCCACTAAAAATTCAAAAACAACACCTATTACTCTCAAATTAATTCATAGCCTTGAATTAATTTGAAATAAAATCCAAATAAAATACATATAAATAGATTGCATAGTTGCACATCCTCTTCTCTTTTTTTAATTTTTTTTCAAGCCCACAAAAATCGAGGATGTTACATTGCAGGATGTGATACGAGAAAGGATCGAAGATGATCCCAGCATTGCACTAAAAACAATTGATGATGGTGACTTGTATGCTGAACTCTTTCCCAAGGAGCAAAAAGGAAGAATACGTGGGTTGGGGTTGTTACCAAGTGGATCTAAGTCTGTTGCACTTGCAAGGAATACAGCTGCGATGAGACTAATGCAAGAGGAAAATGCATAGCTAAAAGCTAGGATTGAGAGTCAGGAAGAGAAATATAATGAACTAAAGAGCATGATACTATCCATGCAAGGAGTTGGGTCACCAGGAGTTGGATCTGTTGATGCTCGAAATGGATCACCGGGAGCTGGACCTATTGGTTCTCCTCGTGGATCACCAGAAATAGGATTTGTCCATGCTCGTAATGTAGATTGATCTGATGTTGCTGGTAATGGAGTTGGCTCTCCTGGTGTTGGTAGTGGTGCAGGCTTTACTGGTACAGGAGCAGCATCCCCTTGTGTAGATAAAGGAGTTGTTGGTGCTAACAAACAAACCTCCAAAACAAACATTCCTCATAATAGACAGGTAATGCTTTTTGAATGACTTCAGTTAGTGCTTAATATTTTTGACCTTTTATTGTGTTAATGTCGGTGACTGTCACACTTGTGGGATATTGATAAACCAAAGGGTCAGCTGTTACAATCATTATCTTCTAACAATAGGGTGCATGTGAATGAGTTAAACCAAACAAGGGTCAGGAATATTCGAAAAAAACAGCCAGTGGTATTTTTTCTTGACAAGCCTATAGTTATATAAAATGAAAAGATATAATAGCGACTAGATTTTACAATCGTTGTCTTATGTAGAGCGGTTTGCAAGTTGCTTTTGGCTCACCAAGCAGCTCCAGCATTGTGGCATATGGGAGACTTGGTCGCACGGATAAAAATGCTATAGCTTTGGATGGAATGCCCTTAGGAGGATTTTATGAGGTCTATGTTGATTTCGTGGTTGATAAGCTATTCTTGTTGCCTAGAGCCCAAGGGTAGGCTACTAAGGTGGGTCAGGCTCTTGGGCGCTGCATGGCTTGGCTATTTCAGAATGTATGAAATACACTCCACTACTTGTCTACAACAATGAACTATGCAACTTCTATAAAACTATTGCTTATATGCCATCTTTTTGTTTATTTGTAGGTTGTCCAAAATGATGGATCACCTCTGAATTTGTCCAAGCGTGCAACAGGTAATATAAAGTTCAGAGTTGTGCTACCATGTAGTAGTTTCTCTACTGCCTGCAAACTTATCCCAATTTGCATATAAAATTATTTAGTCCCTTAGATCAGTTGAGCGCAAGACTCTTACCTTCTCATTAGACATTTTGTTTAATAAAACTGATGCCGAGTTAGATTGAGTGACTTCCTACTCTTTTCCATCGGAATGAAATGTCAATGCCTCTTGTCTTACTTTTGCTGTTGTGATCTCTACCAACTCCAAGCTTTGAAAAGTTTATATGCTCCAGAACAACTTATTCCCCATTTTTCCAGATCAACAACTCCAGAGGCCAGTTAATTGATTCTATAATTGAAAAGGCTTTGCTAATGTGGTAGGAGGTCCAAGTGCTTGCTGGAATAGTTAAAAGTTGAGAGCGAGACAGAAAAAAAAACATACATGCATTGTTGAGACAGTCAAATATGTTCTTTAAATGTTGTGCAGTTTTCACAACTCTTCGATTACATGCATGCTGCATGTTAGATGAAAATATATTCATTTTCATGATATGGGAATTTTGTTAATTATTGTTGCTAGTTGTCTCACCTTCCACTTCTCATTTTTCTTGCCCAGATTGATGATGATGTCAACCTTGCCTCTTTTGTGATTCTGCAAGTGGTCCAGTTGCATGGATGAAGTTAGTCTTCTGCCAATTGACCAGATCGTAAGATGTAGTGTCATGGTGCCAACCTAGCTAAAATGAATTTGCTTTTGCTACTAAATATTAGATAAGCTAGTCTTTTGTGGAACTGATGGCATGCGTTTGCTCTTTATTTTGTCATGGGATTGTCAAGGTTGGGATCAGTTGTATATGTCAAGCCTGTGGGGCATATAATATGACTTGGGCATCTTATTGATCATCCCAATTACAGTGCAATTTTTTTTATTTTCTGCTTTGTATGGAATGAAATGAGATTGCAGGAGATGTAACTGCGCATTTCAAGTATTATATCTGCCATGTATGAATGAGTTAGCATTCATGAAAAAATAATATTGCAATTGGCAAATGCCACGGATGATCAAACATGGCATATACATATGCCGCAGTAGAGAAATGAAGGCACTTATTATGTGCCGTAGTAATACCAACACAACACATAGTTTATGCCATGCTAGACTGTGCAATCATGGCACTTACTATGTGTTGGGCTAGAGATACTCGGGCACATCACATGTGTCGGGTTAGGCATACCACGGCACCTACGTGTGCCGCAGTAGATACAACAATGCCGACACATCTAAACAGTTATTTAATGTAATAAGATACAACCTAAGATACAATGCATTAGAAGTGCTCTAATGTACCATGCGTACCTTCAGGACCACTACAACACGGTACCCCAATCAGGGGCACATTTATGTGCCGGGAAATCTAGCTAAGTGCCAGCAAAATGTTTTCCCCAGCAGTTGTTGTACATAATATGTGCCCGATTAAGGATACCACAGCACATATAATGTGCCGCGGGCTTGAGAAAGATCGGCACATCTATGTGCCGGGGTTGGTCAAGTGCCACGGACACCCTTTCCCTGTCTGCACTTTTCTTGACGGTCAACAACTGCTGGGGAAAACATTTTGCTGGCACTTAGCTAGATTTCCTGGCACATAAATGTGCCCCTGATTGGGGTACCGTGTTGTAGTGGTCCTGAAGGTACGCATGGTACATTAGGGCACTTCTAATGCATTGTATCTTAGGTTGTATCTTATTACATTAAATTACTGTTTAGATACAACCTTCACAATTGCTTGTATCTTAGTGTTGTATCTAAAACATTTTTATTTATTATATTTTATGATCTATATTACCATTTTTAACCTTATAACCTGTTTGTGGCATAGTTCTAGTGCATAGTAGTACATGTATGAGCCACATAGGATTACTCAAGAATTAATTCACATCGATTACAACGCTAAGAGTTGGTTCCAAATTAAGAGACAGTTTCCTTTAGTTCCAAATTAAGAGACAATTTTTTTCTCTTTTCTCCATAACTACCCTGCCACGTAAGCTTTCTGCTTAGGCGGCATGGCTTAAGAGACAGCTGAGTTGGAGCATTGGGACTGCCCTTAGCTTCTCAAAAGGGGAGCTATATGTATTTCACAATAGTTATTACATAATGAAACGGAGAATTAATAGTAATGATAGTATGTCTTATAGTGGCTTCGAGTAATTGTTCGGCCTAACCATGGCTGCCTTACTTGGTGAAGAGGATGGGTGATGCATGCATGGTATGGGGGAGCAAGGGAACCAGAAGGATCAACATAGAGAGGAAGAAAAGAAACTCCCAGTTAGCATACATGAAGATGTATGTGTGACTAGTAATTGATACCCTAATCAGACTCTTTAGGAAACTCTGTGTGTGTAACTCCATGAGCTTTCTGTGGAGCTACACCCCACGAAAATATCTATCTTGGGACACAGAAGCTGCATATGAAAAGTCAGCAGCAACTATACCAACGTGATTAATTTGCCCCTGCACTCTCCCTTAAGAGTACAAGGCACAACAAACTCTACCTACAAGTAATTAATGTGAACTGAGTAGATGACTAATTAACTAAAAATATGCTAATCAATTTGTGACCTATATATGCATGCATGGGTGCTAATTAGTTGTACTAGACTGATGAGACATGCATTGAGATGATTATTTTTGGAAAGAGAGGAGAACTTACTAGACCATATCAAACATGGAAAATTGGACATTTGCCAAATGCACCACCCAACCCAAGGTGGGCATTGGCACTGAGTTAATTAGTTCGTTGCAGTGTAGGTATGCATATGGCTGAGACATGTACTCAAAGGAAGATGATATGTGGAGAGGGAGACTTAATTAAGGCAGCCATGGTTCCCTAGGCCAAGGTCTTCTTCTGATCTGGCTCTGCAGCAGGGAGATGAGAAGAGACGAGCCTGTATTGATATTGTGGTGTTGGTACCGGCAGAGTTGGAGCTGTCAGAGACATTGTCATGCCTGCATGCAGAACATACGAATTACACTCCAGATATAGACCAATGCCAAATATTACCCTGATCCATCTGCTCATGTTTTTGGAGTAAGGGCTAATATATTTTCTCTATTGCACCGTCATCTTTTTGACACAGTTAGAAGAAAGAAACAATAGATATTTGCTATAATTTGTGAGAGTACATATGTGCCTAGCTTAAACAGGAGTTTTAAGAGAAAATCTCGCAAACAAACCTGCTGGTTGGCCGGCAGAGTTAGGGTTAAGCGCGACGGCGCCACCGTACTGCTGCAGGAGGCCGGTCACCGCGGTCGGGCTGCTGGCCGGGGCGCCGACCGCCGCCGTCGCCGCGTACTGGTACATCTGAGGGTACTGCATCATGCCGTACTCCCCGGCGGCGCTCGCCGGAACGTACTGGAAGTAGGGGTAGAGCCCGGTAGGATCAGCCATTGTTAGGCCCCCCGCCGCCGCCGCTGTCGCTGCGCCGCCGTTGAAGACCTGGTACTGCGCTCCTCCGGCCAGCCCACCATACGCTTGATAGTAGGTCTGGCAAATTTTGGCATGCATGCACATGATTAGTCATCAATGTATTATGGAGATTGCATAACAAACAAGCAAACGTACTTAACCACTGACTCACTAAGATGTCACACAATATAATCCAAAACACAAAAGGACTAAACTCCGGAGCAGTACGTAGCTAGAGATGACAAAATTTGTGAAACAAGAACTGTTTACTCGAGCAGCTGGCTACGAATATGGAATTAGGTTAAATTAAATTCAGCTTCCAATTTTGTTCTGCTCCATGTTATAATTTTCTTACTCCATTTTGCATTTGTTTTCCCTAAAAGTCTAGAACAAAGCTGATCAAATTAACTCGCGAAAAACACCTCGCGCGTACAGCGTAATACGACAAGAGTGTACGTGTAGTACTAGCAAACGTCGGATCAGCTGGGATCAACTGTTCATTTCATATCCTATATGGAAGATCGAGACAGGGAAACGAAGTAGTATTATACGTACCAGCGGCGAATAGTTGTAGTCCGAGAAATACGGAGAGTATCTGCAGTTAATTTTTCCAAAGAGAAAATGGAGTCAAATAATACATACAATCTTCACAATTTCATGTACAACAATATTAGGGATCCCCCACACCCCTCTCAGTACTAGTGCATGCATGTTCGACCTAATTAACCAATTCATTTGATTAATAATTGCACGATATACTGTACAAACTAGCTATAGTTCGTTGCTTTGTGTTAATTTATTCATTTTTCTCTCGCACTGACACGCCTGCATGCATGCAAGATCGAGAAAGGAACAGTTAACAAATTTACTTTTTTTCGTCTAAATTAGTGGGGGCGTGTATGTATGTATACGCGTACGCCATGCCAGTCGCTGTGCTCCGATCGAGGTATATATACGATCGAGTATATCGAAACGATGAGGGTACCTGCATGCATGCGGTCACTGCTACCCAAAGTGCGTGCATGTCAGTCGCCCACATGATTATCAGGGTGCTCACCCTTACCATTGTACAGCTACACGTACGTACACTGCTACGTACTAGTCTACTACGTAATAATTAATCCACTGCTGATCTCTGAAATCACTTTATCTATATGCACACACTAGCAGCTGCTAGTTGCACTTACATATGCATTCATGCTGCTTTAGAGAGAGAGAGAGAGAGAGAGAGAGAGTATATATATGCATATGAGCTGTGGGCACATGGAAATGGAACAGCTAGAAGGAGAAGCAGGTGCACATGGACGATGGATGGACGGTGCAGTCGTTGGCCCCCTCCTACAATTAACGAGCAGGCAAGCATGCAGTCCTCACCAACGGCTTTTAACCAGAACCATCCTCTTTACAGCTAGGCCAGCACTCCAGGGGAGAGAGAGAGAGAGAGAGAGAGAGAGAGGGAGGGAGAGAGGGAGAGAGAGAGAAAGGGATCTAAAAACCAATCACAATGGAGTAGTACTCACCCATACATGTTGTAAGCAGCAGCTGGAATCCCTTGCTGGATGCCATGATCCGGGAAGCTCGTCACCAAGCTGGCACCACCACCAGCCTTCATTGGCCTCATGTTGCTTCCCCCTGCATGCACAGGGAACACTCGACAGATAAATAAATTGACAATCAATTCTGTTATGTACTTACATTAATTGTTGTGGTTAATTAAAGAGACGTGCAATGCATCTTCTTTTTGGCATCTTGTTTATGAGACAGAAATATATGTTGTGAAGGACACTGATTTCATACGTGCAGACTCGATCGAATATAATTCAGACTTATTAACAGATCTAAACGAGCAGTTTGCCAGTTTCCATTAATTGGTGCACTCTGATTTCAGAAGACCCGTGTAAGACTTAATGTCATGATTCAATGCACTGTGGTAAGAAGAATAAAAGTGTAACTAGCTAGTAATCTGGTAATCTATATTTGGATGCAGGTTTGACCGATCAATCGTTGTGGGTTAATCAGTAGTTAGAAAAGGTAAAAAGAACAGGAGAAATAAAGTTGTGTAGAGGACACGCAGAGAGACAGCAGAAGTGGCATGAACTTGTACCAGAGCTACTGTTTCTTGTAAAAAAATCAGTTAAAAAAATAATCTTGTACTACTAGAGATCGTAGTACATTGCAGGGTTGGAAGAAGCATGCAAGGCGAACCAGGAAGGAACAGGTCCCAAGAATAACGAACCGTGCTTGCTTTTTACCGCTTTGCAGAAAAGCTAGCTGGCCGGAGACCATGCATGCAGCCTTTTCATCTCCGGTGAAATACTGTCGGATACTATGTCCTTTAACTAATCTCATATCCATTTGCATTATCCAGTTAACTGCATGTCCTGAATGACATCCTTTAATTAGCTAGCTGGACGAACTACTACTGCGTAATTATATATGTACTGTAGCGGCATTAGTTTGATCTTATATTAATTCAATTACCAATAATTAGCATCTTTGCAGAATGTCCAAAGTGACGAGCGCAATTTAGCTTTAATTAACCGGTGTTTATTCTCGATTGATTCTATACAAAATAAACGCATTTTCTGCTTCAGTCCATATTTATTCGATTCTGGAAACGCAATCTTCAAAAGAAAACCATCAAGGAGGAGGGGAAAAAAAGGACTATTGCTTAGCTTAATTAGTAGCAAAGCATTAGTTTGTTTACAATGCATTAGCATTAGCATAAAATGATGCACAATTAATCTTGCATGCATCTCTAAAAATTGATCGACATGGTTAATCTGTACAGTTCTTCCCAAACCATCACTCGTATGTAGCACTAGCATCTTGCAGCAGGCTCATTATCTGATTAACTAACAATGAGATGTTTATTAGAGAGGGAACAATTAATGAGAAATATTCAAGGTGCATGCTTTGTATATGTAGCAAGTCAATTAGTACCATATGGTTGAAGAGACGCCGGTGCTGCCTTGGATCTCTGGAGCCCAAGATAGGCGAGGTTGCAGTTGGCCCTCCTCCCGTCGATCACCGGGTACGGATCCAAGCAAGCTCTCATGGCCGCCTCCGGCTCACGGAACGTAACCTAGTACCATGCATCCATCCATCCATCCATAGTATCAAAACAACTTAATTTTAATCGGATTGATAGAAAAAAGATACTGATCAAGTTGTATGTCCAAGATCATATATATATAAGACTCGTAGATATCTAAACAAGATCGATCCTCGATGAATTAGATGCAGGCAACTTATAATTGTTAATAATTGTTTGTTGGGTGGTACTCACGAATCCGTAGCCCTTGGATCTACCGGTGCTCTTGTCGGCGATGACGACGGCCTCCAGGATCTCGCCGAACTGCTCGAAGTAGCCCCGCACGCCCTCCTTGTTCGTCTCCCACGCCAGGCCGCCCACGAACACCTTCGTCAACGTCGTGTCGCCGAACTGCTGCCCCGCACCGCCGCCGCCGCCTCCCGCCGACATCGCCTGAGCCATCAATCAAGTAGCAAATAGCTAGCTTGCTAGCTAGGAGTATTGGCTAGCTAGCTGCTTCTTCTTCTAGCTCCGGCCGGCCTCCTTCGCTTTCTTGATCTTGATCTGTCTAGTAGTAGTAGCCACCAACCGAGAGAACTAAGGTTGTGGTGTTTGGGAGAGGTGAAAAAGGTGAGGTGAGATCAAGGCTTGATATGCAAGGGATCGGAGGAAAGCAAGCACCAACCCTAGCTAGGCTGGATACCTGTGCTTGCTAGTCTCTCTAGAGAGAGAGAGAGAGGTGAAGGGAAGGGAAGGAGGGAAGAAGAGGAGGAAAGAGAGGAAAGAAAGCGAAAGTTGGCACGCAAAGGGAAGGAAAGAAAGAGACCAAGAGGAGGTAGGACGTAGGACCCGGTACATTGTGTACTAGTATATCTGTGTATCACTGTTTATGTTGGAATTAAATTATGATTCCCTAATTACCATCAAGAGGACGGTTTCCATTTTTTTCTGTTCTATTTTCTTGGCTGGAGATCTTCATGGTGCACATGGCGAGATATATAGCGACGCCGCTTTGCCGAATACCCCCGTTCGGCAAACAGGGCTATGTGGTACCCCCGTCCCTTCTCTTTTCGACATGATGCCTCCGTACGTATCGGACGCGTTACCAGAAAAGATCAAGGAGAAAATTATAGGAGAAGCCGCCGGAGACGGAGAAGAGCAGCGACACTGATTCATTAGAGGAGAAATGATATGCTTCCCCAAGACGTCCTCATTACACAGATCCATATCTAACTGCTACTCGTTCTAATTAATGAATCTGTAAATAGGACCCGGCAAGATATTATCGAAGCACCTGTAGAAGTTGCAATTATTGTGGTGCCGTTTTGCCGTATGGATATTATAAAGTGCTGGCAAGTTGCACGCCAGGTCATTTGTTAGGGAAGTAGGATGTCGATGTGCAAACTTGAAACGATGAAATGGAGACATAGAATTCTCATTCGCCAAACTGTGCTTTCAAGTTTTTTTTTCTTTTCTGCCGAACTCTAGCTTTCTGGAAAATTAATTATATGCAATTTGCTAGATAATTAATCTATGTGGAACCCATAAATCCAAAACCTATAATCTGTATGTGGTTAATAATTTTTCATTTACAAAGACAGAGTTTAGATAAATTAATGATATGCATGTTTCGTTTGGTAACCATATTGAATTGTTTAGGTGTAACGAGAACCCAAAATGGTCATATCCATCTACGGAAATGGCACCAGGAAATTAAGAGGGGAGATCGAATATAAATCTTGTTAGAAAAGGTCGCCATGATATTGCTGAGTGGGAGACCAATACATGAATCTTCTTTGAGATGACAGCTACCCGTATTAACAACAACTTGGCTTTTAATTAGTGTGCTGATAGGTTTAACTATTGCTCTCTGCTCTGATCGTACTCAAGTACTTTTGCAGTTGACACTACTCATGAAGTAGTGGAAGAACACATTCTTGTTTTTTCTTTTTTGAAACTAACAACATATTCTTTTTGATTTCCTTTTGCTTAGAAAAAAAACATCACTATTTTGTTTTGTTCCGTATTTCACTTAGTGTTGTATGCGTGTTTGACTTCTCACTACCGGAATAGAGATGTTTGCCGTGTGCACAACACTTTGCCGAGTGTTTTCCCGTCGGCACTCGGCAAAGACAACCATAAACCGAGTGTCCAATAAAAACACTCGGCAAAACTACCACACTCGGCAAACCACTTCTTTACCGAGTGCCCACTATTTGACACTCGGCAAACAAATTCTTTGCCGAGTGCCCTCTACATGACAGTCGGCAAACAGGGAGACACGTGTCCTACCTCGCCGCGGTTGACGCAGAGGCGACAGCGTGGTTTCTTTGCCGAGTGTCATGTAACGGGCACTCGGCAAAGCAGTGGCCCCCGTTAGCACTGTTCATTTTTGCCGAGTGTCCATGTTATGACAGTCGGCAAACTATGTTTCTTTTAGTGTACACGTTTACAAATCAGATCTGTTTGATGTTCGTTGTTTGAATTATTTTTTAACAATGTTAGATTTCATATTTTTAAATCGGATCCGTTTGATGTTGGTTTGGGCAGTGAATAGTTCATGGTCTATAATTACTTTGTAGTGTTACGTTTTGTAGTGTTCCTATGCCCTACGAAGCGACCGGACCAAGTTTTGTAAGAACTTGACCTCTTTTTGAGTTGGTCATGTTCCTATGCCCTATTTTATCACTAATAAAGAGGAAAGTCACATAAAGTCACCACTTTTGATGAAAAGCTAGCGTGTTTCCGTTGCGGGGCCCGCGGGAAGGGCGCATGAAATCACGCCAGAAACCGTCGGAAACCCTAGCTTTTTGGCATGGAGTCCTAATATGGGTATATAAGGTTGGTGTAAAGAAGTTTCTGGACTTTTAGTGGAAAACTCCCCTTCGAAGCGACCGGACCAACTTTTGTAAGAACTTGGCCTCTTTTTGAGTTGGCCATATTCCTATGCCCTATTCTATCACTAACAAAGAGAAAAGTCACATAAAGTCACCACTTTTGATGAAAAGGTAGCGTGTTTCCGTTGTGGGGGCCCGCGGGAGGGGGCGCATGAAATCACTCCAGGAACCGTCGGAAACCCTACATTTTTGGCATGGAGTCCTAATGTAGGTATATAAGGTTGGTGTAAAGAGGGCAAGCCAATACGCAACCTTGAAGTGGCACCTCCTTTACAAACAGGATTCGGCAAACAGCTCGCACTCGGCAAACAAACCGATTTAGGGCCACCCAGCTCCTTCACAAATTTGAAAGAAAGAAAGAATTATGAAAGAAAAGAAAAGAAAGAAAAGGAAAGAAAGAAAAAAAGAAAAAAAAGAAAAAAAGAAAAATACCATGAACATCCGGCACTCGGCAAACATACTTATTTAGGGCCACCGGATCCTATCTCCCCACCATGTCTCCCACGCGCCGCTTCGCCCCGCCCGCCGCCGCGCCGCTTCGTCCCGCTCCGCCCCACCCCGGCTTCCCCCAGATCCGCCGCCCCGGCTTCCCCCAGATCCGCCGCCCCGTCCACCGCGCTGCTCCGCTCCGCCCCGCCCGCCGCCCGCCGCGCCGCTCCCTCCGCCCTGGCTATTCCCTCGCCGAGGTCACCGGCACGCCACCGACCACCCCGAGCCCTAGATCTCACATTCGCCGGCCCCGTCCCTGAGTTCGCGGGCCTCCCCGTCCGCCTCCCTCCCCCGCCGCCACCGCCCCTGCCCTCGTCCTCCCTCTCCCCTGCAGCCATCCTCGAGCACCCCCATCCGCCCGCGCCGCCACCTCGTCTAAATCCACTGGCCCGAGCTCCCACCTCCTTCGGCCTGAGTGCCACTGAGCACCACTGGCCCGAGCTCCCTCCAGATCCACCAGCCCGTGCCCCCTCTCCGCCGGCCGGCCCATCACCACCTCGAGCCCCCTCTCCTGCGGCTGCGTGTATCAGCAACCGAACCGAGCTCGGCCGGCCGGCCACCCCGAGCTCTTCTTCCACCAGCCAAAGCCCCATGAGGTGCAAAGTATTTTTTTTGGCATTTGTTTAATTCATGTAATGAGATTGTGATTCTGATGCACAAATTTGATGGAATATGTGATTTTTAGATGTGCAATCTTATGTGTATATTGTACGCATGATGAGATATATATGCAAATCTTGTGATATGCTTGGCAATTTTTTGGAATGTGTATGATTTGTGGTTGTGTTGCTTGGAGGCAAAAATTCAATTTGTATTGTATACCATGGGAGCTATGTGTACGGTATGATCCAAAAAAGTATGCATTGTATACCATGGGAGAGAAAAGGGGAAGATGAATTTGATTTATTGAAACTTGAGAGAGCTATTTGTGCATGGATATTTGAAATGGTTAATCTAATTACACCGGCTTATGTACAAGCTCAAGCCAAAAAGAAGGGGGCCTCTATCTGCTACAATATGCTCATGTTTTAAACAAATGGAAGATCTAACTCATGTACTTCTATATTTTTTATCAGGTCTTGCATGGGCTATCTGTGAGCATCTTGTAGAAGTGACTGAGCCCTGATATCGCTGCCGGCCCCCGATCCCGCCTCCGCCGCCGTTCCACTACTTCCTCTACAGTAGAGGTGAGCTTCTCCATCTCCTCCTCCGTTTCCCCTTGCTCTGTTCCGGGCATTGAGCTGATGACACTAGATCTTTATTCATATACAGTCACGTAACCTAGGCGTCTCCCGTTCGAAAGAGTTATGGTTATAAATATGCAAGTCTTTGCATATCTATAACCGTAACTGTTTTGAATTGTCCACGTTTTTTTGGACAGCCCGAGGATGTGTAGATTGGATTTGTTTCCATGCTCTACTCCAATCCGAGACAGAGTTTCGGCGGCGTCTCCCCGTTGTTCTCCGGATACACATTCTCTTGGCTTGTTGCCGAGACGTGTATTTGGAGAACAGCGGGGAGGTGCTGCTGAAATTCTATCTCGGATTGGAGTAGAGCACGGAAACGGTCCAATCTACACATCCTCGGGTGGGATTAGGACCTATCTTTACCTATTAGATAGTTGATGCATGTCTATTCCCAAAATATCAGAGGATAGATGATCGTGAGTGGATGTACACTGGCCGCTCTAGTCAGGGTTTGTTGAGCGATGAATGGATCCAGAAGACCGATGAATTCTTGGAATTAGCATTTGCTAGTGCTAAGGGACCTCGTGGAACTTGGTGTCCCTGCAGTATTTGCGAAAACGTGCGTCAACAAACAAAGGAGGTCATGGGTCAACACCTTTGTAAGTATGGGTTTATGCCACACTATACCCGGTGGACATACCATGGTGAGTCCGAACGTGCCAGAGAGGAGGTGGCGCAACAACGCACCAACGACTATGATGCCGGGGTCAGAGACATGCTAGATGACTTTCATGAAGCACATTTTGATGAAGCACATGTGCCACCTATGGAGGAAGTGCCGGAGCCAACCGCAAAGGCCTTTTATGATATGTTGTCTACGGCACAGCAACCCCTTCACGGGCATTCCAAGGTTTCTCAACTGGATGGCATCGCACGCCTAATGGCTGTCAAGTCCCAGTTTAGCTGGAGCCGAGAATCCTTCGATGTAATGCTGACAGTTGTTGGTAGCCTTCTCTCGGAAGGTCACATTCTGCCAAAGAGTATGTACGAGTCGAAGAAAGTCCTCCGTGCACTTAAGATGCCATATGAGCAGATACATGCTTGTCCAAAGGGATGCATCTTATTTACGAAAGAACACGCAGATGTAAAGTACTGTGTGAAGTGCAATTCCTCTAGGTATCTTGAGGTAGACTCTGGTGATGGTCAGAAGAGGCAGCTCGCAATCCCCATGAAGATCCTTCGGTATCTTCCATTCATACCGAGAATCCAACGGCTTTATATGACTGTGGAATCTACCAAACAGATGACATGGCACAAAGACGGGCATCGATACAATCCTGACAAGCTGGTACATCCATCGAATGGTGAAGCATGGAAGAGGTTCGATCTGATTCATCATGAAAAAGCTCTAGAGGCTCGGAATGTACGAATTGCGATAGCAACTGATGGGTTCAATCCAAATGGTATGACAACCACCTCATACAGCTGTTGGCCCATGTTTGTTATTCCCCTCAATCTCCCTCCTGGCGTCATCTTTCAACGACAGAACATATTCCTGTCACTGATAATTCCAGGGCCTGAATACCCAAGGAAGAATATGAGTGTGTACATGGAGCCGCTAGTGGATGATTTGGTCCGTGCTTGGGAGGACGGAGTCTGGACATACGACCGAGCTACAAAGACAAACTTCAAAATGCTTGTTTGGTACCAGTACTCCCTGCATGACCTACCAGCGTATGGGATATTCTATGGCTGGTGTGTGCATGGGAAGTTCCCATGCCCAGTATGCAGGGCGGCTCTGAAGTTCATTTGGTTGACGAAGGGTGGCAAGTATTCTTCCTTCGACAAGCATCGACAATTCCTTCCTCTTGACAAGATGTGCAGAACTTTACGAAAGATGTAGTTGTCGAAGGCTCAGTACCAACTAAGATGACCGGTGCCGCGGTTCGTGCTCAGTTAGACTCTCTCAAGCCCAATGCCCAAGGAGATTGTTTTTGTGGGATATAGTGAGCAACACGCCTGGACTCACAAGCCATGCTTGTGGAATCTTCCCTACTTTGATGATCTTCTTCTTTCACATAACATTGATGTAATGCACACTGAAAAGAATATCGCCGAGGCCATTTTTGGTACAATCATGGACATTCCTGAGTAGACGAAGGATAACATTAAGGCTAGAGTCGATCAAAAGAGATTATGCAATAGACCAAAACTAGACATGGCCCCTCCCAGAGGCGGGAAATCGTGGACGAAGCCGAAGGTCGATTTCGTTCTTACAAGGGCCCAAAGGAGGAAAGTACTTGAGTGGTTCCAAACCTTGATGTTCCCTGATGGATATGCAGCAAATCTGAAGAGGGGAGTGAATTTAGCTACTTTGCGAATCAATGGGCTCAAGAGTCATGACTATCACATATGGCTTGAGCGGCTACTGCCGGTGATGATTCGAGGCTATGTCCCCGAGGATGTTTGGCTAGTGCTGGCGGAGTTGAGCAATTTCTTCCGCCAGCTTTGTGCTAAGGAATTATCTCATACCGTGGTAGCAGACATGGAAAGACTAGCGCCTGTGTTGCTCTGCAAGTTGGAGAAGATCTTTCCACCAGGCTTCTTTAATCCGATGCAACATATGATTTTGCACCTCCCATAGGAGGCACGAATGGGGGGCCCCATGCAAGGCTGTTGGTGCTATTCAATTGAGAGATTCCAAAAGATTCTTTAAAATAAATTTAAAAATAAATACAAAATTGAAGCATCCATAGCCGAGGCATACATCCTGGAGGAGGTGTCAAACTTCACGACAAAATACTATGCTGACAATCTTCCCAGTGTGCATAATCCACCCTCTCGTTACAATGCTGGCAGCCCCGAAGATGAATCCAAGCTTAGCATCTTCAGAGGGCAACTAGGCAGTGAAAGTGGTGCGACTAACAAGACCTTGCAACATGAAGAGTGGCGCACTATTATATTGTATGTCTTCACCAATCTTTCCGAAGTGGAGCCGTACATGCGGTAAATGCTCAATAAATTATTTCTCAACTAGTCAGAAGTTTGTGTCTAACTCCGCTTGTTCTCATCGCTATAGGGAATTCAATGAGCAATTCTAGCATGAATCAAGGGAACCTACCCTCGAGGAAGCTTCGGCCCTTCTTAGAGATGGTGTGGGAAATGGCATACCCGATTTCATTTGTTGGTTCAAACAAAAAGTACTTTCTAACTTGGCTCCTAGTTAGTTTGACATTTCAAGTTGGTCTTACATGCGACTAATACACCAATGAGTCTACGAGTGCCGACTTGAGACAAGTTGCTGATGGTTGCGCCTATAGGGTGAGGTCATTTAAGGCTTATGACGTGAATGGATATCGCTTCCATATAGCAAGCCATGAGCAGAGTCGGCCCAATCGAAGAACAACAAATACCGGAGTTTTTACTCTAGGTTCAGATGGGGTTGAGTACTACGGAAGAATTGAAGAAATATACGAACTGAATTTTGATGGGAGCAAACCTCTGAATCCCGTCATGTTCAAATGCCATTGGTTCGATCCAGAAGTAGTGAGACGGACCCCTAATCTTGGGCTAGTCAAAATTCAACAATCAACCGTCTTACTAGGAGACGATGTCTATATTGTGGCTCAATAGGCCATGCAAATTTATTATCTCTCGTACCCGTGCAAAACCGTGGAGCGTCTTAAGGGTTGGGATGTTGTGTACAGGTACCGCCACACGGTAAACTACCTGTCCCAAATGATGATGATTACAACATAGACCTCAACACATATGATGGAGAGTTCTTTCAAGAAGATGGGCTCGTCGGGAATTTCATTATCGACTTGACGGAAGCTCAGGGCATGGAAGTCGACAATGAAAGTGATGCTGACGAGGACGAAGAAGACGAGGTTGAGAATGCGAAGGACTTGGAATTACTTGAGCGGTTACATTTAGGCAATGACGGTGTTGATGACATTCCTCCTCCCGAGCACCAGGATGATTATTTCAACACGCGTGATAGTGATGATGAGAATTATGATCCAGCTAATCCTGATGATGATGATTATTTCTAACAACTGTATGTTTATTTGTAACAACTGTATCATCTGTACTAATTAGTTTACTCTTTCTCATAGCATGTTTTTTTCATTATGCTTTATTTATTTACATGAAGTTGTATCATCCGTACTAATTGGTTTACTCTTTCTCATAGCAAGTGATTGAAGCATGGTGGGCGGTATACAGAGATTGTTAGCGTCTCTATACAAAGGGGCAGGGATGCAGGTGAAGGCTCCGGAAATAGACCCCGGGGGAAGACCTCCAAGAGGAGGAAGGTCGAGAGGCGGAGGCAGGTGTGGAGGAGGTGCTCGGTCTGTCTCGCCTATACCTGCGGCTGAGTCTGAGTCTCAGGAGGCGGAGGAGGAGAGGCAGGAGACGTCTATACCTGCAGCTGAGTCTGAGTTTGGGCATGAGAAGGAGGAGGTAGAGGAGGACGAGGAGAGGGCTCACTCCACCGAAGCATCTTAGGGGGGGTACCTCCAGCTCTACTTCTTCCCGTGTGTGGCTGCGTGGTCCTTCTAGCCTCCCGAAGCGACGGTGCCCATTGATAGACGGCCGCTCATTCGACCAGACAGAGAGAAGTAAATGGCTCTCTCTACTCTCATATTTTTTTTGCTTTTCTATCTTCAATATTTCAACACATACTAATAATTTATCTTTACACTTGTATAGGAACTGGAAGAAGGTTGGAGAGGGTGACCACTCACGCCATGTAAACGGCGTCCTTGGACTTTTGATCAAGGAGAAATTCCCTGGCATGGTTACTTTGGGCGAAGTAACCGAGCCGGCATACACATGGGCCCACTATGTAGCCGCGTCGGACGCCCGTGACCGGGAGGGAAGGAAGTTTCCCAATAGAGCCGAGCAAGTGAAGGCCGAGCTGTGGGTAAGTTTCTTTCGCACTACATTAGTCAATACTAATTGTATGGAAATTATTGAACTAATGACTGGATCCGTCGCGTCTATATGCAGGATTTCTTTAGATGCGAGGCGGGCTTCGAGGATAGGGCAGTTGCTGTCGTCGACAGAGCTGCCAAGAAGCTTGTTAAGGATATGCACTATGAGGTGCGCGTCCAGGCCGTGATCAAATTTCACGTGGAACACCTTGGAGAGAAGGTGTCAAAAAAAGACATTAGGACCAAATATCTGACCCGGGAGCAATACCTGTAGGTAAAGTACATTAATGCTTATTATTCCTTAGATTACTAACACTTAATTTCTTCTTCTTATATATGATGTACTTTATTATTTAGGTGCCTCCGAGGTGGTGCACCCAACACCTTCCATGCTGGGAGCGGATCGTGGAGAAGTGGTGCGCTCCCGAGTGGGAGACAAGTCACGAAGCTGCCCGGGAAAGGTGATTGTTGATGCAAGGTGCACCACACCATCAAGGCAACCTCACCCTGACTGGTTACGCAGCTAGATGGGTATGTAATAGCATCTGTTTCTTCCCAAGCTCAGTTCTTCTTAATTTCTGTGCGGGCGTCTCCTTTATCAATCTTCTTGCTTTTCTGTTGCAGTCGGCAAAAAATGATGGTCAGCCTTGCTCCCAGTTCAAGGCATATGCTTTGGCCCATAAGTCAAAGGCGTTGCACGGGGTTGTTTATGATCCGAATGACCTGGCCTCAGCGTATACCAATGAGAACGTCAAGGCTCGCCTGGATGGATACACATCAATGGCAAAGGAGATCCACGGGCAAGACTTTGATCCGAGCGAGCATGATCTTGATGGGGAAGTGGTTATGAGGGCGGGAGGAGGCAAGAAACATGGTTGGTACTGGATTGGCGATGGCACACTCGATACGGCCTCCACTCTCTCTCTCTCTCAGCTCAGAGCTCGGAGCACGAGCTCAAGTCCGGCTATACGCCCTCGCCCAGAGTCTACACAGATTGCGATGACCGAACTCCAGGTTAGTTTCTATTTCATTCATCCTCCACGGTCTTTACATGCTTTGCATTGGAACGATGATGAGATTACGATGACATTGTAGGCCCAGCTGGCAGAAGAAAGGAGGCTCTGACAGGAATCCGAGAGAAGGCAAGAGGCCTGTCGGAGTATTATTCTGGCAATACTAATTATGGGGCGGCGTGAGCACAGCAAATCAGGATGGCTGCACACGGGAGACAAGATCTAGACAGGTTCGGGCCCTCTCGGAGAGGTAATACCCTACGTCCTGTGTTTGGTGGCCGGTATTGCTGTATCCCGAGTGCCGCAGGCCCTAGAGAATCGATCTCGAAGGGGCCTGAGCTATGAAACAGTGGAGATGATGCTGGATGTAAAGGCGATGCCGATCGGAGGTCCCCTACCGAGCCTTATATAACCGGCCGGAGTAGGGTTACAGAGTCCGGATCGGGTTAACAGATATGTTTCCTATTCGGTTACAACCAATTCCGGGTAGCCGGACTGGTACTAGTCCTTGTCTTGTACTCCACGTCGGTGAGTCGCCCCCGTGTTGTAGTCGGACTCCGAGTAGTCGGCCTGGCCCACCCTATGCCCGAGTGGCCAGTTTTGTCCTCCTTGACGATACCCGGGTGCTATGTCATCGTCAGTAGCCCCCGAGCCTTCGGCCGACTGGATTAGTCGGGCGGAGGCTCCTTGTCTTGTTATAGATTTCACTCTGGGGGCACGAACAGTGCACCCAGAGGGTGTAGCCCCCGAGCCTCCACTCGGTTCGTGGAACCGAGTGGAGGGTTTTTATGATTCCCGAGTAGCTGATTTTTGTCTTGGTTACGCCGAGTGCTTTTGCCCTCTCCCCTAGGCAGGCTTCCCGAGTGGCATCCGCCTGAGCGGGCCTCGTCATCACTTGCAGGGAGAATGTGAGGGACTTTAGAACTTCATGAGTTCCGACTGAATTCCTGAGTGGTATCTGGTATCCCGAGCGGCTCAGGTCCAACTAGTGTCCCTCTGGGGGAATACCCTCGAAATTCACGTCAGAACTAGAATACAGGCTGCAGTGCTTCGATCCCGAGTTGTTCGGTGTCTGTCTAGAGCAGTCGGACAGAGGTTCTTTATTGTAGATTTCATTCTGGGGGCACGAACAGTGCACCCAGAGGGTGTAGCCCCCGAGCCTCCACTCGGTTCGTGGAACCGAGCGGAGGGTCTTGATGATTTTCTCGAGGCTGATGGAGGAGGAGGAGGTCTATGTTGCAGCGAAACGCCTTCGCCGACCGCGCTAACCTGTGGAAGTAGGAATAAATACATGAACCGTTCGCAAATGCATGTTAAGTACTCGGGAAGTCCGAGTGTGACTCTGCATGTTTTGGTGAACTTGTGTCATGTTTATTAATCTCTTCTTTCGTAAAGATTCGTTCATGTGTAAGTTAGCCCTTTATGTGTGCTCTTGCCGACCCGTCGTAGCCCCCATTGCGTAGAGATTAGCCGTGGGCTGTTTCTCGTGTAGCGCAGGGTTGTGGCGTAGACCGGCGATCGAAGACGAAGAGTTAACGCCGGGCTGTTTACACAGTACTAAAATAATTGTTGAAAGAGAGGAGCCCGAGTGCGTTTAGGCGCACCCAGTGTGGTGTAGCCCCCGAGTGTCCGCTATGAGTAGCCGTGGGCGCGCATAGCGGGCCAGTCGGGAACCCCAAAAGTTACTCGGATGGAGCAAAGAAATATTTATTCACTTATTCATAATTAAAATATGGAAGTACAAAGCTTAAGCATAGAAACGACTTAGCTGTTCAATGTTCCAAGCGTTGGTGACGAGGTTGCCGTTTTTATCCTTCAGTCGGTAAGCCCCCGGGCGTAGTCGGGCGGCAACGTACGGCGCATCCGAGTCCACCATGAAGTCCTCCCGAGAAGGATTGTGGCTTCCCGAACCCTTGAAGCCGTCCGAGTCGTAGTCGAGGACGGGTAGAAGGGACTCGATCGTATCAACCAGTCGGGATCTCTATTCGACGGGTGAAGACCCGTTCCCGAGCAGTAGATTCGATTCGAGCGCGATCAGGTTGTTGGAGTTGATTGCCGAAGTAGTCAACTCGAATGAGGTTCCGAGCACTAAAGGCGATGAAGCCCCCGGCAACTGGCTGGAAGCCGAGTCGCTGAGGTGGAGCTTGCCGAGCAAGTCGACGATGCAGTCGGCGATGAGGCCCCTGACCACTGCCTGGAAGCCGAGTCGCCGAGGTAGAGCCTGCCGAGCAAGTCGACGATGAAGCTGGCGACAAAGCCCCCGGGCAACTGGCTAGAAACCGAGTCGCAGAGGTAGAGCCTGTTGAGCAAGTCGGCGTTGGAGTCGGCGATGAAACCCCCGGGCAACTGGCTGGAAGCCGAGTCGCCGAGGTAGAGCCTGCCGAGCAAGTCGGCGTTGGAGTCGAGCTTTCCGAATCGGAGAGCTTATCCTGGAGTGGCGGCGGAGGTCCGGGGGTCGAAGCTCATGACCTGGCCCGGAACAAAGTCACCGTCGTTGTTGAAGAAACCCATCTGGATCTGTTCAGATGGATCTACGCGCACAGCCCCTACCTGGCGCGCCAACTGTCGGAGTATTATTCCGGCAATACTAATTATGGGGCGGCGTGAGCACAGCAAATCAGGATGGCTGCACACGGGAGACAAGATCTAGACAGGTTCGGGCCCTCTCGGAGAGGTAATACCCTACGTCCTGTGTTTGGTGGCTGGTATTGCTGTATCCCGAGTGCCGCAGGCCCTAGAGAATCGATCTCGAAGGGGCCTGAGCTATGAAACAGTGGAGATGATGCTGGATGTAAAGGCGATGCCGATCGGAGGTCCCCTACCGAGCCTTATATAACCGGCCGGAGTAGGGTTACAGAGTCCGGATCGGGTTAACAGATATGTTTCCTATTCGGTTACAACCAATTCCGGGTAGCCGGACTGGTACTAGTCCTTGTCTTGTACTCCACGTCGGTGAGTCGCCCCCGTGTTGTAGTCGGACTCCGAGTAGTCGGCCTGGCCCACCCTATGCCCGAGTGGCCAGTTTTGTCCTCCTTGACGATACCCGGGTGCTATGTCATCGTCAAGGCCGAGAGGCTAGCGCTCGAGGAGAGGATGGCGGCAGAACGAGCCCAGAGGTACGATCTTATGAAGGGTGTTTATGCTGCAATTGGCCAAACTCCGCCACCGATGCCAACCCCTCCTCATCAACATGCTCCACACACTCCCCGCACTCCTGTGAGTTCGTTTATAACCTTCTAATCACCATTATTGCCCTTCCTATAGCCATAGAGTGTTGTGTAACTATCTCCTCCTTTGTGCAGCATCCATCAACGGGATCGAATGATCATGGAGCTAGATCTTCGCAAGCAAGCCCAAACAACCCTCGTGGTACTCCATCGTCAAGAAATTTGCTCCAGTGAACTTGAATCAACCTTTGTCTTTGTGCTCCAATGATGTGATGTTTGTATTTTGCCGATATGTCATATGTGATGTTTCCAGTGAACTTTGAATTATATTTGTGATATGTGATATGTGAAATGTGATGGTTGTGATATAAATGTGATGGTTGTGTCTTTGTGCTCCAATGATATGTAAATTGTTTTGAATTGCAGGGATTTTTAGAAATACAAACAAAAAAATTATTGTGTACTTTGCCGAGTGTAACACTCGGCAAACAAGGCCGAGTGTTACACTCGGCAAAGGTGCCATGTGGCGCAAGCCTGTACAATCTGGTATTTCGGCTGCCAGATTTGTCAAGTTTTGCCGAGTGTCACAATTTTGGCACTCGGCAAACCGTGCCACGTGGTGCCCCGGCAACCAGCGACGTACAGACCTATTCAGACAGTTGTTTGCCGAGTGCCTGGGATCGACACTCGGCAAAGAGGTCTAACGGGCATGCTGGCCGTTTTCTCGCTTTTTTGTGCCGAGTGTCGGTTTTGACACTCGGCAACCTTTTTGTCGAGTGCGTGAGAGAAAACACTCGGCAAACAGGGCGTTGCCGGCGGGCTGTATGCCGATTCCTGTTTGCCGAGTGTAACACTCGGCACACAGTTTGCCGAGTGTGTTTCCTCCTTCGCCGTGTGCCTTGGCACACGGCAAAGTGATGGAATCCGGTAGTGTCTGAGGTTGAGTTTTCATTTTATGTTAAGTAACTATGCATCGACATAAGAGAGGGAACAATGATAAATACACCATACGTCATTATACCTATGAAGGCATTTCGTGGATTAGACTGATTTTCAATAATAATACCTGCTAAAGTATACATAAGCCATGGCCCATGGGAAAAGAACATTGCTAATTGCAGGCTTCAACTTTGATCTCACCAAACTTGTCGTCAACAATGACTTTCTGGTAGAACAGAATATTTGAGGTCCTCTCTCCATTTGCATTTATTTTTCCAATGAAGCCTTGCGTCAAAAGTGAACCGACACACATTAATAATCTTTTCCCTACCAAAAGTCAATTGATTCACATCTCAAACTCTCTTAGGAGACAAGTTAAAACCTGTTTAACGATTGTGAGGGCAGATTTATGTAAGCATTTACGTACAACGTTCTTTCTGCTCTGCTAGTGCTACTATGTCATTCGACCAAAATTTCTCAGAAAAGTTCACGAATCAGATGTTACACAACACCATTATTAATTCTCAAGAGAAAAATGGACACCAGAATGATGCAAGGCCAGTCAAATTCTTCAGAGAAGAGGTGCAAGTTCCGTGTGAGTTACTACTCGCTGTGATCGCAATCACAGCGGACTCCGGCTTTGACCAGAAATAATCTCATTGGATTAGGTTGATGGCCTGGCAAAAAGTGAGGCTTCTTGAGCAGTAGTATAATTATCTTATCTTTGATCTCCCGCTGGTATTGTACACTTTAGCCTTTTAACAGCTATGTTCCAGCAGGCCCCCCAAGCTTCCTTTCGACCATGAGGAGGAGGGCACTTTTGGGAGGATGTACCAGAATTGTGTCGCTGCATTTGGTGACAGATGGAAGACCATAACTGAGTTTCAGTACACAGCAGGAATTTTCCATGAAAAACTATCATCAGAACTTAACTGTAGGCTTGTAGCTGACAACAGGAAATGATGAAACTGTAGTAGCAAATCTGCATAACATGGTGACTGAGCACATTAACATCGTCTTAAGAACTGACATATCTATCTGAAATGAAGAGAAAGATCCATGTCATAGGGTGGTGGTTCAATCTGAAGCAATGCAGCAGCATCCAATGTTCTAAAGAGTGTGCTTTGTTAATCCAGCAGCACTCAGTAGTCCACAAAAGTCCAAATGTATAGGGTTCCAGATGCTAAATCCAATTCTTAGTCAACAACATCGTGATGCCACAAGAGGTAATTGCACCTCACTCCCCGCTACCTAGAACAACCCATGATCAGAAACAAGTGTCTTCAGAACTATCTATAACATCTCCAGTCACATCATCATCGACATCAGACTCACTACTAGAGCGATCTTCTTCATAAGACTCTGAAGTATCCGTGAGGTGAATATCGGAGAAATCATTAGTAGCCAGATGAGGTCCTTGGTTCTTCCCATGATTCAGTTCCTTCATTTCTAGTGAAGAAGCTTTTCTATCATCACCATAAACTAGATCAGCATTCTGGCATTGTGGTTTTCCATAAGTGCAACATGCCGATAGTATAGTTCGAGCTCCTTTTCAGATACTGCAATGAAACGCCGAACTGTCTCCAACGATTGTTGATATTTTGATTTTTCAAGTGCCTGATGATAAAAGAAAAAGACAGATGTCAGTGGGCATTTGAAAAGATGTACACACTTACAGACTCAGCCCGATGGCTAATGATCAGGACCAAATGCTGCCACCGAACTTGAGCTATGCTTCTGGATACATGAACTGGGAACAGGCTGTTGGTATGGTGCTGACATAAATTTAGAACGGATGCTAACTGTTAAGCCATATTCAAGTTTACAATTATATTTATATTTATCGTGTCGTAAAAATATAAAATATGGCAACTTGTTGATTATTCTCTTTTTTCATTCTTTCTTTATCGTTGTTAAACTTAAATTCTTGAAAGCTACACTTCTACGGAATTATCCACGAATCATTTCCATCCACGGAGAAAAATAACAGAAATATCAAAAAATAGCAAAAGGAAAAGAATTATCTGTAATTGCTAGCTGCTGCTTGCTACCGGTAACCTACATACCTTTTTCTTTGACAGTGTATCAATCGGTGACATGACATCTGGCTGAACACAGTCCTTTCCTCGGTAGAAGACTGTGTCATTTCCAATATCATTTCCAATAATATTAATAGATACACGACCACTTAGTCGAGCTATCTCACTTTCGTACTCCTGGATTTGCCCTGGTTTGCAGGGCTTATAGATGACCTTCACAGAATCATATTTCTTCCGGTGCAAACTCATGTTTAGAATTACACCCCTGAAAACGGACATAATTTGATCTTTTCTGTTCTTTTAATACTAAAAGAGCAATAGCTTCTCCGGCCTCTGCATCGTGAAGAATGCACACAACCAATTATTACAAAGTTATAGAGTTATACAGGCAATGATAAGTGTGACCAGCAACTGAATCAGGGTACAACAAGCTACATAAACCGAAATAAAAAATTACATAGCCTGTTACTAAACTTGTAGCGAACCTCAAAGTGGCCCATCGAAAGCATTGCAGTGGTCCATATATTACATCTGAACTTATAAACTGATAATATAACAAGAAGTCTTACATACTGATTCCCAAAAGTACAGAGAATTTAAAACTGTTATCGTTTGGCTACAGCAAAAGTCTTAACTACAATATCTCGACTCACTCAGCCTACTATTCTACTCGGTTTTGTTCTCGTCGCGGAACTCGACGTAGTAGTCCATGCCCTCGTCCTCCTTCATCGATACTTGCTCTTCGGGAATCTCCTCATCGACCTCGATATATACCACCTCCGTCTCCGCCGTCGGCTCACAGTCTAATCAAAAGAATTAGAATAGAGGGATGAGTACAGAAGGTACTCAACAAGTCCAGGAGTAGTAAAGAGGTATTTGATGCACTATCTACTGAGAATGGCAATGTTATCCAAAAGCAATGCAGTTTTGAAAGGTAAGAGAGTCAAGTTTTAATTTAAGAGACTATGATCTCATGTCTTACAGACTGCTAGGATCCCCGATGGATCCCTCTCCTGCCGCGTTCGTAGTTCCAACCAGAAACATGTAGTGACTCAGCCACAATTCTTTACACTCTGCAGAGGTGCGCAACTGTACCCACAAATGACCAATAGTCGTGGCGTTCATGTCGTCACATCACAATGCACAACCAGACCGTAAAGTCACAGAGCCGTTTCACCACCTGCTTAGTCATACCCCTCGTCGTAGTCCCGCACAACAGCCCTAGGACTACCGGTCTCACGTTGACACTACAGGTCTAACGCATTGTGGATAGCCCACGGCTAACACCACCTTCCCAACAGTTGATACTCCAGATCCAAATTTGAGGTCTTCCTTTCCCGGGGGAGTATGACCTAGGATAAATGTACTTTGGCTCAGCCCCGCCCATACAGGGTATATGGTTTGCGCGATCACTACGGCGCTTAAGCACAATCGATTATTTTTTGCTTTAACCTTATATGAACAAACCCGTGTGATGAAATCTACTTTTCGATGTGCCTTCGGCACCTTTCCAGGATTTCACCACCCACCATGTTATCGCCCAAAAATCGGCGATCAAAATAAAACAACAGTTGATTCATCTTTAAAAATAGATTCCCATTTTGTGCATGTTGTAGACAAGAGGGAAATTTTGTAAAGCATTTCTAACGGACATGAACAAGAAACCAGACTTGCCTGATAATGGATAAGTAGTGGAGTTTGACTGGTCTACTTGCTGAACTCCGGCTTCTAAAGAAAAAGCAATGTAATCCGATAAGGACTAGTCCAGAAATTTTTTTTAAATGAATGCAATGACAGTGGTAATGCATGTGCATGAGAGAATGTCCACATATTAAAATATTCCAAGGAAATCTGAGATATAATTCTTTTAAATACTCCGATGAGGATTTAGGATTATTTAAAACAATAACCAAGCTTTAATCGTGTCTAAAGTTCATGTTGATTTAAATTGGGTCGAGTTAACTTTCACCATTCATTTTAATTCACTATGGGACTCATTTAGGTTTTAATCCTCTTTTCCAAAGAAGGACATACTCAAATTTTAGTTAGAATAACCTATCACTTTGTTAAGAAATAAATATTTCAACTTAAGAGATTCTTAATTTCATTTTACTCCTCAACATATATAAACACACATATATATACATTTATTTTTATCATTTTATTCCTCTTCATTTCCAATTTTAAAGAAAAACAGTGGCAATTAGTTTTAAATTTTTATTCTTCTTTATTTATTTTTATAATAGGCCTACTTGGCCCAATCCTAATCTAATTTAACCCGCACCCAGTCTGCCCTCTCTCTCTCTCCATCGCACACACACGCCGCTGCCCGAGTCTAACGCCACCATCCCGGTTCAGTGCGTCTGACTCTTCGGCCTAAGCGCCACCGCCGTCTCTCGGTCCTGCCATCGTGGCCACCCCGGTCGCTCGCCTTGGCTGCCGGATCCATGCGCCACCACTCCAGTCCTTCGGTCGCCTCCGCCGGCCTGCTTGGGGGGTTGCAGCCTTGGCCCTCCGGCCCAACTCTCCTGAGCACCTCCCCACCGCCGTGGAGCCTTACCTTAGGTTCGGTCTCATGCCCCTTCACCGGCTTCTCCGCCGCCCCCACTTGATGTCCTCGCCGTGCCGCCTGAGGTGGCCCTCGTCGTCACACCCCCGCTCACGGCCGTCGCCGCTGGACGGCGGTGAGTTCACCGCACCGCAACCGCGGTGGTGCACCGACTCCAGGTAAGCCTCCGGTCCCCCTCTTTGCTTGCCTATTTCCTAGCTCATCTATTCCCCAATTTTTTCTTTAGGGTTCAGCCAAGCTTCCCACCGAGATGTTTACTAGGTAGGATGATGATTTTGGGTGAGATTTATGAGCAGTGGCTGATGTGCGTAGCAACATTTTACGCTTAATTTCATATGCTGTCGGATTCGAATCGGCCTTTGTGTGTTGCAAAGAGTTGATATGCACTTTATGCCCTATGGTTCATCTTTCCCCTTGGTTCATCTTTTGATATGTTATACTCAAGTGATCTGCTAACGATAGTGGTTTGTTTAAAGACTTACTTGGTCTGTTATGGTTAGTTCGGTTGTATTCTGCGGTGACTTAACTAGTTTCCTAAAGGTTGATTTCTTAGCTTCTAATGCTTTAAAGTTCTTTCTGAGGTGACAGTGCTACATATATACATGAGACTGTTTGTGGCATTGAGGAGTGATAAAAACAGATAGTGAAAAACTTGATCTTGGTTATTAGACTAGCATTTTGTTTCTGAGCTGACTAACGCTTGCTATCCTTTTTATGCACTGAAGGAACATATACTATCACTTGATGTTCTTAGGCATTGGTATATGGTGTGTGTGTGTGTGTGTTCACATTTATGAAATAGGCTCCCAACTTAATATTGTTTGGTCAATGCTGGTATTCCTTTTATATATACCATTGTTTAAACTGAGAGAACATATATCATGCTTACTTCTTAATCCATTTCTGTGGTGATTAAAACTACTGCGCTTGGTTCTTAGTTTTTGTTTGTTTCTTCTTTCTTGTATAAGCCCATATCATTTCATTAACTGACAGAACCGATGCGCATTTGATTTTTAGTCTTGGTTCTGTGATAATTGGCTTACTTGAGAAAGATTAGAGACAGATATAAATCTGGTAAGGACAGACACCATTTCTTGATTCTTTGCTATGCTACAGTGATGTTAGCATTTAAAAGAAAATTGATGTGAACAAATACTGCAACTTAATTGTTTTAGTTTATGCAACTATTGGCTATTACTCCTTATGTGCAATAGCTTATTTAAATTGATGAACAGATGCTAAACTAATCTCAGCTCATTTTTCTTCCTATGCACATGCATATGTACTTATGTCAGTTAACGAGCTGAAGAGCAGATACTACTCCTTGATCCTTAGTTAAAACATGCTGATGTTTTGTATTTGGTTATTGATTGATCAAATTGATAAGGGTAGATACCTAGTAATGTTGCCTATTTGTTGCCTTATTATATGATGCTGATGTCTCTAAGAAGAAATCTGAGAAAGGGTTTATGCGAAATCTGATAAGAACAGATAACACTACACGTGCTGCCTTAGGTAAAAACCCAATGATGAATCTATATTCTGAGGGTCTCTCATAACATGCTAATCATTTTATGCATGTTTATGTGAGTTTGCGAAGTTGTTGGTAATCCTTACCTTTTATTGGTTTGGATAGGAGTAAGAGCTAGCTCCTTAAATCTGGTTGCTTGCTGGACCTTGCTCTCCTCGCTCCACTGATGGTCTCCTCTCTTCTTACTCCTCCTCTGGAACTCCTCCTAATCCTGGTGACCTCCTCTTGCTACTTGCTGCCCTCCGAGAGAATGGTGCTCTTGGTGATTAGCACTTCGGTGATTACTATGCTCTGCTATCACTCAGTTGCCTTTTTGTCTTATGGAAAACTATATATTTGGCTTCACTCTTTTCGGTGGTAGACATGGCCACCTCATGTCTGCTCTGGTTGCTACGTGGCTGCTTTGGTTACTTTAATACCAAGGAAATTGATTTAAGGGCTGAGGAATTATGCCTCGGTTGAATCGATATTTATCTCAAATTTTTCGTTTTATAAATTCTTTTCAAAACAAGATTATGGAGGCATTTTTAATGTAGGAAAATAAAATTTATTTTATTACCTCTCACCTCTTTTCTCCCTACATATATATAAATATTGTAGATTCATCCAAATGAGGGTCTTAGCCACGTGGCCTCGGATATTTTCAAAAATAAAAATGTTTTCAAAAACTATTTTTCAAAACTAAAAACTATTTAGGTCATCGGCACTATTTTGCCCCCGCAGCTAACCCTGCGGATGTCGACAGAACTGTGCCGGTGAAACCACACCTATTTCAAAACCGTTTTCGAAAACCTTTGACTCCTACAGCAACGACGCAATTCCAACGGTCTCGAGTGCCCATACTCAACGACCTCGGATTACCGCCAACATTTCCAAAGATCTTCCCCCTCCGACTCTCGGTACTCTTCGACGGCTCAAGACTCGAAGACTCGAAGATTTGAGGATTAGGTTTAGATTTTGTATAGGTAGAGTTCCAACATGTACTTTTTCTTTCTTCTTCTTTTATTCATTGTAACAATGTTGTATTATAATATTTTGTAGTATTCATTATTCAATAAAGTTTCCACTTCAACATTTTTATTTCCTATGCGTATGAATGACGAATGCCATGAACGATGCAATGCACAACAAATTCCCCCCTCTCACTCTAACTCTCGACGTAGCTCGATAGAATTGGGTCAACTCAGCAACGCGAGTTGACCTAGCTTTTACCTCACGCTTCTCTCGACTATTCTAAAACTAGGGTCCTCACAAAACTGCCATCCAAATTGGGACATAAACCTCCCAGTAACCGACTCTAATCTCTTGGCACCAATATCCATGTACTCCTATGCTGATGATGACCGTTGTAGTAAAGACCACCACTGTAGCCAATTGGTACATAAAAATAATGCCTGCAATGGATTGGTTACAATCTTTCTATGAAAAATCATATCATTTCTGTATAACCAGATAGACCAACATAAAGTAGCTGCACCCACTAAAAGTTGTGGATGCAGTGACTTATAAATTCCCTGTAGCTAACTCCCAAAAATGTGATGAATGCTTCGGGGTGGCTAAATGCCAAAGGCTATGAAGATAGCCTACCATGTAAAGCGAGCAAAATAGCAATCCACAATAAAAATGGGAATCATCAGAACGTGGCTTAGCTGAGGACCAAGGTTTTCCTTTGAGGTACTTATTTTGGAGTAGAGTTTGGGAGGAGGAGATCGTGGGAGAATATAATGAGACGAAGAAAAGGGGGAGATAAGTAAGTATTAGCTAATTTTGTACTACCTACTAACGATGTTTGAAATGTCAATTTAGGTACACCTCGTCTTCTGGACTCAAAATTCAAGTTTTGAATAATAAGCACTATTTCATCTTCAACAAACGCGACATTTTATTACGATTTGTGTACCAAGTATCAGAATTGTACATAATCCACAACTTTATCCATGTAATTTTCAAAGACCTTGCCTTGGTACAGCACTAGCACTCAAAACCTGGCCAGCTCGCCCTGCACCTTGATGTGCATCGTCGAGTTGTAGTGCACGAGCTCCGGCTGCAGCGTCTGCAGCGAGAACACCTCCGACTGCAGGTAGCAGAACCCATCGCCGGCGTCGTTGCCGTAGTAGAACTGCGCCGCCGTGCACGCGCAGTCTCCCAGGCACGCCTTCTTGCACGCCTCCTCGCTCACCCTCTCCAATGCCCTCATGCTGGTGGCGTGGTCGTTGAAGTAGGTCACGCCCGGCAGTGACACAGCCGGTGCCCGCGGCTGCGCATGACGCGACGAGCCGCACGACGCCGGTGGCGGCGTCGTCGGGACGCACCCGCGGTTGGGCCTCCGGAAGTCCACCGGCCGGAAGTTGGCCGCGTCCGGGCAGCTGCACTGCGTGTCCGTGCACACGCCGTACGCGCCGCACACCGTCGGGTACGCGCAGTCGTCCGGGAAGACGCGCAGCACGTCGGACACCGGCGCCCAGCCTGCGGAAGCGGAGCGCCACTCGTAGAGCCGGAGGTGACCGTCGTACTCCAGGCGCATGTACTGCACCGTGTTAGCACCGACGACAGGCAGCTGGATGACAGCCAGCGGCGGCGCGCCAGGCCGAGCGGACACCGTGAGGCTGCCGTTGGTGTACGTCGCGTAGGCACCGGCGGTCTTGTCGAAGCCTAGGTGGTAGTAGCGCTGCGGCGGCGCGGCGTTGACGTAGGCGCTCAAGCCGTCCTCCTCGACGGCGAGGTAGAGCCGGCTGTCGCGCCAGTCCACGGCCGACGCGTTGGCTGTGAGCCGCGTGCCCTGCCTGAGCGACTGCCCGACGAGCAGCGCGTCGGTGGGGTGGTCGAACGACTGCCAGACCGTCCTGTTGCTCCGGTCGAACAGCACCAGGTTGCCGTCGGTGCCGATGCTCGCCCCGGCGACGGACCGCCCCGCGGTGCCCGCCGACCACACTACCGCGCCGTCGGCCGACCTGAGCACCAGGTCTCCCTCCGCCGTGAGCTCCGCGGCGGCACCCTCCCCGACGGGCCTGCCGCGGTTGGCCGACCACACAACCTGCGGGATCCCCGCCGTGACGGACGTCATGAGCGCGCCGCTGTTGCAGTACACGACCGCGACGCCGAGCAAGAAGTCGGTGCACGGCGCAACGCCACCACGGTGGTTTGGTGCAGAAGAAGCCGAAGGCGTATGAGGGCCCGAAGCCGGCCGGGTTGAGCCGCAGCAGCGCGGCGCGCGCCACGGAGCCGTCGCTGTAGACGACGTGGTGCGGCAGCGCGGCGTCCGTGTTGGCCCAGGACGTGGGCGGCCTCGCCGCCGGGTAGTCGAACGGCTGCTGCGCGCGGACACCGCCGCTGACGAGGCAGCAGAGCGCGACGACGGTGGCGACGAGCATTGCGAGCCGCATTATGAGATCTCGGTGGATGGGAGCGGATTGAGTGCGGTGCAAGAAGGCGTGACGACGACCGGAGCTTTTGTTATAGGTGTTGGTGCATCGTGTGATCGATCGTGTCGCCGCGCGCGCGGTGCGGCGGCACTGGCACATGGGAATCAGGAAAGCACATGGCATGTCGCCGTGGAAGTCATCGCGGCATGGCGCCGCCGCCGTTGGTTCACGGTTCGTCAGCGGGCGCGCGCGCACGCGTTTCAACGTGACGGCGAGTTGCTGGGAGCCAGATCATGCCGTGTGTACATACAAGCTAGGCAGCTCATCGAATGTGCGCGTGGTTTCTGTTCTTCCTTGTAGCTCGTTTGCTTGCCCTGACTTCGACACTTTTCTCCTCCCTAGTGCACACCAGCAGGTAGCAACTAGCTTAGAGTGCACATCAGCAGGTAGCAACTAGCTTAGCGCAAACGCTCTCGAACATGCATCGATCTCTCCTTATCGTTGAATTCCCCTGTTTTCCCTTGTGCGTTACAGCTAGAACCCAGAACAGAGGTTGTCAAATGGACATACTTTTTGTCCAAAATTTCTCTAGGTTGACACATGATCCAACAATACATCTACAATTTTTACAAATATTTCTAAAACTTCGAAGTGTTTTATTCTTTTACCCGAGTGCATGCGTGTACACAAACCCGTGTTCATCTCGACATTTTCCCAGGATCACACTTTAAAAATTGTTCTTCCTTGGTAGGTTGTAAGACCGGGACCATTAATCTGTGATTCCGATGCCAGGTGGGGTCATGACAAGAATCGTGACAGTGACAATCTCAACCTTGCCTAGAACACGCGTTCACTGACATATATGCTACCCGTTCTGTTAATCAGCCTGTCCAAGAGCATCTGACTGAAATACATGTGTTGGATGAACATGTTGACTGACGCAATAGACAGTGTGGGGTATAGTCGTAGATTGGAAACAGCCCGGTAGCCTATTCATTCTGCCAAAGTGCGCCCAGCCCATGAGCAGTTTGGTGGGCTCTGCTATACAACGCCTTTCTATTTTATGGTTTATTTTTTATTAGTATTACCTCACTCCTTTTTTTTGCGAGGAATACATTTTGTTTGATGCGCTTTCTCGCTGCTCATGAACCATGAAGGCAAAAAAATTTCCGTTTTTGAAAGACCGGGAGGACTGCATCATACAGAGATAGGAGCGAAAGTAAAGTGCAGAAACAGTCACAATAATATATGTATATGTACATGAACGAAGGCAGAAACAAAACAAAACACAAAACACTTGCAAGCTAGCTAATTAAGTTTGTTACTGGAAGGAAACTTGGTGAGCTCCAGTACATATATCCAAGCACGAAGAACAAAATTAATTGATCGAGTCATTTCTCCCTCTGTATCTATATATTTTTGGCGATAAATTTTGTGTAAATTAACCTCTCCTTAGGGGTCATTTACAAGCTCATCCTCTTTTGTTAATCTTTCAAATCCAGGCGACTTTTTTATTAGATTACCGTAGCGTGAGAAAACTAGGAGGATCATATCGGTCCATACACAACTCAATCCCTGGGACAAACATACCAGTAGGATCATCAGTCCAAAAAAATTTACGTAGATAAGTGTGGATGCATTATATCATAGATGTGACATACACCGCCTAGCTAGCTTCGGAAACGTGTTTCTCGTCACAGAATGTTCGATTAATTTGAGTGGTGTATAGTATAGTCTTTCCCGCTTGCATAAGCTAGCGTACGTACAAAGCTATCAAATGTGCTGTGGATTTCTCGTCCTATCCGGGGTCTGCCCTCTCTCTCTCTCTCTCTCTCTCTCTCTCTCATGTTCGGGCACACACGGACTCTTCCTGTCAAAAATCGATTTTAGGGCATGTACAATGTGGTGGTGCTAGAAACTTGCTAAGAAAATTGCTAGCACTTGGTTCTAAGAAAAGTAAATTTACTCTAATGTGGTGGTGCTAGAAACTTTGTTAGCACCTACTTTGGACCCACATGTCAGCATATTATATTCTTTCTTATCTATTTCTCTCTCACAATTTGCTCTAGCTTGGGCCCCACATATAGTCAACTCTCTCTTAGAACCTGGTTCTAGTACTAGAACCAGGTACTAGCAATTTTTCCTTAGCACCTCCCTTCACAATGTTTAGAACTAACTAAAGTTGGTGCTAAGAATCCTTAGCACCCTCTTAGCACCCAATGTTGACCAACATTGTACATGCTCTTAGGACCCTGCGAGGCCCGTTTTTCCTCTCTTCTCGCGACTGGGTCCTTCCGGTGAGCACGGTCTTAGCTGGTTTTGCCACCTCTCGTCTAGGGTTCCTGTTGGGCACCGGTTGCCTGCTCCCAGCGTTGCAGCCCGTCCTTGGTTTTCTTGGTTCACGTCGCCGACGCAGCACGCCGACGACGAGGCGGTCGCTTGCACGGCTAGGATGACGACTCAGCAGCACAAACAGATCTACAAGACAACCAACCACAGTCCAACTAAGAGACAGAGAAAAAGAGCAATGCCGTAGTCTGGTAAATGGGTAACAAAGGAGGCAAAACGACACTGACCTAGATGAAACCGTCCGCCACGCAGTCCGGCATCCACGTCGGCGGGCGGTGTATGGACCGACGGACGGGAGACGGTGCAGCCCGTCGGCGTTGTCCGGTAACAACGTGTCCTCACGTGCCTCTGTGTTCGTCCCGTCCATCTCCGCCTCTCGGGCCTGCACGCCACTAGCCTCCGCATCTGGTGCGTGGTCTCCCCGTCCTCCAGGCCACCGCTCCTCCTCCTCCCCGGCTTTGCCCGTGCCCGGGACGAGGAGCTCTACGAGCCTGAGCTAGGCGTCCAATCAAACCAGCCCCAGGCGGCAGTTCACGGTGTGACAACCGGCAGCGCCACGCTGACCACAGTCATCCCCACCCTAACCCCGTCACCCGTGGATCTACGCGTCGGCCGCTTCGTGCCGTCCGCAGCCCACCATCGCGACTCCTCTCGCTGCTGCTCTGCCACCTGATGCGAAACGACATGGCACCGCCACTGCTCCGCCATCTTCGGGTGCTGCGTCACCACCTTCCGCCGGCGGCCACTACCTGCGCCTCCCACCACTGGTTGTGGCCCGCCACCTGCGAGGAGCTCGAATGCCTGGCCACTAGATCTGTGCGGCCGCAGCGACCGCGCCCGCCGCCGCTCTGCCACACGATGTGACCCGCCGTAGCATCACGAGCCCAAGTCATGCGGGCTAGGGTTCACTGTTGAGCAAAATCGGTGGACAAGAGAAGGTCTGGAGGCGGGGAATCAACGACCAAGCCGACGGGCAGCACAGAGGCACGCCTGGCCGTGCCGATTAGCGGCACTTTTGAACAGCTCTCAGGTCTGAATATTAACTTTTATAAAAAGCGCTATTTATTGTTTCGGAAAGGCCAAATAACATGTGGCTCAATATACCTAACTGTTTGGGTGTGATGAAGGAACTTTTTCTTTCAGCTACTATGGCATTCCTATCTATTATGAAAAACTACGAAATCGTGATTGGAAAGGCGTGGAGGATAGGTTTGAGAAACAGCTTAGTAGTTGGAAGGGCCGGAATTTATCTTTTGGGGGTCGATTGATCCTGCTTAACTCAGTTTTGAGTAGCCTGCCCATGTTTATGATTTCCCTTTTTGAATTACCTAAAGGAGTTCGCCGGAGATTAGATTTTTACCGGTCGTGTTTCTATCGGCAAAGCGATAGCCATAGACACAAATATCGACTTGTGAAACGGGAGATTCTTTGTTCTCCGAAAGATCAAGGCGGTCTTGGCATTCATGACTATTGGGGGAAGGGTCCCCGTGCTACCCCGAAACGACGGATTTCTCCTTGACAGCGTCAAGATCCCCCTCCCCGAATTGACATGTTTCGCCTGGAGTCGACAGGCTCCGCGGGCATCACTGACAACGTTGAGGCAACGCTCCGTCCCGGCGGATGCCGAGGCCGACGCTTCTTCCCACAGATGTTGAGGCGATGCTCCGTCCTGACGGGGTCGCGGCACGACCGTCACGAACGTCAAGGCCAAAACATCGTCGTAGCGGCGTATACTAGAATACTAGACTGTTAGACTATACCTCGAGATTCCTTGTAAAAGACCAAAATACCCCTCTTAGCGTGTTGTAACCCGAGGGGTAGAGTTGTAATCTTCCATCCCCATTCTCATTCTCTATAAATAGGACCCAAGGGTAGAGAGAAGTGATAATTTCTGAGATGTAAAACCATAAACTCCGAAATATATACGAGGGTTTCTACTTTCCCCCGACCGGAGTGTTTCACGTTCCACCCCGTCGGACACCGCTCCTACGCGCTCCTCCAAGACGAGTACTATACTTGCTCGGACTCCTCTAGTACTCCCGGAGGTCGACGTAACCGAACGAGGGTACCTAAAGTACATTGCCTACTCCCGTAGCTATGACAGTGACCTTGTCGCTCAGAATGCTTGTCTCTAAAGTAAGTGGTTGTTTAAGCTTTATCACGAGGAGGGCATTTGGCAAGAGCTTCTGAAAGCTAAATATATGCATTCCGAACCGTTATCCCGTATACAAGCCAAACCTACCGATTCTCAATTCTGGAAAGGTTTGATGAAGACTAAGACGCAATTCTTTCAATTTGGTCGTTTTCACATTCATAGTGGGACTAAAATAAGATTTTGGGAGGATAGTTGGCTTGATAATATACCTTTCTATATTTCCTATCCCAGGGTCTACCATATTGTTAGAAATAAATAGGCTACAGCAGCGGAGGTTTTGGGTTCGGGTTCCCTGACTGCTTTCTTCAGGAGAACTTTGTTAGGTAATAATTTACTGTCTTGGAACGCCATTGTCCAGAAAGTGACAAACATTCAGCTTACTTCTGAACATGATAGTTTTAGATGGGAACTACATTCCTCAGGGATTTTCTCTGTTCAGTCTATGTATACCGCTTTGATGCATTCATTTCTCGATACAGGTGTAAGTTCATATGGAAACTTAAACTACCTCTTAAAATTAAGATTTTTGCCTGGTATCTTAGTAGGCAGGTGATACTCATAAAAGATAATTTGACAAAATGGAATTGGCATGGAGATACTAAATGTTGTTTTTTAATTAGGATCAGACTATTCAATATCTCTTTTTTGATTGTTCACTTGCTCGCTTTACTTGGCACGCGATATTTCTTGCCTTCACTATTCCGCCACCTCGTTGTGTTTCCCATCTTTTTGGGACCTGGTTACAGGGCATTGATAAGAACTTGAAACCACTTATTTTAGTGAGGGCTGCTGTTTTATGCTGGTCTATCTGGTTGTGTCGCAATGATGCAATTTTTGACAGGAAACAACTTTCTAATCCTGTGTAGGTTATATACTTATGTACCAATTGGTTGTGATTGTGGACTATGCTACTGCGGGAGGAGCACAAGGAGCGTTTGATTGAGGGAGCCTGACGTTTGGAGTTGCTTACCAGGAACTTTATGTCTCAGTTTAGATGGCGACCACATAATAGGATATGTAGCGATTGATCTCTTTGCTTCGGTTCTATTATATCTATTTTTCTTTCTTTCTTTTTTTATAACTTTAATTTTGTACGGATAATGTAATAACTGGTTGGCTGTGTGCGTCTTATGATACAGAGGCCGGGAGATTTCAATCCTCCATTATCTGGAAAAAAAGAGTGCCGGTTAGCGGCAGCGACGGCGAGAATCGGTGGCAGCGGCGTAAGGGCGCTGGGTGCAGAGAGAGTGCAAGGGAATCGTGAGGGAGCCAAAGCGGAGGAAGAGAGGCGTGCGAGTGTGTGTTGTGCGTAGGTAGTGCCATATTTTATAAGAAAAACGAAAATTTACTTCACGTTCTCAGTCTAATATATTATTAGAAAGTTCAAACATTACGCTAAAAGAATAGTGTAGCCAATAATGTCTTGTGCATTTATATGAAAGAGAAACAGATAAGGATATCTCATTCTTTTTGAAATACATTTGTACAACCTCCTATTCTAATAGACTAAATTAGCAAGTCACTAGGCGCATAAACGGAGGGATGTGCACAGAGAAACCATGTGCAGCATACCACGAGAAATAGTATGGCATGCATAAGGCACTGGGAAGACATATGTAAGTCAGTCGGTGAGACAGCGCATGAACAACACTGCAGCACAGCCATGCAAAGGCAGTTATGTTCGTTTTCTTTTGCTTCCGAGTATTGGCAAGGTATGCGTAAGGCAATCGACGAGGCAGTGAATGAATAACACCCAGTAGCACATTGGTGTAAATACTGCTTTATTCGTTTTCTCATGCCCTCGGTGAACTTGAAAATTTTTAGAGAGCAAACCTTGAATATAATGTGACATTTAGTTTATATAGTTTGGTAATTAAATTAATGATCTTGATAGTAGAAGTGAATATATTTATAAATCAATGATTGATTGATGTTAAAACGTGATTAATGTATGCGTACATGTAGATCTTTTTTCAACAAAGAACCGCTGTCGATAAGACGGAAGCTTTCGTCAGCACCGCGTGAAGCCTTCTAACGACAAATTAAACACGGCCATGTGCATGCGCCCACGCGTGCATCACGTTTTGCGCTGAATAACACCACTATTACTACGGCTGGTTCGATATATCAATCCGCAAGTCAGCACATGGCCGAGCTAGGCAGAAATACATGCTTCTTTTCTTTTTTCTTTGAAATAAAAATGCAGGCGTTGATTTTCTCTGAGGGAGTCGTGCGTACGAATGAAACCACGGCGTACACTAGAAATTTTGTGCGGTCTCCGTGGTATCATTCCAGAGAATACGCCACGGAGGAGAGATGTATCATCGGCCTTAAGAGTTGCAAACATACACTACGTTACTTTCATCTGATGCGTCTATTTCAGAACCAATGGTAAGATTTCGTGCACGGCCCCATGGCTGACAACCTCCAACACACTACAAGATTACTCTATCCATTCCCCCTTTAGCTGACGATTCTGTTCACGACCAGGAGGACGTCCTCCTCCCCGCCGGTCTGCAAGTCCTCCGCGCCGGCCACCGCCTCCCTCCGCGTCCATATACATTGCATAAGTTTTGCTTGACTCGGGTCTACAGTTCAAGTTTTTTTTCTTTCTTAGTGATACTTACTTAATTTTACTGCCAGACTCTCTGTCGAAACCTTTGCCGACATAGGTTTACCGCGAAATAAGATCTTTTCCACCAGGTTTGTCCTCTAATCTTGGGTCTGGTGTAGTGGCGGTCTAGAAAACATAACTTTCACCACTAATTAATATGATATATATAATAAACCTAATAAAACTATAATAATATGAAAGTACTTATGAGACTATAATATGAATTACAATATAAAGACCTCAAATGTCGGTAGTAATTTTTTTTAAAGTTTGGCTAGATAAACTCATGTCCAAAATAACACTTTTCATGAACTAGAGGAAGTACTTTTGTCACAGGACCAAGGCATTGTTACCTTGTCGGTTATAATTTTCATCCAGTGTGACCAATTGTGCCCTTGATAGCTAATCCAGTTGACCTTGGATAGACCGCGTGCGTTGTGGAGACTATAAAACTTATATATGCATTAGGAAACATGGAGTGATAATTATAAGTTGTCAAAGTGGCAAGCCAGAATTCACGAACAGAGGAGTAGGTTCCTAAAATGGCCAACGTTGGGAGTGGAGAACTATAACTTCAATCTTCTATATCCCGCTTCACCAGAAGGGCTTCAAATCCACATGGCAATTTAAAATAATGTTTGTTCTATATTTTCATCTAGTAATTCCTGTTGCCCTCTACACAATTAAAATTTCTCATGTGATATCAGTATAGTAGTGGACCTTATTTTGCACTAACAGAACTCTCACAAAAAATTCACTATGTTCATGAGATAGCAATATCTATTTCGTGCAAACATGGTATTTTTGTTCCTCTTATATCTTTTAACTTGATCATTTGGTATCACTAATCGCATAGAATTTCCGCAGCAAACATAGATTCATCGTATGCCATTGAATCTTGAACTCGGGACCTCTTGAGAGGCAACAAAGAACTAGTACGTACATGTGTGTGACAGATCAGCAATCTATCACTCCGCAATCTGTCAACTTCACTGCAGGTAGGAAGATCGCTATATGTACATGCATATATATGCATGATACTATTCTTGCTCTTGACAGGTTCATGTCGGGTCCGTATACATGATTCACGTGTACATCTCCTACGTGTTCGCTGTGGGTCCTGTGTGCAGACTGTGCTCTCTATCCATTTGGCAGCTTCCAATTAGCGCTTGCTAGCTTCTCGATCCCAAAAAAAAAGAGAGAGAGAGAAGACGACGTCAAGGCGTGTTCCATGCCTGCATGCTTCTTTTCCTTTTTTTCTGAAGAAGAAGATGCATGCAAGTTTTTCGACGTCGATGCTCGATAAATCGTGTGGCCGGCTCAGCTAGCAGCATCCATCCATCAGGAATGCATTTTACAGCCGGACCTCCACCGGATATTTAAAAGGATAGGACTGGGGCTCCGAGATTTAATAAATAAATTTGTTATTTTTAAATCATTTTAGAAATTGTTATTCTTAGTTGATCAAATTGTATATCTCTGAGTTTATAGTTATATAAAAAAAAAGTTGTGCAACTTTAGGTCTAGAAATAAGCAACTGACTAGTTGTACATCTGTAAACCTAAAATTGCACATATTCTAAAACATGCAACTAACCAATTAACTGTTAGATCAAGAATCAACGTCCAAGATTATCGACTTACAATTTCTGAGTCTTCTTAGATAGACACTCCCTTTAATAAATATAGGTGAGCATATCCCATGTTGAAATATATTGTCCATCTTTCCCCCAACAACTTAAATTTTTGGGTGAACTAGTTAGTGCATGCGATTCAATATGGTATCAAAGTCAAGAGATCTTCAGTTCAAGACCCGACCAACACATTATTAATAAAAATAGTTGCAGTCTACATCGATCCCATGTCTAAGGCGTGAAGGAGCCTAAACGTGAGGGGAGTATTGAAATACATTGCTCTCGTTTCCCCATTAGCTTGAGCTTCTGGATGAGTTCAAGCCCCAGCTAGTGCACTATTAATAAAAATAGTTTTCGCAAACATAGTTCTCACGTCTAAAGTTTAGAAGAGTCTAGACATGACAAAAAGTATTGAAATATACTGCACGCTTTTCTTGAACGACTTGGGTTGATGGATGAACTAGTTGGCACATGCAATTCAATATGGTATTAGAATTAAGAGGTCCCGAGTTCAAGATTCGACCTACATAGTATTAACAAAAGTAGCTGTGACCTGTTTCCATCCCTCCTGTGTGACCTAGAGGAGTATGAATATGAGGAAAGGTAGGTAATATATTTCGTTTTTTCTTGCACTAAAAGGTCTCGTCCACGCATACATCGAACCATCACAAATATCACGTACGTACTCGCGCGACGCATCCAGAGTTTACTTAGCTAGCTAGCTAGTTCATGTGAAGTTGTGAACACACACGACCAATCAGCTTCAGTGTGTATGGCCAATGTACCACACGCACCGTGTATATAAACACACGACCTCGGCCGGCCGCTACAGCCTCATCGAACACAAGTACTGCAACAAGCTCCTTCTGCAACTCGATCAAAACCTACTAACATACATCACATACGTACTTTACGTGCATCACCAAGCTATTGCAGCCTAGCAATGGCCATCTCTTGCTCCTCCAACCTCTCGCTCAACGCCCGCTCCCTCCCCGGCCGCCCTGCCGCGGGCGTGGCGCCGCCTCCCCGCCGCCCCGCGCTGCTCTCCCAGCTGCAGCCTCCGTCCGGCCGCCGCGCGTACACGTGCGAGCTGCAGAGCCGTCGACGACGTTCTCCGTCTCACGTCGCGTCGGCGGTGTCGACGGACGAGTCGCCGGCCCCGAAGGCCTCCGTGGTCGGCGACATGGAGCGGGGTGCGCTGGCGGAGGAGTCCGGGCGCTCCGACGGGCAGCTGACGTCGCGGTGGAGGGAGATCCACGGCAGCAACAACTGGGAGGGCCTGCTTGACCCCATCGACACGGTGCTCCGCGGGGAGCTGATCCGGTACGGCGAGTTCGCGCAGGCGTGCTACGACGCCTTCGACTACGACCGCTTCTCCCGCTACTGCGGCACCTGCAAGTACCCGGCGCGCACCTTCTTCCGCGACCTGGGGCTCGCCGGCGTAGGCTACGAGGTCTCCCGCTACCTCTACGCCACCTCCCACCGCAGCTTCCCGAACTTCAACGCTCGCAAACACAACCCCGCCGACGAGAAGCTCTGGAGCGAGACGGCCACCTTCATCGGCTTCGTCGCCGTGTCCACAGACGAGGAGACGGCGCGCATCGGCAGGCGGGACGTCGCCGTGGCGTGGCGCGGCACCGTGACCCGGCTAGAGTGGCTGGCGGACCTGACGGCGTCGCCCAAGCCCCTCGGCAAGTTCGGGATCCCGTGCCCGGACCCGACGGTGAAGGTGGAGACCGGGTTCGCGGAACTCTACACCGGCAAGGACCTCAACTGCCGGTTCTGCAAGTAGTCGGCGAGGGAGCAGGTGCTCGCCGAGGTGCGGAAGCTGGTGGATCTCTACACCGGGAAGGGCGAGGAGGTGAGCGTGACGGTGACGGGACACAGCCTCGGCAGCGCGCTGGCCATGATCAGCGCCTTCGACATCGCCGAGACCGGCGCCAACGTCTCGTCGTCGTCCTCCTCCTCCTCCGGCGGGGCGACGGCGGCGCCGGTGTGCGTCTTCTCCTTCTCCGGGCCGCGGGTCGGGAACACTAGGTTCAGAGAGCGGTTCGAGCGTGAGCTCGGGGTGAAGGCGCTGCGCATCTTGAACGTGCATGACACGGTGCCCAAGGTGCCCGGCGTGGTGTTCAGCGAGGCCCTGTTCCCGGAGGCGGTGCTGCGGGCGGTGGACGCGCTTGGGGTGGCGAGTGTGTACACCCACCTCGGCGTGGAGCTGGCGCTGGACCACAAGGTGTCGCCGTTCCTCAAGGACACCATGGACCTGGCGTGCTACCACAACCTGGAGGCGCACCTCCACCTGCTCGACGGATACCGGGGGCGGGGCCGCCCGTTCGAGCTCTGCGGGAGGGACCCGGCGCTGGTGAACAAGGCCGCCGACTTTCTCAGGGACGAACACACGGTGCCGCCGGGGTGGCTGCAGGAGGAGAACAAGGGCATGGTCAGGACGGAGGACGGGAGGTGGGCGCTGCCGCAGCGGCCAAGGGAGGTTGACGACCACCCGGAGGACACCGAACACCACCTCGCGCAGCTTGGCCTCGTCGCCGCCAGCTGATCACCGCCGCGCCGGCCAAACATGCATCGATCGACAGCTCTTGCATTAGTTGTGTAATAATTCATGTATACGGTCTACTACGCACGTAGATCGAGGTAGAGCTATAGCATACGAGAGCGCTTATTTCTAAATGGACCGAAAATAGTTCTCTGAAGATCTTAAATGTTAATTCTTTATCTATTGATTAATTGAGTAATTATATTTTTGAAATTGTGTGTAACTTAAAGTCTAGAGATGTGTAACTAAGTAATTACACATTTCTAGACTTAAGAGTTGTACAATTTTTTTCCAACTCTAAGTTTGATAATGTGCAACTTGATCGACTAAGAAATTGTTTAGATCTAATTCAGGTAACTGAGAAATAGCACATCCGATAGTTGTACATCATTAAGCCTATAGTTGAACAATTTTTTTTATGTAATTTGAGATCTAAACCTCAAGTTCCATATAATTTTTAAATGTATAACTACCCAACTAACCGTTAGATAAGTTAGAAATAATAATATTTTAATTGACTGAGAAATAAACACTTAGAAATAATAATGTTTTAATTGACTGAGAAATAAACACTCCCTCTTATATTCCTTCAATTTCACACATGTAATATCATGGATTCATGGCTGATGGATGTGCGGTTAGTTCCCTGTTTGGCAGATCTACTTGTCAAACTTCCGTTGAAAATTTCCAGACTGGATGTATGCTTTCTGCGGTTGGTCTGGCTGGAATTTGTTGGGCCATTTGGACATGTCGAAATAAGGTTTGTCTTGAACATCGGGTAAAGGATTGCTGAAATCTAGTGCTGCTGGGTTGCCGTTCTGTACGCTTTTGGTATGTCCTGTTAGTCCTGTTATGATACTTTGGTTGTAGGAGTTATAGGTTTTTGTCTCGTAGCTCAATTTCGAATGAAGTGCGAGTGCTGGGTTCCCTGGTAGTATGACGAACTTGTTCTTATTTTCTCGCATCCTTTTGCTGTTGCTTGTCAGCATTTGGTATTTTCGTTATGAAAGTAATGAAAAGGGGTCGAGCCCAGTTCGGAAAAATGGCTGATGGTCGATAACACGGCAAAGAAAGATGTTCAGGTCTACATTTGACTAAATCACATGCACATCATTTTCGTTTCACGTGCTGACATGACATGCATGTTAGTAACTGTCAAGTAGTACTAGTTGTTTAGCTACTCCTATCAAACTTCATTTTCTCCTTTTTCTGAGACTTACTCCTACGTACATACATAAATAGCTATGACGAGCTGTCCAGTTAATCCATGGCTAATCAAGTTTTTAAGTTAATGCAAAACTTAAAACACACAAGTAATGAGTGGACGGTGGATCTGTTTGGAGGACATATGAGGGAGTAGATCAGTAGAGCGACACGCGGGCACCGAGACGCAGCGGTGGAGGCTGCGGCAGATTACCGGGTTAATTAAGGCTTGCTGGACGGGGTTCATCGTTCTCCCACGGGCTTAGAGGGAGCCCGGGGTGGCTTGGGCAGGCTAGCAACGCCGCCAGCCATGGCGGCGGAGGGCGACTGGTGGACGGAGACAGGGGCGAGATAACGGAACGGTAACGACCCCTGTGGTTAGGACGCGGCGGACGGCGCGATCGACCCGACGGGTGTAGCCACCGGAAACGACGTAGGAGGACGGCGGCGGCGAGGTGGAGGAGGAAGATATCGGGACGGAGAAGGTGGGGCGCTCGTGATGTGGATTTCCAATTTGAGCGACGCTCTCACCACATCTTTCCTTTTCTAGGTTGTCGGAGTGTCAATGGCTAAGCTAAATCTGTGACTGTGCACTGTGTATAAGCATCCAAAGATAAATATCACCTCTAATAATAATAATAATAATTTTTTGAGAAACCACTTTGAAAGGAGGTTGATGTTAATAATAAAGGACATCACTACATAGCGACCGTGCCCCAGCTAACCCTTTGTAGCGACGGATAAGAGCAACATGTAGAAAAATTCAAAATAGATGACGTCATCAAAGATTCTTTCAATTTTGAAATTCAAAATGTTTTATCTTTTAAACCCTTACTCTGATTGACAATCCGTTTTCACTGTTAGCTTTGTCGCGGCGAGATCTTCAAATCTAGATCCCATGTTGATATGTTACGATGATTTTTTTTTAATATCAGTAGTTACCAGGTTCAATGAACGAGTTACCTAGATTGTTACTGCTGAGCTACCAGGTTACATTTACATGATTACCAAATTAGTGAACATCACTGCTACACCACTCAAACTTATATTTCAGTGCTCCAATGGTCTAATATCATCAAGTACTACATAAATAATACATCATTATCGTCTCTATATACTTACATAATAGTACACAATGGCTAATGACAAATCAATTATTGCTTGTAACCGTTCGCTAATAACCTGGTAAATGTTCATTTTTAACTTGGTAACACGTACATTATAATTTGATAGTTGGTGACGACAAATTAAGTTTCATCAAAATATATTAACACGGGATCTAGTTTTGAAGCCCTCGTCGAGATGAGTCTAATGGCGAAAACGGATCACGAATCGCATTAACAGTTTGGGAGATAAATCGTTTTAATTTCATGTTTAGAATTAGATGCACTAATGTCATCAAACATGGACCTGCCTCATCGGTCTTTACCCAATGGATAATAGTCGGTATCATTGTCTTAATCCAACGGACAATAGCCTGTATCATCGCTTGATCCAGTGGATAATAACCCGTGACATCTCTTTATCCAGCGGATAATAACCGCGCGACATCTCTTTATCTAGCGGATAATAACCCGTATCATCGCTTGATCCAATGGATAATAGCGCGTCGCTGTGAAAGACAAATGGGGCACGTGTCCCGGATAGATTTCAATCCTTTTGACTGCCTTCCGACTAAATTCCAACATGTTGAATTTGGCATGTCATGAGGAAGTTCAATCTTTAGAGCCGTTTTGTCGGTGTCTCGTGCACATCTAAGATTGGAGGTTGAGAATCTTAATGCTAAGACATGCAATCTTTTGCACGTTTCCGGAAAAAAAAATTGAAAATTGAGTAATCAAGCTAAATATATAATTCTTATATGAATCCAAGTAGTGTCATGTTATGGCGTGATCTGGTTTGTCACTTCACAATCTTTCTTATGATAGATGATCCGATTGTAAAACCCTATTTGGAACACACAAGTCTTTTAAATCATTCTTGGGATGAACTAGTTCCTCCAACACAGAGACCTCAGTGGATTGCGGTCACGATTATTTGTAAATTATATAGTTTGTTTGTTTAAGTTGCAACTTTCTAAAATGCAGCTAAAGTTAGTAATACATGGGAAGCAGTTCGTGGGCACTAGGTCTGTTTGGTTGAATGGTAAAGATGGATGGGTTAGAGCCATCCAAATTTTTAGAAATGGAATGAACCAATTTTGATGTTCAGTTAGATGTGTAGGATAAGCCAGTTTTTTGTTTGATTAGAGAGATGATGATGGATACTATAAAATTAATTAACTAAAATATAGTTCTTAGTTTACATTAATAATAATTTATCATACTCTAATAATATACACTAATATTTATCGATGGTAACTTTGATGTAATAATACTAATTAACTATAAAATATATTAATTATCACTAAACATACACTAATAAACATATTAAAAATACTCTAATCAACAAAATAGCACTTATAATGATAATGTTATAGCAATAATTATTACTAATCATTTTTGAATGATTATAATTAGAAAAAGGTGGTAGCTTTATCCGACCAAATAGCTGGCTCACTCTATCAAGCATATTTGAGTAATATTCTTTAAAGTTGGCATGCTCTATCTACGTCATTTATCTAACCAAATAGAATAATATGATCAAAAGGAACCCTTAACTGACCCGTCTAATAAGAGCACTTTTGAGTTTTGAATGGGTCTGATGGCTACTCGAGCTGTAGCTGTTGGATCCAAAATGCCATCGAGTGGTGAAGATCTTGTTTTTCATAATTCCATCTTTTGAAGAGAATAAACAGAACCGGATCAAGAAAATAAACAGTGTGGCATTTGCTCGGGCCAGCGCTGTCCACCCATCATCGCCGGTATCCGCAGCGCCCAAAAATGGCGGCACCCTCCCATGTCCTACCCTTCCTCTCCCCGGCCTCCTCCGCCGCCTCCCCCTCGGCCTCCCTGCGCGTCCCCTCCGACCGCCGCGCCGGCCTCCTCCGCTGCGCGGCCGCCGCCGGCCAGGCCGGCTTCTTCACCCGCCTCGGCCGCCTCATCAAGGAGAAGGCCAAGAGCGACGTCGACAAGCTCTTCTCCGGCTTCTCCAAGACCCGCGAGAGCCTCTCCGTCGTCGACGAGCTCCTCACCTACTGGAACCTCGCCGACACCGACCGCGTCCTCGACGACCTCGAAGAGGTACGTAGCTCTCACCTCTCATCCCTCCCCCTAAAAATCAAGTCTTTAGTGCTCGATTGCTGCTCCATTCTCCTTTTGGTGCTTCTTGGCCCGCAGGCGCTGCTGGTGTCGGACTTCGGGCCCAAGATCTCGTTCCGGATCGTCGACACCCTCCGCGAAGAAATCCGCGACGGCAAGCTCAAGTCCGGGAGCGAGATAAAGGTGATCAATTCGATCTTTAGCTAGTTAATGGTCTCATTACAGTGGAACAATGAGATTGGTTTGATGGTTTAATTTTTTGATTTATTTGGGTGGATGATGAGCAGGCGTCGCTGAAAAGATGCATTCTTGAGCTGCTGACGAGCAAGGGCAGCAACACTGAGCTGCAGCTTGGCTTCAGGTTCAGCCCTCTCCTGGACTTACTAGTGTACCGTTGTTGCGTGGTATCTGCATTTTGTGAGGTCTCAATGTGCTTCGTTGTCGTGGCAGGAAGCCAGCCGTTATAATGATTGTGGGAGTGAATGGAGGTGGAAAGACGACGTCGTTAGGTAGTCCTCGTGCATACTTAACCATGTTCTTGCTCGCATGATTGTGGGAGTGTTTTAACTGGAGGAAGAGCTCTAGTGATCCAACACTTTGAGCCTGCAGTGTAAATAACTTGTTGCCACTCAAATGGTTTAGTGTCATGCAGTCTTGATTACTTGCTGTGAAAAGAAAATGACTTAACCTTACCACATTGATGGTATGGCCTATAGAGCTTTTATTGATCGCCGTCTTGTTAGTAAATTTTGATAATTCTCCACTGTGATAAATGATTGTCATCTGCATTTCTCCAACCAGTGTTTGACCTAACAGTGCTAGTTCCGACGTAACTTACTATATGGACAATGAACTACATGATCATATTCCAAAGATAATCTGCTAGATGGAAGAAGGTTTTACTAATTTTTTGAAGTGAATTTATAATGCCAATATAGGTATTACACAAGATGCCTAATTGATCAACTCAGGGAAAAACTGTTCATATCTTTCAGCTGCATAAGCTTGTAATCTGGGGTAGCATTGGATTAAGCTTCTGTAGGTTATGTGGCTGATAACATGAATCCTATATAGTAAGGCTACTTAATTTTCAGTGGTAATTTGTGCATTTTCTATCAACTGGAGCCACTACTTAGTCCGGTACACCTTTCTGTGTTCTTTGCTATTCATCAACATGATGCTATGAAGTGGTAAACTGATCTCTTTTTTCATCTGCATATTTGTAGGAAAACTTGCTTACAGATTTAAGAATGAAGGAGTCAAGGTGAGGCTACTTACTTGACATCTCCTGGTTCTTAGATTTGTTTTATGGGGAATAAAGTTCAGCTATATATATTGCTTCAGCACATTCTTGTAAAACTAGTGGGTTTATATTCCTGCTTTCCACTATAATATAGGTATTGATGGCAGCAGGTGATACCTTCAGAGCAGCAGCTCGTGACCAGCTAGAAGTTTGGGCTGAGAGAACTGGCTCAGAGATTGTCATCAATAACGATAAGAAGGCGCAGGCTCCATCAGGTATGAACTCCTGATCTGCCAATCGTTATGAACGTATTATGTTCTCATAATGAGCCCAGCTCTTATGTTTCATCTAATTTGACTCGCTTGGTAGTTCTTTCGCAGGCAGTGAAACGTGGGAAGCGTGAAGGATTTGATGTTGTTCTATGTGACACGTCAGGACGTACGGTTATTGTTAGAGACTTAGAGCAGAATATGTTAACTTATTTACTTGTTGGGGAAAATTGACTATCCTTCAGCAATTATTTTACAGGACTTCATACAAATTATGGTCTGATGGAAGAGTTGGTTTCTTGCAAGAAAGTCATAGCTAAGGCCCTTCCTGGTGCTCCTAATGTATGCAGTATTTACATTCAAAAGTCATCAATATTTTGTTGTTGCTTCTTTGCTCGTGTATTGTAACTTGTGTCATGTATTCCATGCTCTGCAGGAGATCTTGCTGGTTCTTGATGGCACAACGGGCTTAAATATGCTACAGCAAGCGAGGGAGTTCAACGATGTAATCGCTGCTCTGCTGCTGCTTTGATACTGAATTTCATCTGTTATTTTTCTGTGGGATATCGATAGTGATGGGCTCTCTTGGCTTAATACCAGGTTGTTGGAATCACGGGATTCATCCTGACGAAGCTAGATGGCACTGCTCGTGGTGGCTGCGTGGTATGCACAATTTCCAGTTGAAATTCCTGGGTTCCAAACAGCCCGTAAATAGTTATTTTTTTCCTTGCGGATCAAGAGCCCCTAATAAATAGCTGCCTCAGCTGGGTGGCCTAAAATTTATGGCTTGATCTATTGCAGGTTAGCGTTGTAGATGAACTTGGAATCCCAGTGAAGTTTGTCGGCGTCGGCGAAGGGGTGGAAGATCTCCAACCTTTTGATGCTGAGGCATTTGTTGAAGCCATTTTCCCATAAATTTTGATTTTGGAGAAAGAACAATTCTTCTCCTGTACATCCTCAAACTTTTTGGCCCTGCTATTAGTATTCTTTATGTTCTGGCTTTTCATCAGATTCTGCTAATACGCTAGAAGTTAGAAGCAATGTCTTGAACCATCACAGTATTTTTCTTCAGTCGTCGTGTCACTTGTAGTTTCTTCCGTACATCCTTGTTGCGAAGTTCGTGCAAAACAGAAGCAAGAATTATGCGATAACATGATTCTTGCGGTTAAGCTGGAGACTCTGGACTACTAGCGCAACAAAGGAGTTGATAGCAAACTTTGTCATGTCGTTTTCACAGCCTTCCAGTAACATTAGTACAGGGTTTCAGTACAAGAACATCTCATTAGTGATCATACATTCATAACATACAGCAAGAGTTCAGAAACAGCATACTTCAACAGCTGCGTATGCAACAGATCTCAGAAAGTAGCGCTTGAATTGCAAAGATTCTACAAATAAATATTTCAACTTGAAAGGGCATTTCATACACTGCATAATATTGCCATACTATTGCCAGCTACCATACTGCTGCTGATTGCGAGAAGCACCTTGAGGATAGTTCGGGCCTCGGCTTGGACCAGATGCGCCATATGGTGGACCGCCTTGTGGATAATTTGGCCCACCAACTCCATAGCCACTGCCAGCCCCACCCCGTGGACCACCTGCTGCAGGGAACGGAGGAGGTCCTCGTCCTTGCTGAGGATATGGGCCACTCCCATACCCAGTGCCCTGCCCTCCACGGTTTGGATTATAGCCAGCGCCTTGATTCCCAACCTGCGGGTACCTGTTAGGGCCTCCTGGTCCTCGGGGTTTTGCATAGTGATGGCTTGGGCCAGCTGCCACGGGTGGTGGATTGTGCATAGACTGGCCAGCCCTGATTTGGTGTGGTTGGCCTGGATGCTGGATCGGAGGCAAGCGAGAATGTGGTGGAGGATGCTGCAGTTTTTTGCCGCTTCGCAGCTTCCTCCGCTTGCCTCTGCTGCTGACGTTTTTTCTTAGTCTGGAATTCGTGCGATGCTTCATACGTCGGCAAACTGAATCATCAAACAATTTAACGGTCATGATTCAATTTAGTTCCAGAAAGAAGGTACTTGAAAGAAGATACTTGGCAGTACAACAAAATAGTGACCAGATCTACCTTTTCGGATCACATGGCAAGGGATCAGTCCAGAAATACTCCGCATCAAGTGCATCCTTCGCTGATATCCTCTGAACAGTAAAAAAGAGTGAATTTGTTGAGGAACGAAAAAGCAAATAGTGATAAACGTTGACAATACATGGGCTTGAAGAAAGATAAGGAATTAATTATTTGAATGTAACAGCTTTTATCTATCCAAAACTGTCCAAATTTGTCATACAGTACCTGTGATGGATCTAAAGTTAACATCTTCTCTAACAGGTCCAGAGCATGCCGGTCAAAACTGCAAATATGTAGAAGTCTGAGCAGCAGGGACATGACTAAAGCTACATGGCAGAACAACGCCAAGCATAGCACTCACTGTTTAAAGGCATCTTTAACTCGTCTCTTCAATTGTCGGGGAGGTTTGAAATTGTTGTACCATGGCATTTTGGTGACACCAGGCCAGATTAACTCATCAGGGGTACCACAAAGCTCAAAAATTTTAGTCAGCTGCTCCGGCTGCAGTAAAAAATCACAAAGGGGTTATAGCTATAACTTATGTACAAACATGCACTCATAAAGGGATTTAAATCACAACTGGCATGCTATTTAACTAGATTAATCCCTGAAACCCAAATTGGGAAGCATATGACAAATGGAAAATGGTTACAGAAGCTGACTGGAATTGATTCATGCAAGGCCGTGAGGGCTAAGAAATAGGGAGAACTTAAAATAGATTCCAACATGTGGCTCATGTAATCAATGCACTGGAGACCATTGTAAAAATAAAACCTATAATACCGCTGCATTATAGTTCCCAGTTCATGCACAAATACGACGCACTGATGGATGATTATAAAAACTAAAAACTAATGAGAGACCACAATAAATGCTTAGGTTATACACTTGATGGCAGAAAGCCTCATAAAAGCATACCTCATTCTTTCCTGGCAGTATTGGCTTCCCATTGAGAAGCTCTGCAAAAATACAACCCACAGACCACATGTCAACAGCTGGACCATACCTTGTGCTTCCGAGTAGCAACTCTGGAGGTCTGCATGCACAAATCCGGCAAAATGTTAAGAGAAGCGTAGTACAATAGACATTGAGAAAATAAGCATGCATAACTAATACAAATGCAACAACAACCCCGTGGGCAGAAGCTCTACCTATACCACAAGGTGATCACACGGTTCGTAAGGTTTCCATTGTGATCACTAGAGAATGATCTCGCAAGGCCAAAATCAGCCAGCTTCAGGTTACCCTCATTGTCTATCAAAAGGTTAGAACCTGCAAGGGAGGTATCAAATATAACACATTAGCTCAACAAATGATGGGACAAAGTTACAAAAATTCAAGCAGAGCTGGCAGAATATAATACCTTTGATATCTCGATGCAGCACTTGATTGACATGGCAATAGTGCAGACCTGTAAGCAGCTGCCTCATGTAGCACTGGACCAAGAAAAGACCAGGATACGTCAGAAGATCAATTTACCTTGATAAAATGTCATAGCATCAAAAGGAAAACACTGAAGCCACATGAGCAGGTGGTTCTACCTTAATCTGCGGCACGGTGAAGCGCATCCCTGGTCTATCCGCAAGCCCAGTCAGGTCATGGTCCATGTACTCGAAGACCATGTAAATGCTCCCCTTGTACTTGTTACCATCGACTATTTTCAACAACATGACAATGCATCAGACATCACAATCTACAATCACCCCCAACAAAACCAGGGATACTATAATTGCAAGAAAAAAGTTGAGACACACTTGGCTTCCCTTGCTCATCTCGCTCCGGGCCTGCAAAATTTCCGCCACGAATTCCATAAGTCCAAAGAACAAACGTCATAACGCGTACATCTAATTCAATTCAGTTGAATTCAAGGTGGTCGTGATGAATTTAAACCACCTGGGGAGGTGACGATCTCCTTGAGCTGGATAACGTTCTGGTGGTGGAGCTTCTTCAGGATCTTGATCTCCCGTATCGCGGTGATCGGGAACTGCTCCAACGAAAAAAAATCAATCAAGAACACCTTCTCATCATCGGAGAGAAGAACAACAAAACAAAAAGGGAACCAAACTTACGCCTTCGCGCTCGTTGTCCATGCGGATCTTCTTGAGCGCGACGATCTCGTTCGTCTCCGTCTCTTTCGCCATGTAAACTTGCCTGGCGACGGCGACCGAGAGAGGATAGGATTAGGCGAGAAAACTCCACTAAATCGACGAATTATATGTGTTGGGAGTAGGTGACGAACCCGTAGGTGCCTTCGCCGATCTGCTCGAGCTTCTCGAAGCAGTCGACACCGCGGGAGCCCCACGAGGGGAACTCGTCGAGGTTGAGCTGCCCAGGCGCCGCCACCGCCATGTCCGCCGGAACGGAGCGAGACGCGGCGAAGGCGTGGAGATGCTGCTGCTGCTAGGGTTGGAGTCTGACTCCGCGCCTGGAGGGGAGAAGAGAAGAAGGGGGAAGCCGCAAGGGATATGGGCCGCACGGGCCTCTTTGTATTCAAGTCGGAGAGAACTGTCCGATATGAATCCAGCCGTACATATCCTCCCCAAATTGCAAATTTCCGATTTGCAATTTTTCTTTTGGTGAATTAAACTAGACTGTGCACCTATTTTCAGGAGAAAAATAATATATATTTAGACTCCGTTTGTCACTCGGTGGATTATGAAAACTCCGTTTGTCCAACCAATTTTTACTTATTTCACCGTTTGTTTAATCAACCTTTTCTATTTCTATGGCCATCTTTTCACAACAGATTACAAAATAAGTTTAGCACAGCACAGTTTAGCAATTGTAAACTGGGCCTTATACGCATGTGGACACGTGAGCGCGTAGTGAAGTGATCTTGTATACAAGGTAAAAAGAACATATATTACCGACGCTAACCCCAGTTGTTTAGAAATTACAATGCCATCAAAACAAACGCGGCATGCAAGTCGAGCCAATGATTTGCTGAACCAAACAAGTTCCAAAACGCTACCGCGATTTTAATTATATAAGCAACTGGAGGCGATCACTCCTTCCAATAAGAAAAAATGGAGCGAGCAATCCCATGTAAAAAGTCGGGCATTCAGAACTTAAAATGTACAGCTCATAACAAATCACTAATAAATTAACAGTAGCAGTGGTCGCATTGATACATTTGTATAAATAAGAAAACTCCGTCACATGAATGTATCCACTCACAAGTCAAAAATTTACTGTACAAAGCGGTGGATTTATAATTGACACACTGCTCCGTAAGTAACTGACACTGCTCTGTATCGATTGGTTCCACTGTATGGTAGATCTGCAGAAGTCTTCAAGATGGAACGCAAAAGTCTCGGCCCGATGGAGCTTGGCTAAATTGTACAAAATGGGGAGCCGAATTCCTAAATTGGATCCATGGTTTGGCAGATCCGTGGAAGTCTTCAAGATGGAACAAAATCCATGGTCTTCAGGACGTTAGCTAGATGGTGCAAGTGACTTCCTTTGATCTCATGTTGCTGCTGCAGTTCTAGGCTTCTTGAATCTAGGAGAGTGGGTGGATGCTTTCACCCCACGGTTTTGTGTCTTGTTGAACATGCCATTTCTGGCCCTCTTGTTGCGATCTTGTGATTTGTCGCCTCTGTTACTTTGACCTTCTCCTGGCTGTGCTTTGGATTTGGATCTGAAATTAGTTCTATCGCCTTTGTCGCCTGACGCTTTGAAGTGTTGGTTTCTAGAACCCTGAAAGTGACCTTTCCTGGTCCCTTTAACGAAGAATTCCTTCTTTGTTTCCTCTCGTCCAGTTTCAGCATTAGAATCATCCATTTTTCTTCTGTGTACGTACGAATGATATAAGTAACAACTTGTGGAGGATAAGAAAGAACTGACACCAGCTAACCTCTTCGGAGTATGGTGCACAGGATCTTTTGCCTCAGACTCTGCATCATCTGCTGGATTATGATTCCCCTTGCGGCCCTGCAAAATTTAAATACCAAAGCTGTTCAATGAATACGTTCTTTGAAATCAATTTTGCTTTCCATGCACGCAAGCTTGGTTGAGTATCTGAAAAGGCAAAGGTTCACGAAATCTTCGTGGCCTCATGGTTTGCTGATTTTCCTTTTGAATTGTGAGAAGAAAAGTTTGCAGTTAAAGAGCAACTCTATTATTCGAGGGAAAAGAATAACCCTTTTGACAAAGAGCTCAGAAACAAAAATGCAGCATCTTTGCACTGAATAGCTAGAAATCAAAACTCCATTTGAACTTCTGAAGATTTTGAAGGAATCGACCCCACTGAGCGTTTACATTCAATAAATTAACCCACACTTAATGGATATGGATCAACCACGAGCTAAATGTGGCTTGGCCAAAATCACTACGAGCTTAGGGCTACAGAAAATCGCAAACAAATATACAAAACATCGCATGGATGAAAATGTATATATGTTCTCTCCACAGGTAAGTTAGAACAAATTAGTAAAGGGAATCTCACCTCTTCAACACTTCTAACAAAGGCCTTGTACTTTTCAGGTGTTACTAAGTTAATAGCATCAAATCCACATTTCCTAATCAGTATTTCCAATATTAGTACAACCTGCAAATAAATATCACAAGACATCATATTAAGTGCACTGTACAGAACATACGAATGAATGGAAACTAAACCAAGGAACAATTGTACTGACTAACCTTCCCTTTGAAATGGTGCTTTGTGACAGATGACCATGGTAATATGCCAGTCATGATATCTGCTTGCAAACTCAATAGTTTTTCTGATTGCAAAGATGTTACCAACACTTTAACAAAGCCCAAAGATGCCTACAGTGTATATAACAAAACATATCAGACTCTTAATAACAGGAAAACAATCAAGATGGCCTACAAAGACACAGAACTCACTTTAATCACTTCAATAGCTTTATGTTGCAGCAGAACTAAAACTGATGGTATTAAATTTGGAACTTCCATGCAAAAATTAGCATCATTGTATATAAGCAATGATAGCGCAGCTATTGCTCCACTCACTATGTGAGGAGATGGACTAGAAAGATATCCCATCACCTGAAAATCAAAGAAATTGTCATTTGTCAAAGTTTCAACAATGGAAGTCCTGCATATTAGATGGTCTTATGCATTTGCCATGTGGAACTATATTGCTTACTCACACCATTTTACATAGAGTAGACATGATAAAGTAAGTAATAAATTCAAGAAAATATATAGGTATGACAGATCTCTACTCCTGAGGTATGCCAGGTTATTAGCTATTTACACAACATCATTGTGATGCTCTTAGAGCTTGAAGCTTGCTCTTCACAAATATAGCCTATATAGCTTATTATAAGTCTGGATGCTGCAAAATCACAAACCTTAGTTTGATGTTTTCCATGAGAGTTATTTTATATAGACTTCATCAACTAAGCATCAATAATTGATAACAGATGAAAGGACTTTTAATGAGCACATCACTTCGCATAACCAACATATATACTAGCATTTTAAAACAAGAAATGGAGAGAAGATATCACTAGATTTCTTTCATGAAAAGCTAAACAAATAATTGAGCTACAATGATTAGGAGCAGGAAACAAGAAGTAATTGTCTCCTCAAACAAGGCAGCACCAAACTTCTGCACATCAAATAAAACATAGGAAATATATCTCAAGAACAGAGATAAAATTCTTTAGCTAACCATCGTGAATAGTCGTTGAAGATCTGAATCTTCATTATTTGATTCGGAGCTCCTCAAGCTTGTACTAATAGCCAGGAGTACATCGTATGATAATCTTCTACTTTCCTTCTTAGACTGCATTTGAAAAGAAGAAAAAAGAACAGAATGAAATAAAGCATATGATGGCAGAAGACAAAGAAAAATAAACCTTGTATAAATAGTGATGGCATATGTTTGACAGGATGTTATCCCCCTAATACACAATTGATAATTGAACAAAACATGAGGGTAGGGGAAAAACCTTCAATGCAAGTATTAACTCATTTAGAATCAAGAATGCCTTCTTGCTGGTGCTCTCTTCATTAACCTTCAAAATGGTAGAAGGTAAGTCAGAAAAAACACATCGCATGATTCTACCAGCAGGATGGGTAAACTCAAACAAAAGTAGTATAGAACTAGACTAAAGCAACACATGAAAACGTGCATGCAGTCAAAGAACATCCATGTCTCGATGCTCTCTCCAATAGCAGGCACATCCACTTTGTAAAACTAAGACAGAATGTTTTGTCCTAATCTGTACAATGGAACACTAATACTCTCTCCGTTCCACAATACTTGTCATTCTAGCTTTCAAATTTTGTTTCTGATTAAATGTCATTCTACAAGTTTGAGATAACTTTTTTCCATTTTTTCCTTTGCATAACCCTACCATCCATTATTCCCAAGGTCATTTACTCTATGGGCTAGAGTAACACACAACTTCCAAGAGCAATAAATAAGCTAATTAAGAAGGGTAATGCAATCTTTTGCATGCATGCCTTGGTTGGAGTATGAAATGCTAGAATGAGAAGCATTATGGAACGAAGTAGATGAAGGGCGCACCTCTCCCTAACCGCAGCTCTCTTATGGTGCTCAGAGATTTGTAGTTGTATATTTATTACAAGTACCACAGACATATACATTTTAGAACTACAGGTACATTCATTTAGTTCTTAATTTCCACTATCAGCACATTTTAAGTTAAATGAGATGTACATTTTTGTTTCTTATAAGTCTGGATTTTTATTGTACTAAACATAAGAATATGAGATTTAAGATTCTGGCCTATACATCCATACAAAAGGTGTGCAGCTTAGGAATTAAATGTCAATATCTTGTTTACCTCCATATGTGTAATTTCAATGTATTTAAGTTACATTAGCACTGGGTTGAATGTAATTTACATGTTTACTTGCTAATAAGTACAAATTTACTTGACTAAATGTGTAACAAAACAAGACACCTGAAGTACTGTAATGTGCACTTGTGGAGGCAGAAAAGCATGTCCTACTATCATAATTTTATGTGTGTAACAATACCAACGGGAAGATAGAATTAGGAACATAATGTGCACTTGTGAAGGCAGGACAGCATCTTCTTTAACTACTGCAGATGACACACAATCAGGACAAACAAGGTGAATGGGCTTTGGCTTCTGCACGATGGTCCACAGATCAACATAGCAATTTCAAAATTGAGGTCATGTAAAGGGAAAGCTCTTGATACTGCATTACATTTACTATTATTGAAAGAGAATACCAACTGGCAACCTACCTTAATCATGTGAACCAACAAATACTTGTAGCATACTAATTGGCCTTCCAAAACTGCATTATCCAAATCTGGCTTTATTCCATGAAGAAGCATCATTATTTCATCCAACCGGGCCAAAGAATATCCATTGTGTTCCTGAAAGTAAGAAAGGGATGAGATGACGATTAATAGCGAAAAGAGTATCTGTAAAAATTGCACACGCGGAACTCATGCTGACCTTCAAAATTATGCTTAGCGCGAAGAGAGCTTTGCTCTCACATGACTTGCTGCCGTTCTGTGGAGAAAAGATAACTGGTATGAATAATGAACTCTCACTAAGAGTTGGGGCTTTGGGCATAATAAGAGCAGAGATTAGCAAGCGATACCAGTAAAGAAGATTTGATAAATCCAAAAAACAAATCAAGCAGATCCTCATCAGCAGCTTCAGCGAGCGTGGAAATGAGTTCCAATAGAAATGACCTGCACAAGCAACATTATAACCGTACCGTGTAAAAACAAGCTTCTGGGTGGGATGCATCATGTGTTTGCTACCAGATTGTAATCACATGTGAATACATGATGATGCATATAATCATATAACAAGCTTCTTCTATATCTAGTAAAACTTCACGAAAAAAACCTAGTTTCGATGCCATGATTGTTCCATGATATTATTTTTTAGAGAATGGTTTCATGATATTATTTAACACTTCAAGTTATTAGCATTTGTATCAACGAGAACCATGATTATTGAAATCGTTATCTACAGTTTTCAGAACAGCATCACTGCAATATCACTTAAACTCTTGGAGATCAAGTGGCTCCACTCAATCAACTTTAGGGTGCATGAGTTAGAAAGGGGTGACTAATATTAATAAATACTACTAAAACAATTTAACTATAGCTAATAACAATACACAACTGACAGATAATAAGTACACTAGTACAGACATTTATTCTTAGTAGGACTAACCACAAAATCGTTAATGGTTATCTCACTAATTCTCTTTATGTCCCAGAGCACTTGCCCTAAATGTACAACCGCACAATAAAACTCGAGGCCGGCGGGATTAGGTTGTCCAGAATGGAATGCAAGCACATCAAGAAATATAGGTGGCAGTTAACTGGATGGTAAGATCATGGTAAAAGGTTGCCAGATTAAACAACCTTGATTTCTTTAGAAGTAATGGTGACTTAGAGGTAATTGTTTACATGGTAGAAAGTCAAAATGACGCTGCTGAGAACCTGAGAAATTGTTTTTAGTTTGTGCTCTTTTTCTGCAGAATGCTTAACCTAGAGCGAAAAGAACAGATCTTGTAGATGGGTACAGATAAATAGCAAACCTCTTATTATTTATCTCCACTGTTGCATCAGTAGTCTCTTCTACCTTCCCGTCTACCTCATTCCTTTGACAATCTAGATTTTCCGGCTCCAATGGAGTATCTTCCAAACCAAATCTTTTAACAAGTGAAAGAAAAAGGTTACAGATGTTCGCACTACCGGAAAGTTGAGCCAGGCATCTCAGAGCATCCTGCAAAACGACAAAGATGACCTGATAAAATATCACCGAATGTGTTGTCTGAAAAAGATTGTCGACAACCATTGAAAATTAACACAGGAATTGTTCAAGCTCGCTCAAGAAAAGTAGTGTCTGAAATCACAGTGGCCAATAAATGCTTGTCTGTAAAGTATGTGCTTACAAGTAGCAACAGATCTCGCAAACCATAAGAACAGAGTAATTTTCATGAGACACGCCAAAAATGCATAGTGCAACACAACTTTAGAGGACAGGGGAGGCATACTCTTTGTTAATATTACATGAAGTTGAAGTTGAAACATGATTGTCCTAAACAAAGAGATTTGAGGCTCTAACATATGTGAAACATCTTACAGAAGTCTGCATTTAGTCTTTCAACAGCAAGGCTTAAATCATGTACAGGGCACACACAGGGAGGGGGGGCAAATTACAATCATTTTGAACAGCAGAACTATTCACTTCTGCAGGAACAAAACTCTATCTCTATGCATGAGTTTTACATTACATATTGTAAAGTCATTCAAAGTCATGTAGCTGTTTAGTTATTACATAGTGTAGAGTCATTCATAGTCATGTGGCCGCTTAGTTAAGGTCCTTAAAGGATAGGCAAACAGGATTCCAAAAGCTCCTCTTTCTCCCTATTCTCAATGCCCTGGTTCTTACATCTGGCTGAAACAGCCCTGGCACCCTCACCAACCTAACAGGCCCTAAGGCCTAAGCATTCATGCAAACCTTATTACATGGACTGGGTTACCTAGTGGTAGTCTGGTATTGGTAGCCTGGTAGGTAAACTTAAGTCCCCCTTCGGCCTATGGTTTCAAGTTCCAACGTTAACAAGCATCCCTGCACCTAACAGTCTCTCTTTTCAACGAGAAAGTATCGCCTAAATCTAACATCTTTAACACACATACATGCATCTAACGTGCACAAATTAATCAAATCGCAAATGTTGCTTCATAAGAGTGGGATGCTGCTTCACCATGTGAGTACGTGACTAAGTAGTTTCAGAAACAAAAAAAAATACAAGATAATCAACTGATAAAAGAAAACTGAGTAAGTGACGCACCTTCAAGTGAGCACGCTTTTCTGGTGAGGAGTCAAGGAAATAATCTGCAAAAGTGCAAAGAAGATCCACAGAATGTGATGCCAGGACTTTCATGTTCTTACGGCCATCTTTTTTAGAGCACCTTTGTAAGCTTGCACAGCTTAAGTTAATAGTTTTTGCGGAGAACAAGGCTGAGATTTCTGCAGAGAATTCTACGTCTTGATCACTGCTACTTAATCTTCTAGTTCCATCTATAAGTTGCTGAGGAACAATAAACAAATAGTCGAAGAAATGAAGCAGCTTTGTAGTCCAAAAGGAGAGAAATATAAGTTAAAAAGATTTAACATAAGAAAATTGCAGTATAGACAACTAAACCTGCAGGGCTTTACAAGCAGGTTTGTAGCGGTCACACTTCGGCATCTCAACCAGCAGCTTGGACAGCGAACCAAAATTCTGATATACATCAATCGGATAGCGGCAGAAGGCAGGAAGCAAGTTCCACAATTGATCACTCCAAACTTTCAAGTCTTTACATTTCCGTGCTTTTTTTGCTAAAAAAATAAAGAGAATGTTATGAAGTTGTGCAGCATGTGTATTTAAGTCCTATTGAATTATTTGTCTTTACCCCTGCTTGAAGCATCTTGTATAGATTTTGCTAGCGGTACAATGTGCTCTAGAAAGTGTTGCAGCGAGGCCCCATAAATATACTTGTCTAAAATGGGTAGAAGCCAAGTATTTGAGCATGTTAACCAATCCTCATCAAAAGATATTGGAATTAGTGAAAGGATTTTATCTGGCCCCATAGCAACCACTGCTGCCCCAATGCACTCTTCAACCTGCAAACATGACAAGTTAAATGGAAGGTTTTTTAGAGAAAAAAAGTAAGTTAAACGAAAGGTTAATAATGCCAAGTGCAAGCTTTTATCATTCTTTAACAGATACAATTAGGTGTAGAACAATATTGAGTATAAACAAAACCAAGTTATCCTGTTATTTTCATTCTGCACTCAGACTATGTGGAGCTCAAGCTTCCTCTTTGAAGTGGCTAGATGACAATAAAAGCATAAAGTAGTAATAATTCTCATGTATGACCATCTAAATAACCCAAAAAAAAAGCTTCATGATGTATTAAATGTATTTTTATGTTCAGAAGAGGTGATATACGTACAAAAGAAGCGCAGATGTTCCTTTTTTTTTACATGATAATAATCAAGAAAAGAACTTACATTCTTCAGGTGTGGTTCTTTGTGTATTTTCGTACCAAGCCGTGATAAAGTTAGTAGGATGTCTTTCATAAAAATGTAAGAACTCTCCCCTGCAGACGAATTAAAAAGTACAAAAGAGTTAATGAATCAAGTGAGTGATATATAAAGCAGGGCAATAGCAATATAGCATGCATGCAAAAAGGGTGAACAATGCATGAAAAAATATACTACGTTAAAAGGTGCTGGAGAGTTGCCAATCTAGTGTGACGAAGCAGTGTGCTAGGTACTTGTGACAGTAAATCATAACTACATTAGCATCGTATTTTGCGTACCTTTGTTGTAGCACCACATGTGCTTATTTGTACTCAACATGCGCACTTTTGCGATATTTATATGTTGGAACATGTACAAGAGACAGGAGAAAAGGTATGCACTGTTTTATGTAAAGGTAAAGCACATTCAAACAAAACGAACCTCTTATGGTGAGGTTAACTACTCCTAGGAATTCAAAATATTCTCTCAAATGACTATATATATATATATATATGTACATATATACATATATATATATATATTGATCCAATTAAAGGCAGGAGAGGTTCTGGAATAATTGAGGACATACCAAGTTTGAGAAACGAAACCAGGACTACTGTTAATATACTATCAGGAGGAGAAGCACACTTTCGGAGTATTTTATTGATTGATAAAAAGATTGATTTAACGGCAGCCCCATCGCTCAAATCCTCAACATCACAATCTCGTAACGGTGATCCATTAGTCAAGAAAATACTTTGGTCGATATGAGAATCAATACAATCTTGTAACAGTTTTGCTATATCTTCAGAACATTTTCTGTCCCGAATTAGGTATCCTGCCAAATTGAGAAGCGTAACAACAAGTTAGGTTGGTAAGCATTAAAATATAGATATGAAATATGATAATTCCCAGATACATCATCAGCAACCCAGAACTGAGAAAAAGATTCACCACAAAATGTTTCTCAACATGGATCATCAAGAAGCATGAACAAATGCAATAAATCCCATAGAAATATTCTCATGGATCATACACATTAAAGAAGGATAAGCATGCAAAATTTGAGCAGATGCTCTCCCAAAGGCAATCCAAAAATCAAGATAGCAAGCGTTAACTCCATAATTGAGCAAAGCGATAAGTTTCCCCCTAAATGCACCATGAAAGTAATTTTGGACGAAGTATGGTTGAAGACTACAGGTTTAACATACACAATTATGATAACCAGAAGAACTCACTATTTCTAAAGATGATAACCCATGTATACAACACCAACAACAAAGCCTTTTGTCCCAAGCAAGTTGCGGTAGGCCAGAGATGAAACCCAATAAAAGCCAATAAAAGCTGCATGAGTAAAAAGGTGAAGAAAAAAAAGCTTGAAAAGTATATTATGGCTCCGGCACGTGGATCACTAATTTCCACGTGATCCTATTCAGAGCCAAATCCTTAGATACATTTCAATCCTTCAAGTCTCTTTTTACTGCCTCCTCCCATGTCAACTTTGGTCGCCTCCTGCCCCACCTAGTATTGTCGATACACCTTAGAATACTGTTATGCACTAGTGTTTCCGGAGGCCTCCATTGGATATGTCCAAACCATCTTAGTCAGTGTTGGACAAGCTTCTGTTTAATCGATGCCACCCCTACCCTATCACGTATATCCTCATTCCGAATTCGATTATTTCTTGTATGACCACAGATCCACCGTAGCATGCACATCTCTATGACACTTATCTGTTGGATGTGTTGACTTTTAGTGGGCCAACATGCTGCTCCATACAGCATCGCAGGTCTGATCGCCATCCTATATAACTTACCTTTTAGCTTCTATGGGACCTTTTTGCCACAGAAAATGCCAGATGCTTGCCGCCATTACATCCACCCGCTTTGATTCTATGGCTAACATCCTCGTCGATACCACTATTGCTCTGTAGCATTGATCCCAAGTATCAAAAAATGTCCTTCTTAAGCACTATTTGTCCTACTAGACTAACCTCTCCCTCCTCACACCTATAACACCACTAAAGTCGCACCTCATATACTCAATTTTGGTCCTACTAAGTCTAAACCCTTTCGATTCTAAAGTTCGTCTCCACAGCTCTAATTTCCCAATTGACACACATCCTACTCTTGTCTACTAGCATCACATCATCCGCAAAGAGCATACATCACGCCGTGGCCGGTCCCAAGCCCGGGTAAAGGAGGGTTGTAATAGGCTTGGCGAGCCAACGTAAAAACCTAGCCATTCTTATGGATATGAAACCCAATAGAAATGATAAACCAAGTATGTCCACCGGAAACTCGTAAGATTTTTCAATTGGAGATACATAGGTACTTAAAAGAAGCATCATTGCATGAAATCCTGATACATGAAACACGTAAATATGCAAACCTGAAACTGCCTCAAATGCAGATGGGAGAGCCTTTGTCCACAATTTTGGGCGACCGTCCAGTTTCGCTAAGCAGCTCCTCATTAGCTGTAATGCTGCCACAATGGTATCATCAGGCTTCTTGTCATCATAAGGCAGGTAAGCCAACACCAAGGAGATGAGATTCTCCAACTCCGACTCAACATTCTCAGCCTTCAAATGCTCCAACAAGGTCTCCATAAGCCTGAGGACATGCCTTGTAAGTGGGCTAAAACGAGGGCTCAATAGCTGACAAGCACCAGAGAACACCATATTCCTTGCCTTCTTAGATAGATATGGAACTAAAACTGCCACTGCACCTAGCATATGAACCGCATCCGTCTCCTTAGCCTCAGAAGAGTCTGAATCCAAATTGGCAAGACTTTTCACTGACGAAATGTGTTTCTCAAACACATCAATTGCAGCATTGCTAGCTTTTTTCACACAACCAGATCGTTCCAAGTAAGCAAAGAGCTTCCCCGCACTCTCCTGTGCACATCTTCGAACCTACCAAAGCGACAAATGACATAAACATGAGTGTCATTTCTATACCAGCAGTAAAAACTCCTACTCCTAGCTTCCTCACCTTGGCCCGCTGATCCACGGAAGCGGCGAGGAGAGCCTCGAGAGGCACGGCGACAGCGCCCCAATCGGCTGCAGCGTCGAGATGGAGGGCCAAGTGCCCGAGCGACTTGACCACGGAGCGCACGGTGCCGGTGGGGAGCTTCGAGGCGTCAGGGGAGGCAAGGAAGGCGGCGAGCGAGGAGGCAGACTCAGAGGCGGAGGCCGGCGGCAGGGAGGAGATGTGGGGCATGAGGATGACGAGGAGGGAGGCGAGGGCGGAAGCCGCGGCGGGGTCAGACGGGCCGGCTGCTCGGAGTGCGGAGACGACGGCTGGGAGGTAGGACGCGGCGGTGAGGGGGTGGCTGTCGTCCACAAGGATGGAGCGGATGGCGGCGGCGGTGGCAAGGAGGTGGCGGTGCTGCGCGGCGGTGGAGCGGCCGTAGCGAGCGGTGAGGGCGGCGCAGACGTCGCCCGAGAACTCGTCGAGGGGGAGCGGGGCTTGGGAGGGCTCGTCGGCGTCGACTTCGGCCTCGGCGGCGGCGGCGGCGGCCGCGGGTCTCTGCTTCCGCTTCATGGCAACGGACGCGACGGACCGAGGGAGAGAGGGTTTTGGGGGATTTGGGCCGGGGAGAGTTTTTCCTGCTCTAGGGTTTAAAGTTCAGGATTGTATACCAAAGCTCCTTGGAAGCTTGCAAATTTTCATTCATGTTTCAGATTTGAATCTTAGGAAGCGACTACAGAACAGTATTTCAGCAAGTTTTTCTTTCATTCATTTTTGAGATTTCAAACAAGCTTTGTTCGAGTTTGAAGCCTCAAGAAACTTCTTGTATCGTTTAAGCAAGTTTGAAATGAATTTCAACACAATTTCGGAAGGAATTTCAGAAAAATTCAGGCAAAAACAGATGAACAAAAATATGAAATGCAGGTTTGGAAAATATTTCAAATAATAATAAAAAACAGATTTGTTAATTCTCAGTTGTCTGAAATTTTCGTAAATCTTAGTCACCTAAAATTGCATATCACTTAGCCTCAAATTTTAGTATTAAAATTGTACAACTTTAGTACAAAGTTATTGCAGTTTTTGTTTTTATATTATATATGAAGTGAGTTAGAATTGGAGATGGTTGGGCGTTAATTCAAAGGTTTAAAATTTGATTGAAGTGTAAAAAAATTCCGACAACATATAAATAGTCATTTTCCAATAGAAAAAAGTGTACTTTTAAAAGAAATACTCCTTTTTTAACTAACAAGAAATCCAATCATTGTCAAGTGGGGTTTTCGTCGTGTCTCGTTTTGCCATGAGCAGCACGAATCTAATTGTGAAGCTCGTACGGCCCTGTTTGTTTAGAATTTTTTAGCTTCTGGACTTTAGCCAAAAGCAGGTAAATAGGTGCTTTTCTGGCTTCGAAGCCAAAGTCCAAAAAGCCAAAAGCCTGCCAAACAAACAGGCCTCGGGCAACGACCAAACTATGTGTCGGTTGACGCGATGTTTATTTTAAAGCTTGACCGTACATCCTCAAACATCACGCGAGTGTAGTTTTTTTCAGACATAATACCATGTCAACAGATTATCTGTGCCTCTAAAGTACTCAACATTTATGTAGAACACTTTAACAGTTATTTTGCATTTATACCTTCCATTTTCATAATTTTCATGATATGTTTTTGGTTATTTTAGAGAGAGGCGAAAGAGTATACTTTTATGCATCATTTGTTCATGAATTTTTGTGCATGAACAAAATAAATCATGAACACCGTGTTTTGTTCATGAATGTGGAAAAAAAATTGTTCTTCATTATTTCATTCAGAAAATCATTAACATGATATTTTATTTAAACATGAACATTATTACATGAACTAAATCTTCATCTAATGTTACTAAGTATAGGACAAGCCAAGTGTCCGAAGGCGCTGCTTGGGGATGCCACACCACCCAACAGGTGGCGCACGAGCCGGAGGTCTCCTCCATCGCTGACTGGCACCAAGAACATCCTCGGAAACCGGTCGCTACTAGCCTGACAAAGAAGGCCACCATTACAAAAGCCTTCGCTCAATCTCCAAGTAGAAGACCCAGAGGTTGCTGAGGTGCGGAAAACGAAGGTCTTGGGGACACACTGACTTTGACGACCAACCAAAAGCCCTAAAGCGGGTAGTGGGTGTTGAGTAGTAGATGAATCACCTTGTTGAGGTCACCAGTCATTCGCCTAGGCCTGGAATTTGAAACGGGGCCTTCAATGGAGGTTGAGAAGACCTTGGAAACATAACCGAAGAAGTCGACACTTGAGACCAGCCTCCCCTTGGTGCAAAAGGGTTGCAAGAAAACCATCACCAAAGCAAGTGCAAAGCATAGCCAATAAATGGAGAATGAAGCATGTATATGCTTCGAACCAGTCTTATCCAACCACATGACATCCAAATCTGAAGCACAACAAGACAGTTGCTAAGTCATGGAGATGATTGAATGGCAAGGCCAACAACGAAAGGACAGAGAAGAAGCAATGGATTTTATTGAAAACATAAGCAGAGCTAGAGCTGTTGGCATAGCAACCCCTCCCACCCCAACGGCAAACCATGGAGGTAGGAGGAAGAGCAAGTTCTGCGAGATCTGGAGGGAGGAGGTTATTTAGGGGTGCACCTTTAGGACAAAGCATGATGAGATTGAGGTCGAGAAAGACTACAACAATGGTGACACCATGGATGGCCATGAAGGCAGCTTGTCGGCGCCTCCATTCCGGCGAGGAACACCCAAGGACGAAGGACATAGCGCCAAACCACCTAACAACAAACTCCACAAGGGGAAGACTAAAGTAGTAGATAATATACAGTAGGAGATGATGGGGACACCCTCTTCCTCACCTCTCTAGTCAGCGAGGCCCCTGGAGATGGGAGGGAGAGGGGCTTAAAGGAGGGAGGAAAAATGGTATCGGGAGAGAACTAGAGGGAGGAGAAAGAAGGCCATCGAGGTCTATCAAACTTACTTCGCCATGTTCTTCTCTCAACACTGCTCAATGCTGAAACTCACGTTTGCCTTGAACATTCGTGTTGATCATGTAACTACCACTTGCCTTCTCACTGTCTTCATAAATTGTGTGTTCTCATTTCGTACTTCATTCTCACGGCATATTGGGTTTATATACTCCCCGATTTTACCGTGCAGAGTTAACATGCATTACAGTCATAATAGAGTTAAACAGGTAAAAACAATTAAAGACAACAGTAATTGCACTGTTTCCTATCAGCTCTCCTATTCATCATCCGGCAACACTTTATAGTCGTCGATTTTCACTTACGTCCCCTGCGTCCAGCAGAACCGTCGAGGTTAACTGTTGAACTGTTATATGAATCTGATCAACACTTCCTCTGTTCTGACTTCAGATTGCTGAGACTTGACAAGACCCTTGGTGGGTAGAAAAAGGAGAAGCGAGCGACCAACGGCAGTGCCCCTTTGACCCATTTTATAGGGAAAATGAGCGTACAGATGACTTCCGCGTGTCTTTTGCGCTCCGTGTCCGTGCAAGTAGCAGACCTTATCTGTTTTTTTTTACCCGAGAAGGTCCAGTAAAAAAAGGCAGAAGCAATTAGCAAAAACCCCACCCAGATGCATAATTATCATGAAATACTCATTAGGGTACTTTGTCTTGACGCCATTCGGAAATTTATCGCTGGCAAACTCGTAGGACAGATAAGTTTGCATCCCATAAGCTATGAAGTTCTTCATCACGCCAGGGTACAATAAAAAACTCAACTGTGCTTGACACGTATCCCCTCTCTTTTAAGTCAGCTTCCGACAATAAGAACAGTAACAATGCCACGTCTTTCACATTGATTTCCATTGCTTGTACTCCACCAAGTCAGCTGGATTATGTTTACTTCCTCTCATCCTATCCATAAGAAACAATTTATGTATCGTGTGCGTTGAGATTAATTCCGAAAGTGATTGAACATCTCACGATTGTTGCCATTAGTTGTTCTAGTTCGTCCTATTTTTCTTTCGATGACGCTTTTATGGAGGTTTGACGGTTCAAAGTAATAACCAAATCTTGCTGCAGCTAGCGGATAACAGATTAAAATACTAGGAATATACCTTATCTGAATGGTTGGAACTTTTAAGCTGTTCAGACGTGTGACATGTGTGCTCTAACCGAGACAGGATAGCACAATATAATCCTGAGTTCCTGACACAGATCTTTTTTTATAAATATTATTTTTAAAATAAAGAATTCGAGATCTATACGTCTGATTTCAGAAATTACAAAAGTATCACCCTGTCGTCCGACGGTTGGACGACAGGGGCCTTATCATTCAACCGTCGGACGACAAGCCCCTGTCGTCCCACGGGACTCCAATAGCCCACCGAAAGCACACGGAAAAGCGTAACAAGGCGTCTGTTGTCCGACCGTTGGACGACAGGGGGCTTGTCGTCCGACGGTTGAATGATAAGTCCCCTTGTCGTCCGATGGTTGAATGATAAGCCCTCTTGTCGTCCGACGGTTGAATGATAAGCCCCACAGGCGTCCTTTCGGTCCACCATGGGATGACAGGGGCTTGTCGTCCGACGGTTGGACGATAAGCCCCCTGTCGTCCAACGGTCGGACGACAGGGTGATACTTTTATAATTTTTAAAATCGGACGTATAGATCTCGAATTCTTTATTTTAAAATAATATTTATAAAAAAGATCTCCTGACACAGCTGCCTGCAGTCAAACACGTCGAATGCTACGCGGTTTCTTAAAAAAACTAACTCGAGCGTCATGAGCTCTAATAAACAATATGTAGGACAAAATTCCGCACTTACACGTGGCCTCTCTCATTACGTTTCGCTCAACCCACCACCAGACCAGGCTCTATATATCACGCACCTACGAGATCAGCTAGCTCCCATGGCGGAAATCACAGTCACACCCCTTGTGTGCTACACATTCCTTTGCGTCCTTGTCGTCGCCATACTCGCCAGGCATAAGCTCAGAGCCTCTGCTAGCCTAGACCTGCCACCCGGCCCATGGACCCTGCCGGTCATCGGGAACATGCACTGCCTGCTCGGCTCCCTGCCGTACCACGCCATGCAGAGGCTCGCCCGACGGCACGGCCCCGTCATGCTCCTCCGCCTCGGCCACATCCAGGCGGTCGTGCTCTCCTCCCCGGAGGCGGCCAGGGAGGTCATGAAGACCCACGACGCCGTCTTCGCCAGCCGCCCTGTGTACGCCACCATGGATATCTTGACCTACGGCGGCCAGAACATCTCCTTTGCGGCCTACGACAGCGGGCACTGGAAGGCGGTCCGGAAGCTCTGCACCACTGAGCTCCTCAGCCCCAAGCGTGTCCGGTCGTTCCGCCCCATCCGTGAGGAGGAGTCGGCGATGCTCGTGCGGTCCGTCACCAGCGTGTTGGCGCCGGGCGTCGTCAACGTCAGCGAGAGGATGAAAATTATGATGAACGACGTCATCATGAGGATCTCCGTCGGAGACAGGTGCCCGCAGCGGGCGGCGTACCTGGAGGAGTTGGACAAGGTGCTGAAACTCTCGTCTGGATTCAACCTGATCGACCTATTCCCGACGTCGCGCCTCGCGCGGGCGCTCGGCAGCGGATCCCTGCGGGCAGCATGGGAGGTGCACGAGAGGATCCACTCAATCATGGACGCCATGATCCAGGGCCATACGAGGGCGATGGACAGCGAGGAAGCCGCTGCCGGCCATGAGAGGGAGGACATTCTCACTACTCTGCTGCGGTTCAAGAGGAATGGTGGGATGAGCATCACCCTCACCAACGAAATTGTCAGCGGCGTCCTGTTCGTAAGTCACAACCACCGCCTCTCACATGCATTCGTTATCAGTACGTCTAGCGCTTAGTCGTTTGAGAAAAAATTTCTAGAAAAATCAGGTCGACAAGACTTGCCCTTAGATTTTGATCGGGTGGTTATAAAAGAAAAGGAAAAAGAGGGTATAATGAAATATACACTCTTATCCTCTTACTTATAATAAAAATTCATATATATATAGAAATTTTGAGTACTCTCATCTCAAGTGAAAAAACGCTTCGAGTAATTAATTCCCAAGAAAGAAAATTAAGTTTAGACCTTCACAAAAAATAAACACACGCACAAACCTCAGAGCAGAGCAAGATCGGGTGGATCATCTCGTCAAATTAGATTTAAGAAAACCAGCTCGGTGTCCCGCACATTAAGCGGAAAACATCTTTAATTATCTTTAAATTTTTATACTTACATAGATATATTTGTATTATTATACTATTAGCAAGAACACCATATGACGACTGATATGTCATTTGTACATGATATTATAATTAAATTTCAAATCGTCCAGTCGATAGTTGGTTTGTACATTAGACGACTAGTTGTTTGTACATGATATTATATTACTATGTGGAACGAAAGTTTTGAAGGTAAGTCGGCCAACCAGACAATCGTTGTATTGAGCGAGTAGGTTGTTTGTACAGGATATTGGATCATACTGAACTAAAGTTTGGATCACGATCTAGCCAATCGTTTATATGTGATATTAGATCAATATGTGGAGTTAATCTTCGTATCGCTGGTTGTTGATATTAGATCACTACGTGGACTTAAAAGCTCGGGTAATTTTTGTATGAGGTGGAAACTTATAAATATCCGTCGGTCTTGGACCATTAATAATTAAGATTCGTCAGATCAATGGGTGGATAATATTTAGTATGGCTTACGGTTATGAATATCTATCGACTACGGTCCATTATAATAAAGATTTACCATATCAATAGACCGATGATGTTTATGTGTAGTTATAAAAATTTATCTATTATGACATGTTTACATACAATTATGAAGATCTATTGACTATTTATGTACAATCATGAGGATATATTGGTTGTGATATGTTTGGGTACAATTATGATGATCGATCTATCGCCTGTAATCTATTTAGATACGGTTATGAAAATCTATTGGTTGAGATCTACTAACAAAAACGAGTCCACCGGATGAAGGGCTAGATGTTTACCTTTTTTGTAAGATTTTATAGCATGTCTCTTTTTTTTTGGTACAATTGATCTTAGTTGACTTATAATTAGCAATTCTCTTACATAAACTGTAATATTCCCTTGAATCATCAGGATGTTTTTGCCGCGGGGTCGGAGACGACGGCGACAACGGCAATATGGGCAATGTCGGAGCTGATGAGGAGCCCACGCGCAATGGCCATCGCACAGTCTGAAGTCAGGCGAGTTCTCCACGGCAAAACTAGGGTGACCGAGGCGGACATCGAAGGCCGGCTCGAGTACCTCCAAATGGTCATCAAGGAGACCCTCAGGTTGCATCCTCCAGTGCCATTGCTCCTCCCGAGGCTCTGCACCGAACCCAGGAAGGTCATGGGCTACGATGTACCTCCGGGTACCACCGTGTTCGCAAACGTGTGGGCGATCGGTAGAGACGAGAAGAGTTGGATCGACGCTAACGAGTTTAAACCCGAGAGGTTCGAGGACGAAGCGGTGGATTACCGTGGTAACGACTTCAGGTTCCTCCCCGGTGGCGCAGGCCGGAGGATGTGCCCGGGTATGATGTTTGGAGTGTCCAACATTGAGATAGCTCTCGCGAGCCTTCTCTACCACTTCGACTGGAAACTTCCTGGCCGCGGGAGGCCGGAGGAGCTTGATATGACCGAGGCGTATGGTATCACGGCGCGTCGCAGGACTGAGCTCTTGTTGGAAGCTACTCCTTTTGTGCCATAACTTGTCTACGTGATTGTGTTGGTTTTTCCGATTGATCTGTATATAGACGTGTGCACTGTAAGATAATTGTGGAAATTATGGAGTTGTATGTAGAGATACGTACGTACGTAGAATGGAAGAGTGATTGATTTAGTTGTCTAATGGGTTCGGTATGAACTAGTGACAAGAAAATCTATCCTTTGTCGATTGAAGAAGTGTACGTGTGCGAAAGCAATGGATTTCCAATAATAAAGAATCTGAAAGGACAGCGAGATACGTGGGTTCTAGAAAGGGTTTTATCGATATCTGGCATTTGACCTATGTACATGATTACAATAACATATCTAGTGTCTGACTTCGAGAAGGATAACTAGTTTGTCACACAATGCCGGATAAGGACACAGCATGACTACATAAGAAGGACGTGCATGCATGACATGTAACCAGATCACCATGTATCGTGGTGAATTAATTAGTACCGTGTAGTAGTAATTTAAGATCACAAAAGTAGCACGTACTACGCCAAAAACAGGACATAACCAAATGAAGTTACGTGCAAAGAAAGAGAAAGAAACAATAGCGCCACGGAGGATTGAATGTCCAATGTTTAATCAATCATCAGCTGAGGGTGGAAATTGCTGAGGCCCTCCGGAAGGGTGGATTTCATGGTCGATATCTGCGAAGTTGCACCGATGAAATTCGGAGCATGTTACATCAAAGATGTCAAAGATCTAGGTGCGGTTGCCACTGACGCCGACCACATAAATTGCATCCATCCATCTATACACACACACACACACACGAAGCTACGCACAGGCACTTTGCGACTTGCATCCATCTACACTTACAAATAACTACTCAACAAGTTTCATGACCAGAACAAGGCATGGCGATATCAATAAAACTATACAGAAAAAGGAAACATAGATTAACAAAGCATATTATGCCCAATGAGGCAATGATTCAATCACAGAGATCAATTTCCTCAGGTAAGATGAAATTAAGCTCGTCCACGCCTGAAGTATGATTATGAAAAGTTCGACATGCGTCTTCAAACGCTAGTTGGGATGTCCGGACGTTGGTGGTGTAGCTGCAGAGAAGCTGAATGACTGAAAGGAGGGGAAGCATCATACAGAAATATGGGATTTGTAGAATTAATGGCTCCAGATATTATCTCTTGTTTCTCGTCCTTCACGTCGTACATGTAGATCTCCGTGGACGGATTGCGATGTTTTACGTAGTAGATGCAGTTGGCTTTAACGGATGGGAACTTGTTAGCATTAACAACCAGACGCCTACGGCCGAGGAAGATGGCATGGTTGCCGGTGTTTTCACAGGCACGGATGGGAACTTGTTAGCATTAACAGCCAGACGCCTACGGCCGAGGAAGATGGCATGGTTGCCGGTGCTCTTCACAGGCTCGAGCACCTTCGTTTCGGTATCCATCTCCAGAACCTCTTGTAGACTCATGATCATAAACATTTCTCCATCAAATTTCGCTAGCAAATTGCAGCGGTTTGCATGTCCCAACTCAGAGACTATCTTCAGCCAACATATCGGAAGGACGGGTGACAAACGAACTCAACCCATAGAGTATATTGTTGGTCACACTTTCTGGAAGCGGCGCCGCCGATCTCTGCACACGAACGAGTCCATCAATTGAAGAACTGATGAGGGCAGCAATGGTAAAGGTAAATGCGGAAGACACGGGCACCAAGCCCACCACGTATCATGTCTTTCACAGAGAGAAGCATCCTTTGATGACGCTGCCGTGTGAGCGTAGTGCACCGTTAGTTCCGGCTACTGATTGCCATATGAATTTCGCTGAACGCGTGCATGCACTGGCCGGCTCCCCGTCTCCTGATCGAGTCCATACATTTAAAGTGCTATGTTGTGACGTGCTCGGCTCTTTACTTTCCCAAGTCCAATTGACAGTCATGCATGTGGACGAAAAGGCGCACGCGCCCGCCTCTTCCTCAACGTCTCCACGCGGCGCTTCCTCCGCCGGCGCCTCCGACGGTCTCGTCGTCGTCGGTGATAGTAAGGACCCGCACGCCGCTCGTCTCCTCAACCCCTTCACAGCTGACATGCTCCACTTTGCCGCGCCGATTCCTCAGGAATACCGCGTACGTGATCACTGTAGTGACCGGCTCTGACCCAACGCTTCTCTTCTCGTTCCAAGACCGGTGCAGCGGGTACAACGACACCCTGTTTTACTGTGCTGATCCCACCAGCCAACTCCGTGCGATGCAGTTCCACGGGTACGACAATGACTTGTTCTATTGTGAAAGCACGGTTGCCTTCGAAGGTCACGTTTACATGGTCGATTTCAATGGATCGATACTCAAGATCGTGGGGACGGCTAAACGCTATTACGGCGAGCCGATAGCCCAGACGACTTTTCTCGAGGACTATCTTTTTCTTGTGGAGTCTGATGGGGAACTGCTTCTTCTTCGTCGTGCATCACGTGGAGTACTCATGGAAGTATTCAGTTCAGGGTCGACATCGAGCAAAAACTGCTAGAACCTGTCAGGAACGTTGGCAGCCGCAGTATGTGTCTTGCACTGCCCGAGGAAGAAGCCATGGGAGGAGATGATGGCCTCCGTGGGCATGAGATCCGTGTAGTCGGACAAGATTTACGTGGACTGAGCCATGGCCCAGTCTGCCATCGAGCCCTTTTTCCCCCAGAAAATGGCCTGCTATGGGTCCACCAGTCAGGAGAAAGGAAATGGCATCGATCCTCTCAAGAGAACGAACAGAGATGAGTGGCGCCTCCCCGTCTCCCGATTCAATTACAAGTAGCAAACTGCTCTTGTGACATGTTCACGCCCCCGTTTCGTGTCCGAGGTCCATTAAACTGCATGCATGCTACGTTGGGACGTGGTCGCTCGCCTTCCCGTCTTCATTCCGAGTTCCGAGTCCACTAAACGGTCAGTGGTGTTCTCCAGGCGGCGTGTAATGCACAATGTCCATCCAAATTCCCCGTGCTCCACTAGATGCATGCATCCATCCATAAACACAGAGGTCAGGCGATCGAATTCTTCACACACTTCTCATACTACAAGGCAACATCGATCACCGATCGATCAGACATGGCAGACTGGGGTTTGCTACCCTCCGACCTCCTCCGCCGCGCCGGCGACTACCTCCTGGCCACGCACGACATCGACTGCTACGTGAACATTCGGGCCGTCTGCCACAACTGGCGCTCGGCCACCGCCAGGCCATGTCGCGCCGACCCCCGTTTCCGTCCTGGGCAGTGCTCGAGGAGGCATCCAAATACGGCGGCGACGCCCGCCTCTTCGTCAACGTCTCCACCGGGCGCTTCCTCCGCCGGCACCTCCCACTGCTCCGCGACCACGCCCTGATGGCCGTGTCCTCCGACGGCCTCCTCTTCTTGGAGGACAAAAACTACTACTCGCACGCCAGTGATTGCAGTCGTGTGCTCAACCCCTTAACCCGTTAATTGCTTCACTTTGCCGCGCCGTTACCCCGTAGAACTAGCCGGGTGATCGCCGCGGTGACCGGCTCCGACGACCCGAGCTGGTCTTGGCGTTCCACGATGACTTCCGCACGTACAATCACGTTGGCGACACGGTTTGTTGTGCTGGTCCGGCCAGCGAACTCTTCATGGTGGAGTTCTCTCGGCCTGGCTCATTCTTCCTTGCGAGCATGCTGGGTCAATATTCAAGATCGTCGGGACAGGGCGGCGCTGTTCCGGCGAGCTGATAGCCGAGGCGTCGTCGGGCGAGCACGTGAACGGTGTTTTTCTGGTGGAGTCTGCCGGGGAGCTGCTGCTAGTTCGTCGTTTATCGCGGGTCATGGAGGTTTTCAGGGTCGACGTCGAGCGGAAGGTGCTCGAGCCCGTCAATGGCGTCGGCAGCCGCGCGCTCTTCCTCGGCGACAGGTGCTTGTCTGTCAATGCAGATAAGCTTCCGTCCATCGACAGCAACTGCATATACTACACCACTCGGCAGCTGCGTTTATTACAGGTATGATCTCAGTGATGGAAGGGAAGAGAAGATCCGAGGTGCCTTCGTGTCTCACAGAGTTTCTTCGTGTTCGTCCTTTCAGCCTCGTTCAGGTTCTCCTCACCTACTGCGTGCTCGTTCCAGATGTACCAGTTCAACCGAATCGTAGCATCCAACCTGGTCACAGAGTGTATGGCATCAGTTGGGAAGGAGAACATGATAATATGTGGTGAGACGAGCCATTAAGAGAATATTTGTGGGGAGAACCGTATTGGAGTATTAGTCTAGTCACCTGTTAGGCAACAGTGATCGGAAATTATGAGGAATTGATACTTGTAAGGCGTCTAAATGTAAGCGACGGTCAAGGGCTGAAATTTATCCATCTCAGCATTTAGTAAGGGCTGAAATTTAATCTCACTTTTGGAGTAAGCATTTTCCAAAGCTCACTTGTTGAAAGGGAAGTGTATCAAATCTGCTCGGCGACGTAGTGACTGCGTTCATAAGTGGACAAGGTACTATATATTTCGATCCAATTTTGCCACTACGCCAAGGTTAGGGCCTACTCTGCTATGCTAGTCAGGCCTTGCTAGGCCGAGTTTGCGCCAGTACGAGCTCACCAATTTTACACTGAAAAGACCGAATAAGCTTTTGGGCCCACTGTACTGTCGGGTACTACCGGCCGAACTAGGGCTAGATCTCCTGTATGGATGGTGGATTTAATTTAGTTTCTCCATCAACCCTGTATAATAATAGCATTTCCTATGAATGATGCCGTTGATATCATTGAAGTACTTGTGCAAAACTTAGGAGGTCGAGATATTGGTTCGAAATGCTTAAGGAAACATGATCCTTACCCTTTTTTATGGTATCCCCTAGTAAGATAAGTCCTAGGAAAACAGGGTTTTCCTTGCGTACCGTTTTCCTGGCGGTTATTCTACGTGTTAATTAATCTAGCTAGATGATCTCGAGTTGTATAATGCATTGGTAATTTATGATCGCTAATTTATTTTCGTTAGACCGCATCCAGAGCCTTTGATGAGTCTCAGAGGTGAAAACACACCATCTCAGAAAAGAGAGGGACGTACGCAGAGAGCTTGATGTAGCAACGATTCCATTCCATTCACTATAACAGTGCGCGAAGCGTCGTGCGCCTCCGTGCGCCGCGGCTTCTGCGTGCCTCCGGGGGCGAATCAGTGCGCACCGCCGCCGTCGCTGCCGCCATCCGTCACGCCTGTGTCTCCAGGCACGACTAAGACGCGTAGTCTGCACTACACTACATGGATGTGTGTCTGCTTCAACTTTTGATCGTGGAGGATGCTGGGCCCGAATAATCCGTAGTGTGGTTGCAAGTCTCCATTCGTGTGTACTGCATTGCTTCACGTTTCTATAACAATTAATAATGATCGCGATCTTATCGACCTTGCAAGCATGATGACACTAACTTGGCTATATTTTCGTGATTATTTTGTGAGTGCATGCATATGTATTAACGTTTTAACGCCCCTGTCATGACTGTCCGAGATCGTTGAAATCTCGCCGCTACGTTGGCATCGTACCGCCGCGTCCTCCAGGAGCCTGGAGTGGACGGGTGGGGTCGTCTGTTTTGGACCCATCTTATAAACTGGATTGTTCCAGTTCTGTGCGGATAATTTTTGCGGTGAGCTAATGTGTGGATTTTTTACAAGGTTATGTTTCTTAGATAATGGAAGAAACATTTTATTGCTGTCTTGCATCACATGATGTGCACCATAAATTTTATTCGAGCGATACCCAAAACACTGAGGCCGAGATCAACTTACAAAATGGCAGCAAATGCCTGTGGCCAACATCAGCGAGGAAACTTATCACCGACAGTGCAACAGTATGCTACTCTCCAAGACAACACCACCTAAAAAACACTAGAATAAATAAAGAACAACTCTTCAAGATGACAACGTCTTCACGAAGGGAACAATACTTATGTGCCACTGTTACCAGATCCATCAAGAATGACAAATAGAGGGCTTTCACTCTAGAGAATATGTAATGTTGCTTCAAAGGCAGCGTCTTATAGAAGAGGATGACACTCATGTGCCGTCGTTGCCGAATCCATCCAGCTAAGGACAGATCGAGGTTTTCACCTCGAAACTTTGATGTTTGTCATTTGAACCAGTGCAGCCGACCATCGTAGACCTAACCAAATCCCCAATTCCGTCATAGCTGATCGTCACACGCCTCACCCAATTCTCGAAACCCAAAGACGCACCAAGCCCAAGTTGTCCGATGGGAGTTTGAGCCATACCAAGCGAAACATGCCTATACAGGAAGGCTAAAGTCTACCGCAATCCTCATGTTGGTCGGTCAAGCCGCCACGTTTCACCCGCTGCTTGTCGAGCCTGAGTGGTCCTTAGAAAAGTCATGCCACCAATCTACCCTCACGCCGCCGCGACTACTTGACCCGGCTATTGAAGCACGAGGATTGCACCCACAATTGCTGAACGGGAATAGCACCCACGCGCCACCCTGTACTGGCTCTCTTCATCTCCTGTGCAAAGCACATCCTGCAGCCGCCATGCCATCCTTGGCGTGCCACTGTCCCACTATCCCAATCTAATCTAGAGGACTTCACCCGCCTAGTCCCCTCCAAATAGATCGCCGCTAGAAACAACTTGCAAAGAGATGCTCTGCCACCACCATCCAAAACACCCGCCTCCATCCGGAGTAGACGTGCGTAGACAGACGATAGCGGTGACGAGGAAAGGGAGATCAGAGTGGCAGCGGTTAGAGTTTAGTTTTCCCCCGGTTTCACCCACTGGAGCGACATGGCGGCCCTCTTTTCCGCCTCCTGGTGTAGGCATTGCTACAGTGACATGTTGGCATGGACGTGTTAGATTCAAACTTGTACTAGTATCATGCCTCTGCATTGCAATTTGCAAGGGTAACATGTGAGTAGCGAATAGACATACTACATACATTTTCTACTGCCAAATTTTCTAGCAATCCCCAATAGATAAGGTCCACATGAATTGCTAAACCGACATGCATCATGTAAAAACAATGGATCAGTTCCTAATCTAAACTTTAATTCCGTATATTGCTCTAATATCATGCACAGCTAACCTTTCGGCTTATGACAAACGACCGAATGCTCGGATTGATATATATTGGGCTCGATTAATTTCACGTGCTGATCTAATATCACATGCAGATGACCAACCCGGCTAGCGATCTGTACTTTAATTCTGCATACTAATATCACATACAGATAACATGCCAACTCATACAAACTACAGGTCGATTGACTCGCGCTCCAAAATTTAGTTGTGCGAACTAATCTAATATCACTTATAATTGATACGTCCGGTCATAGTTTTGGTATTTTTGTGAATAGCACACTAATACATACCTATGCGAGTGTAAAAAAATTAAGATGATTAAAGACTATCATAACGATTTGTTTTTCTGATTTATTTCCACATTAGAAATCCCACTCATCACGGTTTGTTTCCAACTAAAAAATCCCACAAATCAAGCAAATCACGAGTCCTACCAAAAGCTAGTATCAGAGGGGGAAGAGCTTTCCCTAAAATAAGCGACGAGAGAAAGTTAATTAGGGACCAAAGTGGATATTCTTCCTTCACTTAACGTCAACATGGTATAGCAATATATCTTTCCAAACACCTTATTTCCTCCTATGCTGATAACATGGTATAAAAATATATACGTCCAAACATCTTATTTCCTCCTGTGCCAATAACGTAGCTCGTGTAGACGTACTCCATTCAAAATTAAGTAGTGCTTGTAATCACGGCCGAAATTACGTATCTCAGAGATTAACTTCCAATTCACGAAGCCATGAATTGATGCCCGTCACAATCTCCTCCTATATATCGAAGCCAAACGCCATCTATCAATCTCATCATCTACGCCCCTACATATCAAACATCAACATGGCGCTCCGGCTCGGGCTCCTCTACCTCTGCATGTGCATGTGTGTCCTCCTCGTCGCCGCTTCTGCCCAAAGCCCTCCGCCCCTGGGCGCCGCAGCCCGCGCCGCCTGCTATAAGACCCTGAAGGGGGTGCCGCAGGACTGCGCGCAGGAGTTCCTCCGGGTGCTCTTCACCGGCAACAATGACACGATCAGCGCCTACTGCTGCCAGCTGCTCGCCTGCGTCCGCGAAGCGTCGTGCGCCATCGTGCTCCACAGCATGTGCGTGCCTCCGGAGCGGGATCAATGCGCGCCGCCGCGGTCGGTGCCGCCGTCCACCACGCCTGTGTCTACGGGCACGACTAAGTAGGACGTAGCCTACCTTACACTGCATGCATGTGTGTCTGGGACTGCTTCAACTTTTGGTTGTGGAGGATGCTGGACTTGAATAATCTGTGCGTGCGTGCGTGGTTGCAATTTTCTATTCGTGTGTAATGCATTACTCCATATTTTTATAGTAGTTAATAATGATCACGCACGTACGCATTTTATCAACCTTGCAAACATGGTGACACTGTTGCTTATATTTTTGTGATTAATTTGTTAATATATACATCTAGTGTTTTTAACGCCTCCATCACGACCGCGCTCTTCCCGTCTCCCTTTGGCGCAAAAACCCCGGGACAAAAGGCGGCCGGGATCGTCGAGATCTACCGGCGCCGCCGCACCGGCACCGTAGCGCCGCGTTCTCCAGGAGCGTCGAGTGGACAGGTGGGACCGTCAGGTCTGGACCCATCTTATAAGCTGGACTGTTCCAAAGTTCACCAATTCTCCCAGGGCAACACATTATTGATATTCAGTAATTCAGGACAGGGCAAAGCGGCACAGGGCACAAGATTCCTGAACACTGCTACTGCTTACTCCGAAGAAAGGATGAAAAACTGGACTTTTCTCGACTAAGGATACATACATCTCCCAGGTGTCAACCAGGTTTCAGTCTTCTTACTCCTTTTGATCCACGAGGGTGACTGAAAAACGTCTGTAACCATCAAAAGCAAAGCAGTCTTCCCCGCACCCTGCTGAAGCTCCTTGCCTTCTCCCTGCTGCAACCAGAAAACATGGAATCAAATGACACATGTGAAAAAAATTCAACATCTTGTTTTGAGAAATATTCCCGAGACGCCAAACTGCCCATGACAGAGCTGGTAAACCAACAAATAGTAGCATCTATAGCCTTTTGTCACACCCTAATAACCAGTCGCTCAACCTATGGCTGATGTTACAGGGTACAACAAAACCAAAGAAAGCAGCCACCACTTGCCAAACATATTGTGCAATGGGGCATTATTTGAGAACAAAAATGAAGGTCTTCTGTTTCTGTTGCAGCACAACAGGGGCAATACTTATCTCCCCTCCTTGAAGAGATCATCTTTGGTTAAATTAACTTCGTACTTATATATCGCAGGAAAGACTCTGGTCCTTAAAAGCAACGGATACATTTCATTTCGAAAGAACCTTCTTACTGTACTACTACAAGAATAAGAGATATGTATCAACTTAAAATTCGAATATATATAATATTAGTCTTCTTTCGAAGATCTTCTCACGAGAAACATGATAGTTTAAAGAGATCGTGAATTAGATACCTAGGGTAGGATACAAAATGTCCTTTACTCTTTACATCTTCGATACGACAAAACAAAAAGAAACTTGACCGTGCATGTAGCTAAAAAAAAACGATTTGACAAACGAGCAGAACCAAATATGACAACCACAGAGCAGATGCTGATTTTGGCTCTCCCGCAGAGGGTATGCGCCTATTTCGAGAGGATAACGCACGCGCATCCACTAGCCGCGTCCAAAATAAAACAGATAGGAGCATTTATTTCCAAGATTAGCAAATGTTGTTCAACTTTCATTTTGAGGTAGATTGGGTGTAAGGAAACGAAATAAATTATATACCATCACATTTGGGTCATATTAACCCGACAACTCAGTGCTCCAATAGTCAAAATTCAGACTATATAGTATGGCCTTGCAAGTTGCAAGATATGAAGGCACACATGACGTACATAATAATTCGACAGATATATCTATCTTCTTGCTTTCAGGAAAAAAGAATCGAAATCTCTCCTGAAGCGTTTCCTATGAAGAGAACAATATTCTAGAGTGCACAGGAGACATCGTCATGACTTCCAATAGGGCTCAGTAAGCTGCAATTTTAGATCTCTTCTTGAACTTTTTGAACGCCCACCCAACCTGGCATAGTCGACCCACCTGTTCATAAAGTTCACCGGTAAGTAATACTATTGACAATTGTAACAAGGTAGAATATTTGAATTTCTGGTGAGATAAGTTTTGCTCATACTTACAGTAAAGAGCCCAAGAACGTGTTCCCTGTCCGGACGGCAAAGCATAGTGCACTCAGCAGTAGCTTGTGGTTATGTAGTACAGGCTCCAGCATCCTCTGCTCGATTACACCAGATAGAATCTGGTATCTGATGAAGTACATGATTTTTGTTGTTAAAAAGAATAAAACCGTCAAAAGCAAACAGAATATGAATTGTTGACAAATGTTAATTTTTTGCAATTTTTGTCTATTTCAAGAGAAAAATGAGAAAATAATTTCAACGGAGGATTTAGTTCCTCAAGGCCCTCATAATGAAACACGACAACAAAACTAATCGAACGTTCAGCAAAGCTTAAGTATGATACATATGTTGACCCATTTGAAGACTATATTTACCTGAGGTTACTAGAAACTGCCATATATACACCATACGCAACACTAGTTGATACAACTGGAATATCCTCAACTTCATCATCAAGATCCTTGTCAACAGCCTTCCTTGCTTTGATCAGTGCATTGGTGACACCAGTGCCAACCTGAGAAAGATGAAGTTCATGGACATTGTAAGCTTACCAAATTATCTTGAGAACAGGGAATTATGGACTGAAGAACACATTAACTATATTGCTCCTTCCAAGAATAGAAACATAGAATTCAGAAATATATCAATTTTGGCAATGCCACTGGAAAAAAAAACCACTAGTTACCCTAGGAAACATATTTACCAAAACAAAGTCAGAAAACCCCACAAATCTCTGAAAGTTGATGTATCAGTACAACAGTAACTTTCTGGAGGTTGCGTGCTCCAAAGTCCAAAGCTCCAGCTTACAATTTTCTGGAGTTTTGATGAACTTTTGCGCAGGAAAAGAAATCCATATCTATTCAGCTCGTGAAACAAAATTTGGAAAAGGAAGAGGCAACCCAGCTCTTCAAGCAAGTTGGGTCTTAGTATTGTGTCCGACCTATAACACATCAATTCATTGGAGTCGCTAGAATTAAAGTTTAAAAGCATTAATAGGTTGGCCTAATGGAAACAAGTATGCCAGAGCTTTGTGCATATGCAATGATAATTTATTACTTTCTAGTAGATATTTCCCTTTGGGATTTTTTTTTCCATTAAAACTTCATAATAGGATCCTTTCCTAGTGTTTACCGCTCAAAAGGGGGAAAAGAACATTGACACTTTCGCTAACAAAAATTCAAGAGAGGTTGCTAGTAATGGTCATCACAACACAGCTGTGGTGGGATGGCAAGCTTACCAGAGAAGCACTAGTTCCTACTGCAAAAAGCTTTGCACCATTTCTCTGCAAAGAGGCCACTACTGTTAGATGTTCAATATCCGAAAAATGAGGTCACTGTGAGTATCATCATAATAACCCATAAAAATGAAGCTACTTTACCACAATAGCTCCTAGCCTCTGCAGAAGTGAGAATGACCTTCCAGCCAAAGCAATCTGGAAAAGAGTTTACATAAAGTGTTTTAACACAAAGGGAAAAGGTTAAAAATGTGTATTCATGTTGATAAAAAAGGTGAAGTTTAGGTTACTTGGAAAGCATTATCTGGGCAGTTGTGGAAAAAATTAGCAATAAGTCCAGCATTTGTTGCAAGTGGTGGCTGCAGAGATACAGTTGGTGCAGGAAGATAGACAAGCATGAAATCTGCAACTATTGCCATGACCTGGGTAAAATAAGAAGCAACAACTGAATTGGATTTTGTAACAGATAAGTTGAAAGTATAATAATTAGGAAGAAAATATTTAACATTGGCTAGTGAATTACTTCAACAACGAAAATAGCACACACACAAAAAAAAAGTAACCCTGTTTTTGAACAGGATGGTTCCATCAGGACCAATGTCCTCAGTATATTTGGAATAATTTGAATTTTTTTCTTCCATACTTGATTATTCATTTACATTTAATAAGATAGCAAGACTCACCCTCATAAAACAAAATTGCTGTTCTCTTCCAAAAACTACCATTATCGTAAAAAGGCCCTCTCCATATCAAATGGCAAATAGAACCAAGTATAGTGCTCGCATGGAGTCAGTATTACAAAACCCTGTGCTGAAGCTAGTTAATTAACCAGATAAGGTAGCTACTTTTTAGATATTCCCAAAACAAAATAATATCGTCACATTATAGGATTCTAGCCCGCCTGATTTCAGTTCCCAAATTTGTGTAGTTTCTTTTAGGATCACAGTTGATAACTTTTCAACTTATTAGCTACTGTATTAGTTGAGAAATAGCAGAGCAAGAGCACTAATTGAACTCCTTCCAGGACATGATATCAGGACATTTGGCAGGAGAACATAGAATAATAAGTATGGTGGTCATGTTTCTTAATGTAGAAAGGTGATTGTGCTCAACTGGCAACCATTAGCATTTCACAACAAATACGAGTACCAATGAAGTTGACATTGGCTGATGAATGGTGATTTAAAGGCTGTCTGACAATGAAGTTGACATTGGCTGATGAATGGTGATTTAAAGGCTGTCTGACAATGAAGTTGACATTGGCTGATACAGAGTACATCCGGATGGTTTGGCACTTTGACTTTATATGTGAAGGTTATGTGCATCTACAAATAGTAAAATATATAGCTTTGATTTGTATTGAGTTATTGAGTAGCAATTGTCAAAGTGCTACAAGAAGCTTACCACATCGGCGATCACAATATCAATCTCTTTGACAAAATTCTCCCTTCTCTTCTCATACTCCGCTGCAGTCTTTTCAAACAGAGCAGTATAAAAAGCGTCAGGTTGGCAGCATTGTACATGACAATTCAATCACGCTAACATAAGTACGTGATGTTATTTTCCCCAAAAAAAGATAAGATAAGAAAAAAGGAAGCATCCGCAGACCTTGGCGATGATGCCGACGCCGCACTCCATGGCGAGCTTGGCGAGGAAGAGATCATCGGCGAGGAGGCGCTCCCTGAACCCTCGGAACTGCAGCAGCCAGCGGAGCAGCGGCGAGCCCTCCATCTCGGCGAAGCGCCGCACAATCTCCCCCGTGACGCGTCCGCCCTCCACCGCCGCCGCGAGGTCGGCCGGCAGGCTCTCGAGCTTCCTCCCGACCTGCGCCAGCACGAACAGCGCCTCCCCACGGTTGCCGTCGGACGCGCCGCCGTCCCCTTCGCCATGTCCGCCGCCGCCATTGCCGCTGTTATTACCGCCGTTGTCGTCGTCGTCGTCGTTGTTGTTGCTGCCGGAGGAGGAGAGGGCGAGGGGGAGGGGAGGGAGCTGGGGGCGGCGAATGCGGAGGCGGAGGTGGAGCGGGAGGGAGCGGAGGAGGGAGAGGCGGGAGGGCGGGTGCTGCTGGTGAGGGAGGCGGAGGTGGTGGTGGAGGTGGGAGGGTTGGTGGGAGGAGGAGGAGGGGAGCATTGGGGAGCGGAAGGCCATGGCGCGCGGAGGGGAGCGAGGCGGCAGGGCACGGGGGCGGTGGGCTTTGGTGGGTGGCGGGGCGCTTGTGCCGGGGGAGGTGTTGGTGCGGTCGTCAAGCTGTCAACGAGGTTTGGTTGGGTGGGTCGGACTTGGAATCACCGGAGATTCGTTCGAGGGTGGAGGAGGGGGATCTCCGTGGAGTCTGATTCCTTCGGTTTCCATGTGGCGTCGCGTCCGTCCGCGTGCTAGACGGCTGAGCTGAGGGCCGGCACAACCCAAGAAGCTGCGCTGAGACTTCAATGGGCCATTCCTCCTGGGAGGACGGCAAACCTGGTTGCGTTTACATACAACAGTACGTGTAACGCGCTGTACTGGAACATAGTACATTGTGGTCTGTTCTTTCCAGATGGGCCGGAAGCTGGGGTACACCAAGTCGAAAATAGTATCAATACTACTAACAAAAATACGAGCTAAATTATCTCCCGTAAAAGAAATCAGTCTCGTATAAATATAAGATTAAAATTAAATTAGAAAACACATGACAAAGGATAAAAATATTATACAATGAAGAAAAAATAATCTCTTACGCATAAAGGGGTCATCCCTTCACCAAGAGAAGACAGCCTTCTCTCTCGTCTTTCATCAACAAAAATCACATGTGACATATTTAAGAGAAGACTGACATCACACTATTGAAGATGTCTTTAAGGTTTGACGCAATTCATCCTAACCATCCAATCCAATTTAATGACTCAAGAATTAATTGCACAACGTGGACGCTCTATTATTGACCCTTTAAAGCTCACGTATTTAAAAATCATATTCCTCCCATGCTCCTATCATGCCCTATTGATCACACTTAGATTGTTTATGTAAATTAATCATTATACAAGGTGAATTTCACCTGAAAATTTCTATTGGTCTACCTTTTAGGTTTGGATGTAGATGTACTATGATCTATGATCTATAATATGTTTGGCAAGACATGCTTTGCACAAACATGATTGTCAATAAGATGCAAACGAGCTACTATCTTGTAGGTTCATCAATATTTTGAAACTTTGACCATTAGATCGTATAAAAAATATAGATTAATTATATAAGAATCATGTGTGGCACTTGTCTTTCAAAATTATTTCATATTATATGTATGTTTACTATTTTTAATAGCACCCGCGTATATAGTTCTTCTTATTTTTTCCATGCATTTCCCAGGAGCAGGAGCCTCTCTACATTTGTCTGCTTTTGTACAATCTTCTAGATAAAAAAATCTTATGTAGGGGGGCTTCCTCCACCCTCCTGTGTACCCCAAAATAACTATTTTTAATAGCATATTAAATAAAAGTTGTGTCAAAGTCTTGCATTAAATATTGTGACAAGTAAAAACGACCTAAATTTCTGGATGAAGAGAACAATTAACAAACCATTGGTTTTCTTTCACATGCACTTCGATAGTGATGAAACTTTCACTGTCGTGAGTACTCCTGTTGTCTCCCGTCTTCTGCCACCACCAACTTTTTCGGTGAGTTTTGTGTGCCACCATACTCTCCTTCACGACCCATGCCAGTAGCCATCCTCCACCACCATGTCCAACCTAACATTTCGCCGCCAGCTGCCCTCTAGGTCCTGAGGGCTCTAGTCAACCCGTCCATTGGTTCTCCCAAGAATGCTTCTAGACGCAGCAGATGACTGGACACTTGGGCTAATCTTAACCATTCTCTGTTAGATTTTGAATTGTATATAGATAAGAAGGTAGTTGTAAAGTAGTTATAAACGGTGGGGATATAAACCGTATAGACTTGATAATCAAGCTTGTAGCTAACTCAGTTGTAATCTATTCCGGTGTTTAACCGGCCTATAAATAAACTCACGCGGCCTCTACGGAGGCGATATGCTTCCATCAGCAAGTCTGATTTCCTATATGGTATTAGAGCCTGAAGGATCAAAGATGTCGACTAGAAGGGGGTGAATAGGCGACTATAAATTTAGTCTTTTATAGTTGCTTTTAAGGAAGTGCGGAATTATAAACTCTCTAAATGTGCAACTAAATGAATCAACCTATATGTCAAGATACAATTAGCTCAAAGACAACACAAGCTAAACAAGCTAGCATAAACAAACACAAAGTAGAGATTTGGGAACGAAATGACCAAAAGTTGGAGACAATGATTTATCCCGAAGTTCACACCCTTGGGAGGGGTGCTAATCTCCGTTGGAGAGGCGGAGGCCAAACAAAGCACCTCGCGACACCAAGTATCACCTTCTTCTCTTTTGAGTCTCGGCAAACCAAGCCCGAGCTCAAATCACTAGTGGTAGACCTTGAGGCGGCCTCCAAACCTTCACAAACGATCCCGGAGCACAAATCCACAACTTGGAGGCTTCTGGGCCACACCAACCGGTCAGGGATTCCCAAAATCCCAAGAGTATCAAGCAACGCAATGAACTCAAAGGGGATTCAAATTTGGCTTGGTGGAATCATAGATCTAGGGCTCCTCTTTTTTTTCCCCTCAAAGGCTTGATGGGATTTGAGCACTAGAGGAGGAGCTTCTCAAGCTTTGAGCTTCAAAAATGGTGGAGGAGAGAGAGTTTCAACGAGCTCAGGCCAGTACCCCTTGGGGAAGAAGGGGTGGGCTTTTTATAGGCCCAATGAAATCTGCCCGTTGGGGTGCAGTGCGTAGGGTCCGGAAGTCCAGCCGGAGCTTCCGGGCCAAACTTCCGGATCACCCGGATTCCGGGCTGCCTTCCGGGTCAGTCCAGGAGCTACTGAATTGGTCCAGAATTCCATCCAGAAATCCATCCGGATTCCGGGAAGCCCGGAGGTCCAGTTCGGAACCTCCGGACCAAGACTCCGAGTGCACACAGGATTCCGGGATGCCTTTCGGGCAGCCTTCTGGGCCAGTCCAGGAGCTACTGGATTGGTCCAGAATTCCATCCGGAAAGCCATCCGGATTCCGGGTACTCCGGAGATCCAGTCCAGAACCTCCGGACCAAGACTCCGGGTGCACACAGAGAGCAAACAGCAGGGTATAAAATGAGGCTTCTCACTTGCTTTCTCTTGGGGTTTTTCTTGAACATGGGTTGTGGATGTAAGATCTCATAGGATATATGTTTTCACCCTCTTGTTCATCACCTTGCCCCTCTTAATAGTCTGGCTTTTCTATGACTCAAGCATAAGATAAAATACATATTTTAAATACGCCGTCTTTTTCTCTCCTTTTTGCTTAGGGGGTCTCCAACCACCTTTTCTTATCAACCATTGGACTAACACCTGTTCATACACTTTATAAATGTAGTTAGTCCCCTAATTATTTGTCATTTACACCAAAACCCACTTAGGGGCTCAGATGTCCTTTCAGAGCCTCTCCTCTAAAAACACATCTATGACGACTTCTTCTTCCTCCTCCGATTTGACCATGGCTGCTCCTCTTGGCTATCCGGTCATGAAAAAGCTCACCAAGAACAACTATCTCTTGTGGAAAGCGCAAGTGCTCCCTACTGTACAAGGCATACAGATGGTGGGATTCCTCTACAGCACCACCGCAACTCCTAAGGAGATCAATGTCAAGAAGGATGAACAAGATGGTGAAGGAGCCTAACCATGTGTATACACAGTAGATCGCTCAAGATCGACAGGTCCTCAGCTATCTTCTCTCATCCCTCTCGCAGGAGGTGCTGACTCAAGTCGTCACTATGACTAGTGTTGTGATGGTGTGGTGCACTATTGAGGACATGTTCGCCTCTCAGACACGCGCGTAGGCTGTCAACACCCGCATAGCGTTGCCAACGACACAGAAGGGCAACATGACGATTGCCAAGTATTTTGAAAAGATGAAGGTGCTATTTAATTAGATGGCGTCCGCCGGCAAGCAAATCGATGATAAGGAGAAGGTCTCCTACACTCGCTGGTCTTGATCTCGATTTCAACCCAGTGGGCGAACTATATGCCTAGCTCTTGAGCTTTGAGATGCACATGGAACTCCTCCAAGGAAGCTCGTCGTCTCAGTCATCCACTAACCTGGCTTTCCGTGGCGGACAAGGTGGCTTTAACCAAGGTGGGCGGGGAGGACGCAAGCGTGGCAATGGCCGTGGCCATGGTGATTACAACAACACAAGATCGGGTGGCAATGGTGGCAACAGAAGAAACATCAACAAAACTCATGTTCACACGTCGTGTGCCAGCTCTACAGCAAGCCTGGATACACCATCATCAAGTGTTGGAACAAGTACGACCATGAGTTTGTCCCAGAAGAAAGGAGTGCGGGACGAACAACTATCTCCTATGGTGTCGATAGCAACTGAAATACTGACACAGGCGCCTCCAACCACATCACAGGCGAGCTTGACAAGCTAACTGTACAGTGGCAAGAACCAACTTCACATGGCAAGTGGTGCAGGCATGAATATTAATCATATTGGTCATACTATTGTTCGCACCCCTAGTCGTGATCTCCATCTAAATAATGTCTTGGATGTCCGTAAATCCGATAAAAATCTAGTATCTATTCATTGTCTTGCTATTGATAATCATGCCTTTTTGGAATTTCACCTCGACTTCTTTGTGGTTAAGGACTAGGCAACAAGGAGAACTATTCTTCAAGGAAAATGTAAGGGTGGCCTTTATCCCCTTCCATTGTTCCGTCCGGTTCAAGGAAACAAGCTTTTGGTGCCGTCAAGCCTTCCCCGACAAGGTGGCATAGTCGTTCGGGACATCCATCATCTATCATCTAGCAAGTCATTAGCAAAAATAATCTGCCATGTTTTAATGAGTCCAATAAAGAGTCTGTGTGTGATGGATGTGGAAAGGCTAAGAGTCATCAACTACCCTATGCAAAATTGTCTAGTGTGTTGAGGTGCTCCTTTAGAGCTTGTGTTTTTCGATGTATGGGGTCCTGCTCCCAATTCCATTGGAAGAAAAAAAATACTATGTTAGCTTTAGTGATGACTACAACAAATTTACTTAGATATATTTGCTCAAGCATGAGTCTATAGTGTTTCAGAAATTTAATGAGATTCAGAATCTTGTTGAGAGACTCCTTGACCGAAAAATTGTAGCCATACAAACTGACTAGGGAAGTGAATATGAGAGGTTAAATTCATTCTTTCAAAAAATTGGCGTATCTCACCATGTTGTCCTGATGCTCAACAACAGAATGATTCTATTGAATGAAAGCATCACCACATAGTAGAAGTTGGCCTCGCATTGCTTGCTCAGGCCTCCATGCCCCTAAAATTTTGGGAGGAAACCTTCCTCTTGGCCACATGTTTAATTAATCATCTCCTTAGTAAGGTTATCCAGAAATCTACTCCTTTGGAATGATTATTTAATGAAAAACCTTATTATTCCTCTCTTCTGATTTTCGGGTGTGCATATTGGCCAAATCTTCATCCGTGCGATAGTCGCAAGCTCCAATTTTGGTCTAACAAGTGTGCTTTTCTTGGCTATAACAATCTTTATAAGGGATTCAAGTGTCTAGATATCTCAGCTGGTCGCATCTATATTTCTCGAGATGCAATTTTTGATGAAACTATTTTTCCTATCTCCTAACGCTAGTGCTCTTTTGCGATCTAAAGTTCTCCTTCTGCCATTGGCACTACTGAATCCCATTAATATTGATCATGAGGGCGAACAACTAGATGATCCAATTTTGGTTAATAATCCCGCGAACCCTACTACTAATAATCTTGCTGAGTACGCAGAAAATGATGATTTTATGTAGCAACATGACATGCATGAGCATGAGCCAGTGCATGGTGACCCGCAGCTTGAGGAGGGGTTTCCTGCATCTTCACCACCCCAGTCCGTCCAGTCGCAATCCTCAGGCGGATCTTCATCAAGTTCCGCAACCAACCCGTCCGGTCACAACGCATGGCACAGCCCTGGCAAGCCTCCTCTGGACTCCACGAGCAATGAGTCCAGGCGTGACACATGGCGCGCGACAACTCCGTAGGCGGGCAAATTGACGGCACATGTGCCCTCTACATCCAGGATTACAAGTGCCTCCAAGATCCTCTGCGTTAGCTGAACCCAAGGTAGGCCTACACAGCCAAAACCTAGGGTATTTCCTGACAGGATTACCAGGTATGGTTATTTGACTATAACTGGTGAACCTCCAGATTTGCAAGAAGCCTTGAGTAATACTAGATGGAAACTGGCCATGGATGATGAATACTCTACTCTTATGAAAGTAAAACATGGCATTTAGTACCACTAGAAAAAGGGAGAAATATTATCGATTGCAAATGGGTCTACAAAATTAAGGTAGGTGGAACCATAGATAGATATAAGGCTTGTCTAATTGTTAGAAGTTTTAAGCAAATATATGGTTTTGACTATGAGGACACCTTTAGTCCCCTAGTCAAGGCTGCTACAATTAGACTTGTTCTATCTATTGCAGTTTCCAAAGGTTGGAGTCTTCACCAGCTAGATGTGTAGAACGAGTTCTTTTATGGTGTTCTGGAGGAAGAGGTGTTTAGACAACCACCAGAATATGAGGTGAAATCTATGCCACATCATGTATGCAAGTTGGATAAAAGCATTATAAGGTTTGAAGCAAGTGCCAAGAACGTGGTACTCACGTTTGAGCATGAAGTTACAAGGACTCAGTTTTTGTGCTTTCAAGGCTGACACTTCACTATTCTCTTACAACAAAGTAAATGCCACTATTTTTATACTTATTTGTGTGGATGATATAATTGTTTCTAGTTCGTCACTGGATGCAACCGCCACACTACTCCAACTTGAAATCAGAATTTGCTCTCAAGGACCTTGGTGACCTACACTATTTCTTGGGTATTGAGGTAAAAAAAGGTTCGGGGTGGTATACTGCTAACACAAGAAAAATATGCTTCAGATATCCTTGAGCGTGTAAGGATGCAAGGGCCCCCTTAGGAACGGCTTGGGCTTGTGCATAAGCTAGCTGTCCAAATAAGCTCCTCATAAGCTGCGGTGGAAATAAGCCAGTGATATTTATGTGAGCCCTTAGGAACGGCTTATGGATTTGAGCTTATTATGTATGCTGAAGGATGTAAAGTCTGAATTACCCCTACAAGAGTTTGTTTGTTGTTTAATAGTTTAAATCGTTGTTTTGAATAGTTTATTTGCACAAATAGCTAGAAAAATTAATATGAAAATTCAAAATAATAATAATATGACAAGTTGTAGCACTAAATAAAGAAAAGTCAAGTTTACAAGTTTTCTTGACATCAAAATAGATTTGCACCTTCTACATCAAAATAGTTTTCTTCACCAATTAAGTAAATCAGTGCGCATGTCCTTTCTTCATACATCAACTTCACCAACTAACCATTACAATTCAAACTTCACCAATTAAGCAATCCACAAGGTCAACAAAATCAGTAGCACAATCAACAATCTCAGCATTTACAGAAGCATTCCAAAATCAACAATCTCAGCGTTCCAAACAATGTACTAAACATGGAGCAATCATTTACAGAAGCAATCTTTTGCAATCATTTACAGAAGCATTCCAAAATCATTTACAGAAGCAATCATTTACAGAAGCATTCCAAAATCAACAATCTTAGCGTTCCAATTTCTCAGCATTTGCAAGAAAAAGGGGGAAAAAAACCACCTTGGAGGCCGCCGCCGCCCAATCTCGGTGCTGGACGTTGCCCGCAGGGGGGGTGGGGACTGGCGGCGGGGGGTGGACCGGCAGAGGACGATGGCGGGCCTTGCCGGCCGATGTTTTCGCTGCTCGGCACGGATGCGGGAGGCGGAGCTCGGCACGGACGCGGGAGGCGGAGCTCCGACGGCGGGAGGCAGAGCTCGGACAGCGGGAGGCGGAGCTCGAACGGCGGGAGGCGGAGCTCGAACGGCGGGAGGCGGAGGAAGGGGCGGATCTGGACGCGGGAGACCGAGGGAGGGAGGGGCGGGACGGCGGCAGGCGGTGGCAGCCCGCGGCAGGGTACTGGGCGAGGACGGATGCCACGGGGAGGACGGCGACCGGCGGTCGGATGCTGGCCGCGGGGAGGGCGCCGACGCCGGGGGCGAGGGAGGGTCGGGAGGATGGAGGCGCGGCAGCCGGTGGCAGGCCGCGACAGCCCGCGGCAGGCGGGTGGCAGGCCGCGGCAGGCGGTGGCAGGCCGCGGCAGCCCGCGGCAGGCGGTGGCAAGCCGCTGCAGCCGGTGGCAGCCCGCGGCAGGGTGGTGGGGAGGCGGCGCGATGGGGAAGGAAGGGGCTCGGGATGGGCAGGGTGAGGGAGGGGTTGGGGAATAGAATTTAGGTATTCGGGTGGCAGTTTTTTTGTAATATGTTCGAAGTTTGAGGGCAAACGATGGGTGCATTAAGTGAGGGATTGGAGAAGCTCGGGAAGCCTCAAATTTGAGGCTTCCTGCCACCAACAAGAAACCAAACAAGCTTAAAAATTAAGCCCTTCATAAGCTAGCCCTTAGGTTTAGCTTTTAGCTTTTTTTCACCTATAAGCTCTTAAGAAGCTATTCCTAAGGGGGCCAAGGTTACAAGCCGTCGAGCACACCCTTGTTCAGCACCAAAAAAATAATTCATCACAAGAGGTAGAACCATTGGGTCCTGAGGATTCAACAAGGTATAGGAGCATTATTGGAGCTCTATAGTACTTAACACTGACAATACCAGATATTGTGTTTCCAGTCAATAAGATTTGTCAATTTCTTCGTTCTCCCACATATCTACATTGGACAACGGTGAAAAAGATACTTAGATATCTCAAAGGTACATTGGATAATGGACTAAGAATATGCAAGTCGAACTCCATTTTGGTAAGTGCCTTTACTGTTTTAAAGTGACCACACAAGGTGCGGTGTATATACAAAAGACACCGAACTGGCACGCCAAACGGGACAAACTGACAGGTCAAGAAATGGTAAAGTTGTCAGACGCAGTGATCGGAATTGGGTGCCCACCAAATAGTTCCATCGGTTTACATAACATCAACCCAGCACTACTACTGACGGACCAAACAAACAACACTCACGTGTCTCGTGTCTGTGTAATCCATGTAGTTGTATCCTTGCACGGTAAAGGTCACAGCTAACAACTGTAGCGCAACTATTAATTGTCCATGTAGTTGGACTCAGTTCAGTGCTAAGGTACGAATGACTGGCACAGAACTGTGGTGCATTGGTTTGACTTTTTTTTCCTTCTTACATACTCTATTATTTTATTATGTCTATCCTCGTTCTACTATATATATATCAAGATAACATTAAATACAAGAAAAAGTTAATACAAAATATCATATCGTATCTTTATTAAATCAATATTATAACTATTTAACCATTCTCAAACAATTTAAGTAGGAATATAGAATGAAAATATTGTAACAATTATATTTTTAATATCCTCAATGCACAAATGTTTAAAAATGGATTAACCTGAAATTAAAGATTGATATAGTAAAACTATTGGAGTTTCATCGAAAAAGATGGATTCGACCGGTTGATTGATTGATTAATTCATAAAGACACAGCAAAACTTATCTTATCACTCTGAAAAAAAAACTTATCATATCACATCACGAAAGACTAACATTATTTAATCTGTTTGTCATGCTGGTGAACATACGTCGTCAAGTGTCAATCCAAGCAATGTTACCAAGCCTCTGTAATAGAATATCCAAGATCCTATCTAGGACCCCACATGTGCAACAGAAAGGTATATTTATCCATTCATAGATCTGCTCATACTTTTGTTTATGTAGTGTGCGGTGGAGCCCGAGTTCACGCGCACCTTCGCTGTGCACTCACATACCTCATGCAGCTCAAGTTATGGACCCCAAGAACACAACAAGGAACAACACCCAGATAACGGTGGGCAGCTGTAGTGGGCACGGTGCATGCAAGTGTGCAACACGTACGCCAGCTTTGTTACAACTTACAACTTACAACTCACTAGTCACAAGAGGAAACAATTTCTCTAGTAGAACTGTAGAAAAAGAAGAAGAATGCACCAGTCACATTTTGACATCCAAAAGCGAAACAAAAGGGCCGGAAATAATTAGACGGACACAGTCACAGTACGTACTGCTGGCCTGCTGGGACCTTGATTTTCACTAGGAAACACGTGACATGAACAAGAAGAAGCTAGAGAGCACAAATGCACGTAGTACTCGCGGATCTATGTAATGCATGGCATGGTACATTGGTACGTATGTCGAGCTGCATGCCAATCATCAATGGATCTTCCCCTGCGCTGCACCGCACTGCACTGCAGGTCGTCGTGAGCTCAGCTCAGCAGCTCATACGTCAGAAATCTTCCATTCTGCTGCCAGGCAAGGGGGCCTTGATGACCTGCAGTATCTGGACCACCTCCGCCATGGAAGGCCGGTTGGATGGGATCTGCGACGTGCACACCATCCCGAGCTTCAGCACCGGCAGCACCTCCTCCTCCGGGAACTCGCCGCCGAGCGCCGGGTCCACGCACTCCAGCGCGTTGCCGCCGTGCTCCAGGAGCACCCGCACCTGGTCCATCAGCACGGCCACGTCGTCGTCGCTGTACTCCACGGCCCTCCGCCCCGTCACCAGCTCCAGGATCAGCACGCCGAACCCGTAGATGTCGCACTTCTCGTTGATCCGGAGGCTCTTGCACGCCACCTCCGGCGCCACGTACCCCATGCTGGCTCCCTGGAACCGGCCGCTGACGCTGTGCCTGTCGTCGGCCGGCTTCGGGAGGAGCCGCGCCAGCCCGAAGTCGGAGACGAGCGGGTTACAGTGCGAGTCCAGGAGGATGTTGCTCGGCTTCACGTTGTAGTGGATCATCGGCGGCCGGAACGACTGGTGCAAGTGTGCCAGGCCCCTTGCCGTGCCGGTCACCACCCTGAACCGCTCGGCCCATGTCAACGGTGGCGGAGACGCGTCGCCGTTGCTGCCGTGGAGACGTGCCTCGAGGCTGCCGTGCGGCGCGTAGTCCGTGATGAGGAGCTGCAGCTGCGGCGTCCAGTAGTAGCCCTTGAGCGGCATCAGGTTCGGGTGCCTCGCCTTGCCGAGGACGCGCGCCTCGCGGTCGAACTCGTCGCGGGACTCGACGATGTTCGCCGTCGCGAGCTTCTTGACGGCGACGACTCGGCCCTCGCCGACCGACGCGCGGTAAACCGTCCCGAACGCGCCGCGGCCGATCTCCGTCGCCTTGCTCAGCAGCGCGTCGGCTCCACCGACGAAGTCCTCGGTGCGGAGGCTGTTCCCTGGCCCGAAAGTCACCATCTTGCCGGTGGCGATCTTGCTGGACTTGGTCGAGCTGGACACGACGCTCTCCAGCTCTTTGTCCGGGAGCCCAGCGCCGGCCCTCCGCCGCGCCGACACGTTGAGCAGGGTGATGACGAAGACACCGAGGATGATGACCAGCGCCGCGCAGATGGCCACCATGGCGGACACGCTCAGGAACCGCCGTTTCCTTGGCGTTGCCTCACCGCCACCGCCGCCGTTGGTCACGAGGTTATTGTCGCCGTTGTTGCCGTGCGTGTAATCGTTGGGGTCGAGCACCAGCGGCTTGGGCACGCTCATCCTGCATGGCTCGGTGACCAGCGGGCTGCACACGCCGAGGTTGCCCTCCAGCGCGCTCGCGTCCAGGCTCTGGAACACGGCCGACGCTGGCAGCCGCCCGACGAGGCGGTTGTGCGAGATGTTCACCGCCAGGAGGTTCTCCAGCACGCCCAGCTGCTGCGGTATCTCGCCGGTCAGATGGTTGTACTCCAGCCGCAAAATCTCCAGCTTCTTGAGCTCCGCAATGCCCGCCGGTATCGGCCCGGTTAACCCGTTGTGCCCCAAGCTCCTGCCGTCGCAAAATTGCCATCAAACTTCACAACCTCATCTCCCATGCAATGCAATTACGCAATGCGTCGCATTGTAAAATGTAATCTAGAATGAAGTGTAACAAAAAAAAAGTGTAAATTTTGGACTTACAGTAGGTAGAGAGAGGAGCAGTTCCCGATGTTGTCAGGGATGGGGCCAGCGAGGGAGTTGCCGTCGAGCTGGAGCACCGCGAGGCTCCCGGACTCGCACAGGTCGCGGGGCATCGGCCCGTACAATCCGCTGCTGCGGAGGTCGAGCACCGTCAAATTGCGGAGTAGGCCGAGCTCCGGCGGCAGCTGCGTGCGGAGGTCGTTGCGGGAGAGGTTGAGGTACCGGAGGTTGGAGAAGAGCGCCATCTCGGCCGGGATTGCCGCCGGTCAGCTGGTTGCCGGAGAGGTCGAGCCATTGCACGGTCTCCGCCAGCCTCGCCGAGCCCGACGGCAGGACGCCAGAGAGCGCGTTCGACGAAATGTCGAGCGTCTCGAGCCCGATGTCGAACAGGGCGTCCGGGATGCTGCCGCTGATCTTGTTGCTTCTCAGGTGGAGCTCGGCGAGCTTGGTGCAGCCGGACATTGTGTCCGGGATGGAGCCGGCGAGCTGGTTCTTGGACAGGCTCAGATAGCTGAGGTCCTTGAGCTCGCCGAGCGAGTCCGGCAAGCTGCCAGTGAGCGTGTTGTCGGAGAAATCCAGCTGCTGCAGCGCGGTCAGATCACCAAGCCAAGCAGGGACGTCGCCGGAGAGCCGGTTGCCGGACGCGGAGAGGTGCACAAGCGAGCCGAGACGCCCGATGGAGTCGGGGAGTTCGCCGTCGAACGCGTTGGAGCTGACATCGACGCTGCTCAGGTGCGGGCAGAGGCCAATGTCCTCCGGGACGGCGCCGGAGAACCTGTTGCCGCTGAGGTTGACGGTCTTGAGGTTGTGGAGGTTGCCAATGCCGTGCACGATGGGGCCGGAGAACTGGTTGCGGGACAGGTCGAGCGCGCGCAACCGCGAGAGCGGCCACAGTGCGCCGGCGAAGTCGGGCGAGCCGGAGAGCTGGTTCCCGGAGAGGTTCAGGTGAAGCATGACCGCGCTCTTGGACAGCCCCCGCGGTATCGGGCCGGAGAACTGGTTGCCGGAGAGCATCAGGAAGCGGAGTGTCGGAGGGAACGAGGCCGGGAGCGGGCCGGAGAAGGCGTTGCCGGTGAGGTCGAGGTACCGGAGCGCGCCGAGCAGGGCGACGTCGTCGGGGAGCGGGCCGGAGAAGGTGTTGTAGGAGAGGTCGAGGGAGCGGAGGGAGCCGAGCAGGGAGAGGCCCGGCGGAGCGGGCCGGAGAGGTTGTTGCGGGCGAGCGAGAGCGACTGGAGCGCGGGGAGGCGGTCGAGCCCGCGCGGCATGCCGCCGCGGCCGTCGGAGGAGAGCGCGAGGCCGTCGAGCGCGAGGCGGAGGACGCGGGATGTGGCCGGGTCGCACTCGACGTGCGCCCAGCCGCACGGCGTGGCGTCGGACTCGGCCCAGGTGGACAGCGCCCCCGACGGGTCCGACAGCGCGGACCGGAACACCACCAGCCCCAGCACCTCCTCGTTGACCGGCATCGGCATGTCGGCGGCGCGAACCCCAACGAACAGTAGCAGCAGCAGGAGCAGGAGCGCGACACGGATAGGAGACGCCATTTCTGCCCGCCGCGCGCAGAATGGTAGGGGGGAGGAGGATGGGGGTAGTAGATCTAGAGGCGAGCTGACGTGGTGGTGGTACAGTGGTACAGGGGGCGAGCTAGCTGGGAGTTTTGGTTTGTGCATGGTGGAGGCGCGCGCTTGGAGTGGGAGTGGAAGGAGGGAGTGAGGCTGGATTGGCGAGGCCCGTGACGACGAGGCGGGGTGGGGGTAGGTTGGACAGATGGAAAGCAACAAAAGATTTCACGTTCTTGGGTTCTCGGCCGGGTTGGAGCCGGTGAGCATTCGCACGGAGGAATCTAACTCGAGGGAAGGGACACCACGACGCCGCACGGCGATTGAGGCGGCGCGGCGCTGCTACTACTGGTGGTTGCAGTGGAATAATCACGGAATCATGGGTCGGCCGTTTTCTGAGCTACTACTTCACTTTGTTCACCGTGTCTATATACTAGTAGCTCAGAATGCCACGCCCGGTGATTCATCCGAGTGCGTTCGCAACTCGCCTCGCGATCAGAAAGCATCTCGCGAGTCAGACGGTTCATTTGAATATACAGAAAATTATAGGTCCCCAACTTTGTGTCTGGTCGCTAGTACCAGCAGATGTTAATTGTGGATGGAGCGTTCTTGGGTTGCCTCGTTAAAAGAAGACGACCGGAACAAAAATCACTTCCATCGGAAGGCAGCTTGGCGTACAAAAAAGAACAAAATTCTGAAACTTAAAAAGGAGGATGGGCAGGTCACGGGACAGAAGAAGGAGATGCACGGTTTGGCTACAGATTTCTTCAAGGGTTTGTATACACGTGACTTGCACATAAATCCTAGCCCAGTTCTGATTTGATGCAACCTAAAGTTGATGATACGATTAATAGCAGACTATGCAAACCTTTTACGGATAAGAAAAGTGATGCAGAAAACATTATTTTCCTACCATACCGCTCAACAACATTAGACACAAAACATCATTTCCTTATTTTTACCATATTTCCTCTTTTGTTTTATTTTTTAAGCCACGAGATTGACCTCGCGCCCTCCCTCTGAGTGTGTTTGGTCCCACCGTCAAAGAAATAGAGGCAAAGACGATGGCTTCTTTTTCAACAATCGAATAGACACGAAGTTTTCACGCTTCAGCTGCCTAATTGCACGATTGCAAACTATAACGAAAAAAGAATGCGATTCCCATTTCTTGACCAACGAATTATTTCATCCAGATCATGGGGATACGACTATACATGCCGTATTCTCTACATTTTGAGTTGTTGCCAGTTTGCCAACCATATATCTACTGTCCCATTCTATGTCCAGATCAGCCTATCCTTTGCCACTCGTGCTGTTATACATTGCATCAAGTTCAAGAACCTGTACACATCCATGCCCACTATATTTGGATTCTGCACTACCTCCAACTTCTAGGCGCAGACTTCTATACGTATGGAACAGTAAAGGAAATAGTACGTATCAAGAACAGACTCGCATAGGTACACTTATCCGCTCCGCTCGGTGTTAGCTGGGTTTAGGAACTATTTTCGAGAGTTGCACAGCTCAAATTCTGGCACTGGACACTGGCAAACGCTGCATCAATCACGCGGACCGTCAAGTGATTGGGTCTTCCTCAGGTTCCAGTGGAGACCCTCGTGGATGCTACGGAGGAAATCGGTCGTCGAATCCACAAGGCAAGCTGTAGGCACAGGCCAAGGAGAGATACTGCAGATGAGAGCATCGCCAGGAGCTAGCTGCTTTCGGTCTTTCCCATCGAAGGATGCCCATGCGTGCCCTCTGCTATTGTATGGCACTTGTACGCGCAGAGTGACATATTCAGGCAGTATCAATGGCCTGAATGACAAGGAATGGGGACAGATCGGTGTGAAAAGGATTCCAGGGACCTGCATATACCACCATACATTAGACACCAAAATAGCATGGACAAGCTGTGCTGAGAAGCAGTACAGAGAAAACAGCAAAACTTTTGGGATCGACAGAAGCTCGGAGGACAAAGTAAAAGTGAATAATAGGTACGACCGTACGAAACAAGAAATTAACAGCGTTTCTTGCTTGTCAGAGCCTCAAAGGCCACTTCAAAGGGATTAAGAGATGTTACAGTGCCAACTACAGGTGATAACAAGAACGCTGCAAGCCTCTTACTGTGCTGACTAACACGAACTTGAAGGAAAACATTACTTTTGACTACTACTGATTAAAATTTTGGTTGGATAGTTGTACGCATTTGCTGCTTTAATACCAAATAGATAAAATGGAGCATCAATTTTTCAACACATTCAACGGAAAAAACGAATGTATCTATTTGACATAAATTTATTTACAAGTTACAACATTATAGACAGTACAGGTGGAAAGAAGATTCTCGACTCTACCCAAACTCATCTGAACTTTTAATAACTAGCATGGTATCGCGTGCAATTACGTAGGAATTGTCTTTACTCTTCTTTAATGTTTTGGATTTGTACGTATATCAGATCAGTACGAGAAATAAAAGTTCAAATAGGAGCCGACCAACCAATCCTTGTATAGAGCCAGTGAATTATTTGCACATGGTGTTAGATCATGCAAAATTAAAGTGTGGATCATGATTACCTAATCATCTGTATATGCTATTAGATCAATATGTGGAGTTAAGGTTCATATCATCGGTCGTTGATATTAGATAAGTACACAGACTTAAAGCTTAGATAGCTTTTTCATGAGGTATATAATTATAAATATCTATTGCTTTTGAGCTATTAATAATTAAGGTACACCCGCTCAATGCCAGATAATGTTTAAATACAGATATGACGATCTAAAAGTTGTGGTGTATTAATAATAAGGGCCTACCAGATCAATAGCGGATGATGTCTATGTGCAATTATAAAATTTTATTAGTTGTGATCTATTTAGGTACAATTATGAAGATTCTATCTGTTGTGATATGTTTAGTTATAGTTATGAAAATCTATCAGCTACGATATGTTTAGGTGCAGTTATGAAGATCTATCAGTTGTGATACAATTATGCTGATCGATCGGTTGTGATCTGTTTAAATATATTGATGAAGATCTATTAGTTGTGATATGTTAAGGTATATTTATAAAGATCTATCAGTTGTGGTCCACTGATAATAAGAAGGTCCATCAGATTAATGGTCAGATGTTTGCTTTCATGTAAGAGTTCCTAACTCTCTAACTATTTTTCTGTTGTATTGTACTTTTAGTATACACAATACATATCACATGATTTTAATACCAAGTAGGAAACATAATCTCAAGACTTACTACAACAATCCAAACACAAGATCACAAATCAGGGTGTGTAATACAAAGTAGCTAGGGCATACCTGTGGATGAACCATGGATCCTCCGGCTGCTAATGAATAAGCTGTGCTTCCGGAAGTTGTTGATATGATAAGTCCATCCCCTTGTACACATGTAACAAAAGAGCTGTCACAGTAGCATTCCAGGTAGGTAAGGTAAGATGATATTCCACGGTCGATTGTAACTTCGTTTAACACTAGGATTGGCTCCTCAGTCTCGAGTTCATCCTTCGCTGCATCACGGATGACATGGCACTGTAGACGGTTTCTCAGTGTTATGCTAAAAGGTCCATTCAGCACATTGTCCAAACAATCACGATACTGCTCGCTTGCTGAAAACAAGTTAAGGACAACCGAACAGATAATAGTATGTAACTGCCAACAGGACAGTAGAAAGCTTCATGTGCAATTTATCTGCTAGGAGGCATGAGATTTTTGGACCATCAAAATCCAGCCTAACACTGATGTAGGTTGGAATAGCAAGACATCAACAACTTATCACTCTAGGAAAGAAAACTATATGCTATATATGAACATAAAGCTTCTATTTTTTAATATAGCAAGACATCAACAACTTATCACTCTAGGAAAGAAAACTATATGCTATATATGAACATAAAGCTTCTATTTTTTAATATAGCACAAAAATGTAAAAAACAATACCTCATAAATAACTAGATAAAAGAGATAGACAATAGTCTAGAGAAAAGGGTTAAAACAAAAATGCAATAGAGATCACATAACCATTAAATTTTAGCAGCATATCTAGCGAACACTCAGCATTGATGATAAGGGATACGGAAAGGTGTCATGAAACCCAGTGATCCCATGGAGAATGCAACAACCGGAGGAACTGGTCCTTTGAACAATGATGCAGCCTGTTATGAGAGGTTGAATCAATAGCTAGTTTCAGTAGCACTCTAGCAGAAATTGAACCAAATTAAGTCTTGAGTGAAGTTACAAATCAGAATCAGAATATGGGAAGCAATTAGATTTCTAAGCAGAATAAATAAGCATTATTGGGCCAGACGATGCCAGTAGTTGAAATAGCACGCAAAATATAAACCCAAACATCTCGAATATGGACCAGCAAAGCAATACCTATCAGGTAAGTTGGTTCTCACAGCACATTGTATTAGAGATTTCCACTTTGATATGACAGGTCAGCATCAGCATCAGAACAAGAATTATGCTATAATTCAGCATCAGAACAAGAATTATGCTATAATTCTAGTTCTATAGACCATTTCAGCTGTTGGCCAGTGTTACCACATAACCCACGGATGTTGATTATTCACCAAAATATGTGGACATTCATAGAAAGATAATCAACCAACGGCAAGACCATACGATCTGCTTAAGGCTTTGCATATTCAAAAAATCATGGCAGGAGGCTAAAGCTCTTGCGCTCCTGGTTTGGATCTAATATTATGGGTTCTTCAGGATTGCTCAGCATCTCTGAGTTTGAAATTTGCATTACCCAGACAGGTTAGCAACGGATCCAGAATATCATAGGACTTCTTTTAGCAGTAACAATTCTCGCTTGCAATCATGCAAAAGACAGATAAATAAAGGGGACTATAAGGATTTAGCCACAGCCTCAAAAATAAGAATTTAGCTAATTTAATAACAATTCAAAATGGTGACAGGGTCCAAACAGTACTTAATGCTTGATGGCAAAACAGGTAGCAGAAAATTTCTTATAATTTATACATATAGAACTGTAAAGAAACAGTATATTGATAGGTGGTATAGTAATATCAATACAAGTTGTTTTAGCCATTCTGGACCAAAGTATAACCACATAACTAAAGGTGGCCACTATATGAAAAAATATACAAAAGCTTTAGAGTTTGTACAAGATTCTGCAAAGGATGCTTTACAAAGATGGATCAAAGAATTGGATTTGCTTACCCATAAAACAGTTCCATCACCGCCAAGAGTTACAATGAGATCAACCTTCTTGTGCAACATCTTTGTCTCCTCATCTATCAGAATTTTCTAATTAGTTGGGCAGAAAAAGGGGACTGCTAGGTGAATAAACTGAGTAATAGAAAGATCTAATATAATATAACTCAAAAGATGAACATAATAAAGTACAAAACAAATAATGTTGGTCAATATAATCCTGCAACTGAAAGGTGGGTTAGTCCTAAATCCACCACTAAAATTAAGGTACTCAAACACGATATTCTAAAATCTTTCCTTTTGATAAAAAAAACATAGCTTTAATAATGTGTTCAGTTCAGCCAATACTGATTTGCACCAGTATCTAGTGTAAGGAACTTTATTCGGATATGGCTAGGCTGGCTTTGAGCAATTCTAGCCATACAGGTAACAAGCATTGAGAATTCAAGTAGTACCAGGGGATCTTAGAACCTGCCACATGAAAAGCAATAGAAGAGGCACGAACGTAATATCATCTGAGCACCACTAGAAAGTTCAGCTAAAGTATGTTTACACCATCCATATTAACTCTGCAATTTTTTTAATAACCAATTGATTCTATTCCCAGGACCATTATTCCTTCAGAAGAATATCAATAATAGAAAGAACAAAAGTCCATAGCTGAAATAATAAATTCTTTACTAACTATATCTAATGTTCTGAAATGAAAAATCTGGAACAGCATGAAAGAAGTGCATTACATAAAATAAATTCACTTACCATTATCCCATGTTTGGACAAAGTTGTGGTTGGAATTGTCTGTTAGGAGTTCCTTGCTAACCCACGGCTCCACAAAGACATTAATATTTTTGTGCTCCTTAAGCCATCTATAGTAAAACAAATAGCACTTTCAGAGTTTCAATGGTGCAAGTGCAATATATATTTTAACAGCATGATGGCATATAACCTACGTAGCAGTGCTTGCATCAGTCATAACAAGATAATTAGGGTAACTAAATGTATAACTGACAACAAGTGCTTCTTATACTGGTGAATGCATAGCAACATAACCACGCAGTTTAGAAAGATGGAAAAGATATTCTTCCTGAATACGTTCACAAATAAGGTTCACATAAACATGGAAGTAAGACTATAGCAACCGGTGATGCAAGACAGAGAAGAGAACACACCTGACCATTTCAGCACAAAGAACACGAACAGAGTTGGAATTAGGTTTGGTTATGAAAAGCACTGTTTGTGGCCGGGATTCCCATTTCAGTAAGATCTGAAACCAATGTATTAGTTGTAATGGAAAGACAGACATGCATAAGAATGACAATTTTTTGGTCAAGTGATTCCAGTTACTCGAAAGGAGAAGCTCAACCTGCTTATTGCTGCGCTCTGCTGTTGTTATATCTCCTTTTTCAAAGGAAACAAAGTCATGCTTGTGCTGGCCGTTTTTATCCCCATTGCATCCCCATGAAAGTCTAAATGATGCCTTTCTTCCCACCATCTTGTGACTAGATCTTGGGTTAGGTCCAGGAATTTCGTCCTGGAGAACCTCGTGTGAACATATCCCATGGTTTCCACAACATCCTGTTTGATCAGATACAGGCGTCTCAAGTGTTAGTTGGCTGGCCAGTTTCCCTAGGTTATTACCAGTACAGCTGCCACAATCTGCACAGGGTAGCATTGCAGTTAGATTTTCCTCAGGGGTTATGCTCCACTATACTGGAGCACAGCATAATGAATTAAACAGTGTAAGATATGGATTAACCATTTTGGGATCCATCAATGATACTATGATACTCCTCCGGTCACAAAAAAAAGTGTCACAATGGGAAGCATGCTGTAATGACCCAATACTCAAAATTGATAAAGGCTGCCCTCATGTGAAGTGGGACTGCACAAGTGCAGAACTATGCTTAGAATTTCATCTTTGCTTCGCCTTAAAGGGTTAAACCAAAGTTGCTACACACTGTATGATACTTTCCTACACTTTAAACTTCCAATATGAGATTAAACCCACCACTACCGCATATGGACACAAAAGCCACCTCAACTTGTGCCAAGGTGTTACAACTTGCACGTGTTGTCGAATCTTAGCAACTTTGGCCATCAATATGTGTGTAAACATCTAGATTTGCCTTGAACAATACTTTCATAGCCAAAACTCCCTTTTATAAGAATATGATGATAAAGACCAATGGTAAATTTTGGATCACAATGAATTTGGAAAGTGTAAAACGGCACTTGTTCTGTGACCTGAAGTAGTACTGTACTTCAATCGACAACTACCAATTCAACTGATGATATTATCTGTTAAAAGTAAAAGCAGCAATTGCAAATGTACAAATCTAACCTTTGATTTTACTTTGTTGTTTGTGCGCCGTCTCTAACTCATATTTACGCTTCCATTCTGCCGCCTCTGCTTGAGCAGCAGCTTTCCCTTCAGCAACTCGTCGCAGTGCTTTTGCAACAGCTTCAAGTTCACAGAATTTTACCAGTCACTATTTGGAGTGCATGTAGAAAACACAACATATGTATATACAACTATTATATATTAGGCTTCAGGTAGGGTCATCTAAAGTTTGTGCCTCCTTACTTCTCATAGCCTCTGAAAACTCCACAAGGTGTGCATCAGTTGACTTGATAGGAGTTTGAGCAAGGAATTCATAAGCTGCTTTCTCTGACTTTACTGAACTAACTGTAGAGCTAACTGTACAGATGGATCCGTTCTCACTTTGATGAGAGGCTATGGCATCTAGGTTTACTCTTTGATCAGAAACCTGCAATGCAAGGATTACCTGTCAATAAGACAACGGGAAATCTTATGGGGGGTAAGAAAGTAAAATTTTCACCCATTTCCATTTTTCCTTTTTGAAAGGAACTTCCAAAATTTTCTTTCAATTTAAAACCAACAGACTGAACAAAGTGGGCTGTTGTCTAACACTATAAGAGTAAAATTTTCACCCATTTCCATTTTTCCTTTTTGAAAGGAACTTCCAAAATTTTTCTTTCAATTGAAAACCAACAGACTGAACAAAGTGGGCTGTTGTCTAACACTATAAGAGCATGTTCACCTTAGCTTAGCCTTGTTATTTTACCTCTTTGTACTTTAGTAGCTAATCCCAACAAGTTAAGTCACAAGCACTGAAAGATTTTCAGATCAACTCAACTTAGAAGCGCATATGGACTTGCAAGGTGTAAGGTCCATAACCCATCCCCACTGGCTTCAGCTTTACATGAAAGGGGCGTTTAAGCTTTAAGTTTAACTGAAGAAATAAGACATTCCTTGTATACCCATTAAATAACTCAAAGCTTAAAGATAGTTGAACTGACTTTACATTTTAGCCCATAGATGCAAGCGCTGTATCAACGATGAGAATATTATATTGAAACAGGTGATAAACCAAGTACATAATCAAGCCACTGGTTACCTATTGGAAATTTCACGTTTAGTAGACAAATATATGACTACACAATGGTACTTCCCAAAATCATCCAATGTTAAAATTGGAAATGCAAGTAAGGTTAGATTTTTTTCTTGTCAATACATGAGCCTCATTGGGATTTGTACTCTCTACTCCATGCAGAAAGCAACGCACATACGATGATCCAAAACAGAAATGATGCCCTTGTATGCAAATGTGAATGGCACGGATTTAAAATTCTTCCCCACAAAATTAGAAAACACGAGCTAATGTCCACTGGCACTTTTTCTTTCAAGTAAAATAATGTCCACTGGAATTCAAACCTTCTCCGAACTGTAAGCTAAGGAAGTTACTAGACGAAAAATGCGAAGGTTGCTCCCTTAATTATTCCGCAAGCGCTAGGAAGGACATGCCTACGGGACGACTTTGAAATTGATACGCTTTTTTAGCTATCTATCAGCACGTACCGCCTCGACCAGTGATCTGGAGCTCGGAGCAGTTGGAATGGGTATCGGCCCTGGGTTCAGGCTCCGGAACCTGGAATCCGACTGCGCGAACTGAATTGCCTCTGGGGATGGCAGCTCCTGTCACAGAGAAAGGAAGCGTTCATCAGCACCACGTAAACGCAGCACTTCGCAAAACCGAATCAAAATTCCCAACACCAGCCGCGCAGAATGCTCGAATTCGAAGCAATCGCGAGGCATGCAGCGAACAAATTGGGCAGAATCCGGCGCGCCCAGCCGCCGAAACCCCACCCAAAAGCACGCCCAACTTGTGCGCTCTCGGATCGCGTACCTCCTGCGCGGGCTCGTCGAGCGGCATGGCGGCGGTGGGATCCAGCTCGCTGCGCTCCATGTCCTCGGCTGCTCCGCTCCGCTCGCGCTCGCGCTCGCCCTCGGCGTCGTCGCCAATTTCCGTTTCGCTTTGGCTTCGCGATTGGGTTTCGCTTGTCTGGTTGGGAAGTGTAGTGTACGCGGTCTCGGATTTGCGAGGGGGTTGGGAGGTGGGTGGTGAAGTGGTGGGTGGGAAGAGGAGGCGAGGTTGATGCTGAGCACCACCTCCCTCGATTCCGTTATTTATCGGTGCCAAGCGCCTCCAGGGTTGACGCCGACGGCTGCTGACTGCTCCACTCAGGGCTTCATGGGCCACGCTGCTGTTGGGACTTGGCGTTGGAGGGAGGAACGGTTCTTGTGTTTTGCTTCGGTTTACTTTTGTTCTTTTTGTTTGAAACTTCTGTTTTGCTTGTGTCGAGGTTGTGACTTGTGACAATCATCTTCCGGATGGAATCAATCAAAAATATTATCTAAATTTCTAACCTCCACATCTCCCACCAACAACGTCACAATAATGAGGGCTCAAAACCTAAACCCCCGTCCCTTTCGTGCTCCCCCTAGATTAGAAAGAGGGCTGAATTGGACTTACAAGTGGGCAGTGGGCAGTGATGAAGGCAACCCACATGTAACGAGCTCACGCTACTAACATCGTGTGCGTCCTCCGGACATACTAAGTATTTATGCGGGTTTCAATTTGTTCCACTCAATGGAAATACAAAGTGCATACATAAATAACCATAAGGCATGGAGTCAAAGGTTCTACACGCTAGTAGGTTATGAGCGTCACACGTTGTAGCCAACTGAGCCATGATCGGTCCTTAGAGAGAGGAAGGGTTGGATGCATATTTGTCTAGTTTTCTGCGCTTGAGCTTAAAATTTCAGGCTGGCTCAATAGAACTAGGTCAAATGTTTTTTTAACCAAAAAATCATTGAAACTAAGATTATGTTCAGAATTAATAAATTAGTTTTTCTTTTTTGGATTTTAGGGCTATGGCAAGTGGACTTGTGGAAAATTCGTGGTTACTGAAGGGGAGCTACTAACTGACCTTCTTGCTTTTGGGAATTAATAATCAAATAACTTAATCCCACATTTTGGGAGAAAAAATGGAGAGGTTTGCAAATTTTTGTCAGTTGTTACAGTGAATCAGATCGAGCCTTATCACGTTACATTACTAATACCTTCAGCGCTATTATCTAGGGGGCACGGCACGTTTACAAAGTGGACTGGCTGGAGTATAACTCAGGGAGTAACTTTCATTTGAAGGTTAATTTGCAATGTTGCTTCTCTAAACCGGAATCATATATCCATCATTGTCAAACACTACAAAAGAATGCGCAAGTCAACTGGCTACAATTCTACTTATTTGAACATGCTCGTTGGATGATAGTGACAACTGACAAGTAAACCAAGAAGGCGTTTTCCAATCAGCTTATTTGTAGGACCTTCTTAGGTGCTTATTTGCAAGACTTGACTGACTAAATTCCAGTCTGATTATGAAATACTCATCCCTACCCGCGTTTCCAACGAAGTATATATATATATATCCATGAGAAATTAAAAATGTTACCCATTTTTACCCGCTACCACCAACAGCCAAAACCCATTCTATTCTCCTAGGCCTGCGACGAGGAGTACCAAAAATATTCAAAGCGATTCCGAAGGTCTTGGTCGTCGGCTACGAATTGAAAGATCGACGCGGACAAAATCGTAGCTACTAGAACAGGGAGAAAAGAGGAACGGCACTTCGCTACTAGCCTGCCTCGGCAGAGAGCGTGAAAAGCGTTTCAGAGTCAGACGGGGTTCTGCTCCCACCCAAAACTCCTCGAAGTCTGGCAGAGTCCAAAGCCGTCTTGCGACCAAGAAGATGGAGATTTCTCTCAGAAAGAGAAGGAGTTGGCTTGGTCAGCATCGTGGGAAAAAGGTAGTGGAGATCGTGCAGCCATGCCACGGCGCCACGGCTCCTCTGACTTCGGCGCGGCTGTTGGCAACGGCACCGACAGAAAAGAGATCATTTTTTTCTTTCTTTTTGAAGCGGAGACCCGTTGACGCTAGCGCTCTCGCCCGGGGCCGAACGTCAAAGCAGGTGGCAGCGGCAGGATGCGGCGTGCGGAAGGTGAGGGTAAAACATGATCGCGTCGGCGACCCGGAGACGGGAGACCATCCAGTCAGAAGACTCGTGGCTGCGACGAACTTCTGGTGGCTGCCATGACTCGCGTCTCCCGGTGGTGGTTGATCTGATGGAGCTGTGCTTTTTGGGGGTATGGAAGGGTCCGAGGTCCTCCTCAGGTTCCGGTGGTAGTTGGCTCCCTTCAGTCCTCGTCGCATCCTCGCGAGTTCCCGATCCAGGGCCTCTTTAATTCATGCAAATTTTAAAACACGGGAATAAAAGAAACCTAAAAGTTAGATGTTATAATATATTATATTTTACAGGAACTGAAAACACACTTATAACTACTAGAAGTTGTTTGGTTGCACCGGAGAGAAAATACAATAATTTTTTTAGAGATTTGGTGCATGTCATAATTGTCATAGAAATAAAAGAATTTTTCAAGAGATTGAATTCAATGAAATTTTTTCTATAAACTATTTTGCATAATTCTAAAAGAAAAATTTTCTATATAATTTCTTTGAACCAACAAACTCTCGTTCAGTCGGAGGCTAATGGAAAATTACACTGAATTTAGTCAATGGCCAGCGGAGTCAAACGAGTACTTGCCACCTGCACATGGAAATAAAGTACCATTAGAACTACTGTCAATATTGATTTCCACGACTAGGATCTGCTTGGAGTTCACCGCGCATCGCGCACTTAGTCTACGATCAGATTATACTGAATTATATCCTACTTATTTCTGAGCAGCTTGATGCTACGTTAGCTATCTTGTATTAGCAATCACTGGGCTAAGCAAGACAAAAAAAAATGTGTGCCCAATCTTTTGCTGATTATCGTGTTATTTGTTTGACTGTATTCCCCATCAGCTGAGCTCTATCGACTACTTAAAATTCACAATGGTCAAGGAAACAAGATTAGCATGCAGTCACTGGGCTAAGCAAGACAAACAAAACATAATGTGTGCCCAATCTTTTGCTGATTATCGTGTTATTTGTTTGACTGTATTCATCACCAGATGAGCTCTATCGACTACTCGAAATTCACAATGGTCAAGGAAACAAGTACAAGTAGTTTCAGACACCTACCAAGACTTGATTTTAAGGGATGGCCGAGAATGCAAAAAGATCAAACGCACCGACTTGGTCCAAAAGGATAACAAATTAAACGACTCGTAGTAACAACAGATCTTTTGGGTGAACATTGCAGCAACTAGTGGTAAGCTTTACTCATAAGGGGCACTTCGCATTTCGCGAGACAGAACCCATCAAATTAGGCAGGGGGAGGGGAAGGGGGAGGGGAAACTAACCCTGAAACTAGCGTTACTGCGTTAGCAGATAAAAGAACGGAACAGCTTATTGTTGAAGTTGCCATTGGCTATCGCTATATGGCTCCAAAAGAAAATATATATATTGATCCTATCACATGTATATTCAGAATGGATTAACCACTTAGTGCATAATGGAGTAGTGAAGTAACATGTACAACCAAATCGACATGCAAGTGAACTATCAAAAAACATACCTTGAGCCCTTGAGCACCTCATGGAATTCAAGATCCACTTCTGTTGACGACCAAATTGGGCAGTACCCCCGGATGGGCCGAGTGCGTCGGGCAAGATCTGCAATGCTCCCGAATCGTGGCTCAGGCCGAGTGGTGCGGCGTCCCCGAATCCCGAGTACCCGTTTCCGAGTACCCGCGGTCCCGAGTTCTCGCGCCCCCGAGCACTCGTCCCGGAGCACTCGCGCCCCGAGTACTCATGTCCCCGAGCACTCGTTTCCGAGCATTAACGAGATCCGAGTGCCGGACCCCGAGCATTCTACGTCCCCGAGCACTCGTGTTACCGAGTACTCGTGTTCCCGAGCGCTCATTTCTTAAGTTCTCATGCGCCCGAGTACTCGCCTTCCCGAATGGGTCCAAGCCAGGCTCCGAACGGTGCATCCGAGTCCCAGCCACGCCAGGTCGGTTGCCAAGCCGTAACGTTCCCGTACTTTCTTACAGGTGGGCCGAGGCATTGGATTTCAAGACGAAGACTTTCTGCGCTGGAGGCCTTGACTTGGGGCTCAAGGAACAATAGTTGATCGTGGCATTTAAAGGGAAGTCTGAGATTTGGAAGGGCTCCCGGATAATATGGAAGGATATCCCGTATACAAGGCGGAGTCCGGATCACGGCGGTTAAATCGATCAGGTTAGGAAGTTATCTCAAGATTGTATGGAAATATATCTTTGTACGAGATAGAGTCCTATTGTAGCTCAAAGACCGGGCATACCCTATAAATATGAAGGGTATATGGCCGATTGAGGTGGAACTCTCCCAATCGACGCAATCAATCTATTACTTTTTCATCTACTGTTTTCTCTCCCTTTGTTTTATGCTTCTCGTTCTTCGTTGTTCTTCGTGTTACACGGCAACGAAACTCGAGGCCCTAGGGGCGATCAGGTCGACCTAGGGCAGCCCATAGCCGCCGCACTCCCTGACGGGGGTCCCTCCCGGGGGTGTGGGGTTTCGGGTTCCAAAAGCACCCGCCGGCGTGTCTTGCGTATCGCGCTCCCGGCGGGTCTCCCCCGATTCCGTGTCCCGCGCATCGCGCTCGGCCTCGGGGGTACACGGTGACGTGTTCGTGTGCGAACACACTTTTTGGCGACTCCGCTGGGGAAGAAATCATCATGTCTAACAATCAGATTCCACAACTCGGCGAGATCAGCACCGATAACATCATCAAGCCCGACTACAATGAGCTATCGGAGGAACATCGCCAAGCTTTCGAAGCATACAAGAAAAAGCGGGAGGAGGAAGATCTGCAGACGTTCCTCGCGAACTTCAAGAAGGATCGTCAAGGGAACATTACTCCGGTTGGAGAAATCAAATTCCCTCCTCTACACGGCAAGAAGGCTGACACCCCGGTAAGTAGCACGTTTTCCCCAGAACAGATAGCCGAAATACAAGATTATATTTCGGAAGGCAATACTCTTGTTTACAACACGTTCATGGAAAACACAAGTGTTAAGGGGAGCACGCGCCCAACATCTAGTGGTATTGCCGGTACGGCTGTAGGTGTGTTAAACCCTGATCCGACCTCGGTAGTAGGTTCATCGGTGCTTCCCGTGCCATTGAATATACGCCCTAGTCAGACCAACCAACTCGTAGCCGTACCCGCCAGCCCTAGTCCGATCATGAGCATACCCGGTTCGGCGGTAGCGCCGAACCAGAGCCTGATTACACCTTCCATGAACACAACCATGGTTAAGCCGATGCCGAGTCACGACTCGACGCATGGATTACAGGCCGCACCCATGGCCAGTCGTCCCACGGCGACTTCGTCCGCTACGGACGAAATTTTAGCCAAGCTCCAGGAAGACATGAAAAGGATGTTTACCGAGTCCGGACTCGAGCCGAAGTTTAGAAGTCGGATGTACCAGAAGCCATATCCTGACTACTATGATGCTATCCTATATCCTCCGGGTTACAAGATTCCCGACTTCGCTAAATTTAGCGGTGAAGGAACGAAAACTACATGGGAACATGTCAGTCAGTATCTAGCACAGTTAGGTGAAGCGAACTCTATAAACGAGTTGAAAGTGCGCCTATTTCCCTTGTCACTGACTGGCACAGCTTTTTCATGGTTCTCCGCTTTGCAGCCTGGCACTATACTCTTGTGGTCGCAGTTAGAGCAGAAGTTCCATGATCACTTTTATAGCGGTGACAATGAACTCAAGTTGACACATCTTACATCGGTCAAGCAGAAGCACGACGAGTCGGTCACCGACTACGTCAAAAGATTTAGGGACACAAAGAACCGATGCTACAGCTTGGTAATAACCGAGAGAGACTTGGCCGACTTGGTACTGGCCGGGTTGAAGACCCACATCCGAGAAAGGATAGAAAATTATGAGCTCTTAAGTGTCAACCAAGTCTTGCAAAAAGCTTTGGCTCAAGAAAGCCGAAGCATAGAAGTCAAAGAGATTCATAGGTCCAAACCCGATCGCCCTAGGATGCACATGGTCGAGTACGACAGCTCGGGCGATGAAGGTAACATATACGCTGCCGAGTTCGTTTGGTCCTCCAAGACCAAACCATATACTTGTGATGCCCTCAAGCCGACTCGCAAGAATCATGAAGAGCAGATAAAATTCACCTTTGATGTAGCTAAGTGTGATAAAATATTTGATTCTTTGTTGCAAGATAGGATCATTAGAATATCTCATTCTTTACCGCCGTTTGAAGAGCTGAAACGGCGAGCTTATTGCAAGTATCATAATTCTTTTTCTCATGCGACTAATGACTGCAATGTTTTTCGGCGACAGATACAATCGGCCATTAATGAGGGACGATTGAATTTCGCCGATATGCAGATCGATAAACAACCCTTCCCAATGAATGCTATGGATTTAGAAGGGAAGAAAGTTTTGATTCGGCCCGACATAGCCGAATCAGCTAACAAAGACAATGTGGTCCTCGGGGAACCTCGGAAGAAAGAAGTCGGCCAAGCCCCAGGAAGGGAAGTCGTGCTCGAGAAACGACCCGGTGGCAAAGAGACATTGAAAATCACTATCAGAAATCACGCACTCGGGGGGCAATCCCGAGTACAGGAAGACCACACCAGTGCACTCGGGGGGCAGCCACCGACTACAGAAAGTACCCGGGCCAAGTTCATCAAACCCAAGAGTCCGGAAGTCGGCAAATGGAAGACCAATGAAGCCAGAGCTCAGCATAAAAGAGTAAAGCCGACTTTCGATAGGTTGCTTTCCAAATACACCAACCAGGCGGCCGGTGTCATCCCTAACCGGCCATCGCGCTTAAAACGCCCAAGGTCACCTCCAAGGCCAGAGTTCCAGTATCAGGCCGGACTACAGGGGCCATGGATGCCGACTCCGTGGATGGTGCCACCTCCATGCACGCCCTACATGAACGACTGCAGCGGAAGATGGGGGCAGCACCCAATGGTCCCTTACGCCTTCCATCCAGGATGGTCGGCATTGAGAAGACCCGTCCGTGAGAGGCTCACTCACCCTACTCGGGGCCGACTAGGCGGGGATGCCAGTCGGCCGACACAGAAGGCCAACTACCCTACTCAAGGCCGACTCGGTGGCGATACCAGTCGGTCCTCACCGACTTCTCCAAGCCAACCAGCCAGAAAGGTGTGGCGTGCTAAGTCACCGAGTGCTGATACTCCAACGGACAACGGACCGAGAATGGAGATCAATCAACTCGGCAAAGGGCCGATTACTATCGGTAATCTGGTCAACTCTCACGATAATGTGATCACTGTTCAGCAGGGGTCTATGGCCAATGACCATGAAGCCGGTACAAGCAAGAGCAGGCCCAGAGACCCCAAGTACACTCAGCCCACCTGGTGTCCTCCCGGGTTGACCAAAACCCAGAAAAGAAGGCTGCAGCGCATGAGGAACCAGGGGAAGGTTGAGCGAGAGGCTGAGATGCTGAGGGACGAATCTTTTAACAAGACTCGGCCCATGATACCCACGAAGCAGGTCTGGAAGCCTAAGCGAGCAGAGGACACGACGACTCCCGAAGACATGTCTCCTCTACTCGGCAAGTCGCCGAAGTCGGTAGCTACCACGGAAGATAGCGAAGAGGAAATGGTGGACTACGAGTCTACACCGGTTCACGCAGGTATGGACATAAACATGGTATATTACTTACCTGCCGAGTTCCGTGCTGTAGATGAGAATGGAGAGATAGCCCAGTTCGACTTCGGCCCCAAGAACGCCATCTTCGAGAAGCCGACAGAGCCGGTGAGGCACTTAAAACCGCTATATGTCAAGGGCCATATTAATGGAACACCGGTGGCGAGGATGCTTGTGGATGGCGGTGCCGTGGTGAATCTCATGCCATACTCGGTCTTCAAGAGGTTGGGTCTACATGATAACGAGTTGATGAAGACCAATATGGTACTCAACGGGTTTGAAGGCAAAGAGAGCACAGAGGCCAAAGGTGTGATGTACGTAGAGCTTACCATTGGAAGCAAGACTTTGGCCACTGCATTCTTCGTCGCTGAGGTGCAAGGAAATTACAACGTCATACTGGGCCGCGATTGGGTTCACGCCAACCAATGCGTGCCATCCACGATGCACCAATGCCTTATACAGTGGATTGATGAAGAAGTCGAGGTCATTCACGCAGATAACTCGGCTTGTGTCGCCTTAGCCGATGCGTTGGTGGACTGGCAGCACCCCAATGCGACGTGTCTGTCTGGGCGAGACCTTTCCGGGTTCGATTTCCTTAGCGCCACAAAGAACGGATTCATACCCGTATCTTTAAAGCCAGTCAGTGCCGACCGGCTTCAGGCCAACTCGGTTTTAACTGCTTTGGTTGATGTGCTGGCGAGTCGGCAACAGCCCGGCAACTCTTCGGCGACCGACTTCCCTAGTACTAAAGGAGATAGCCGAGTACCCGTACCCTCAAAGCCGGTTGATGGCGATCGGCTCCAAAACAAGAAGCAATCAGATGGATCCTAACTCGGAATGGCTACAAAAGCGACTCGCAGAGTATCGGTCTTGTAAGAACGATATGCACGAGTCTATAGAAGAGTTAGATAATATGGATAAGTTAGGGCAAGGTTTCACATCGGCCGATCCATTAGAGGAAGTAGACATAGGGGATGGATCGAGTTCTAGGCCGACCTTTGTAAACAAGAATCTGAAAGCCGACTGCAAATTTAAGCTAGTCGGCTTGCTAAAAGAATACGTTTGCTGCTTTGCATGGGAATACCATGAGATGCCCGGGTTAAGCCGAGAGCTAGTAGAGCATCGGTTGCCTATCAAGGCCGGTTTCAGACCTTTTAAACAACCGGCCAGGAGATTCAACCCCGAGATGTATGACCGGATCAAGGAAGAGATTGGTCGGCTGCTCAAAGCTAACTTTATTAGACCTTGTAGGTATGCCGACTGGATTTCTAACATTGTGCCCGTAGAAAAGAAAGGGTCCGGCAAGTTGAGGGTGTGCATTGACTTCAGAGATTTGAACAGAGCCTCACCCAAAGACGAGTACCCTATGCCTATAGCCGATATGCTTATTGACAGTGCTTCTGGACACGAGGTCATCAGCTTCCTCGACGGTAACGCAGGGTACAATCAAATCTTCATGGCCGAAGAGGACATGTCCAAAACGGCTTTTCGTTGCCCCGGGTTCCTTGGCCTATTCGAGTGGACAGTGATGACCTTTGGATTGAAGAATGCCGGGGCCACGTATCAAAGAGCTATGAATCTAATCTTCCATGATCTACTCGGCGTCATACTAGAAGTCTATATTGACGACATCGTTGTCAAGTCGGACGCCTTTGAATCTCATCTGGCCGACTTGCGCTTAGCTTTTGAGAGGATGAAGAGGTACGGCCTGAAGATGAACCCGTTGAAGTGCGCTTTTGGCGTATCGGCTGGGAAGTTCTTAGGCTTCATCATACATCAACATGGCATAGAAATTGATCCTAAAAAGATAGAAGCTATTCAGAAGTTACAAGCTCCGACATGCAAAAGGGACGTGCAAAGACTCCTTGGTAAAATCAATTATCTGAGGAGATTCATAGCCAACTTGTCGGGAAAGGTCACCGCATTTACTCCTATCCTTCGGTTGAAGAATGACGTCGATTTCACTTGGGGGGCAAGGCAACAGGAGGCGTTCGAGTTGATCAAAGGCTATTTATCTACCCCTCCGGTATTGAAAGCGCCTAGGCATGGGGAACCCTTCCGACTTTACATCGCAGCAGAGGAAGGCGTAATTGGAGCTGTGTTAACCCAAGAAGCCGAAGGAAAGGAACATGCTATCACTTATTTGAGTCGGCGACTACTCGACGCCGAGACAAGGTACCCTTTCGTTGAGAAGTTATGCTTATGCCTATATTACGCTTGCACGAAGTCGAGACACTATTTGCTGTCTAGTACTTGCACTGTAGCCTGTCAAACCGATGTCATCAAGTATATGTTGCATAGGCCAATTCTTAGTGGCCGAGTCGGCAAGTGGGCTTACGCGCTGACCGAGTACGATTTGGCTTATGAACCCTTGAAATCTATGAAGAGCCAAATCATTGCCGACTTCATTGTTGAACATCGGGTTGACAAGCATAGCATTGACGTTGATCTTGTCTCGCTAGTGCCATGGAGATTGTACTTTGATGGTTCAGTCTGTAGCAATGGCCAAGGTGTCGGTGTTGTTTACATATCTCCATATGGTACTACCCACGAAGCCTCATGCCGCTTAGAATATTTTTGCACAAATAATCAAGCTGAGTATGAAGCTTTGCTACTCGGTTTAGAGCTTCTGATCGCAATAGGTGCCACACATATTGAGGCTTTCGGTGATTCGTTATTAGTAGTCCAACAAGTGTCCAAAGTTTATCAATGTCTTGACGAATCACTTAATGTTTATCTTGATAAGTGTCTAGATATAATCTCTACCTTGGATTATTTTAGTATTGCTCATATACCTAGACAAGAAAACTGGGTTGCAAACGAGTTGGCGCAGCAAGCATCCGGCTACCATGTTAGTCGTGGTGTCTTTCATATTTCTCAAGAGCCGATGCTTGGGCCCAACTCGGTAGGAAAGGCCGAGTCAGAGATCACCGACTCGGTCGCCAGTGGAAAACCGAGTATGAATAACAGAGAAGACTGGAGGAAGTCGATCATTGATTACTTACAAGATCCGACTAAGAGGGTAGACCGAGCTGTTCGGCGGATGGCCTTCAAATACACTTTGATCGACGATGATCTTTATCGCCGAACGGTCGACGGAGTTCTTTTGAAATGCTTGGACGAGGATCAAGCAAGAGTTGCAATGGGAGAGGTACATGAAGGCATCTGTGGCACTCATCAGTCGGCTCACAAGATGAAATGGTTATTACGGCGTGCCGGGTTCTATTGGCCGACTATGATCAATGATTGCTTCAGGTATTACAAAGGGTGTGAAGCCTGCCAGAAGTTTGGTGACATTCAACTCGCTCCTGCTGCCATGCTACATCCTATTATCAGGCCGTGGCCATTTAGAGGTTGGGGACTGGACTTCATTGGACAGATCTATCCTTCTTCCTCAAAGGGGCATCGGTTCGTATTGGTGGCAACTGATTATTTCACCAAGTGGTCCGAAGCAGTACCTCTCAAGAATATGACACATGTGGAGGTGATTCGATTTGTAACCGAGCACATTATACATAGATTCGGCATCCCTCAAACTCTGACTACGGATCAAGGTACTTCATTTATGGCGGGACAAGTGAAGGAGTTTGCCGAGTCTTATAAAATAAAGTTGCTCAATTCTTCTCCATATTATGCCCAAGCCAATGGACAAGCCGAGTCCAGCAATAAGGTGTTGATCAAGCTCATCAAGAAGAAGATCGAAGACAACCCAAGGAGATGGCATGAGGTGTTGTCCGAGGCGTTGTGGGCGCATAGGATTTCAAGACACAGTGCTACCAAGGTGACTCCCTATGAGCTCGTGTATGGACAAGAGGCCGTTTTACCCGTAGAGGTAAATCTGAGTGCTTTAAGATTAGCCAAACAGAATGATTTATCGGCGGTCGACTTTTAACAATCTGATGATGGATGGTCTTGATGAAGTCGCCGATAAGCGTTTGGTTGCTTTAAAGGCCATAGAAAGGGACAAGCTAAGGGTAGCCAGAGCATACAACAAAAAAGTCAAGTCGAAGAACTTTCAAGTCGGCGAACTAGTATGGAAGGTCATCCTACCAATCGGCTCGAAGGATAATAAGTTTGGCAAATGGTCGCCGAGTTGGGAAGGTCCTTTCAGAATTGCGAGAGTGGTTCCTGGGAACTCATACTTAGTAGAATCCGTGCAGGGCACTCTGCTGCCGCGAGCTCTCAATGGCAGATATCTGAAGAAGTTCCACCCGAGCGTGTGGCAAGAAGCATAACAAGTGCTGTGGCCGATATATCATATCGCCCTAAGAGAAGAAATGGCCGATGAGATGGTCCGCATCGCCCTAAGAACATGACTTATTATTTTCGGTAAAAACACATCTTTATACCGAAAACAGGGGGGCATGTGTTGACGACCAAATTGGGCAGTACCCCCGGATGGGCCGAGTGCGTCGGGCAAGATCTGCAATGCTACCGAATCGTGGCTCAGGCCGAGTGGTGCGGCGTCCCCGAATCCCGAGTACCCGTTTCCGAGTACCCGCGGTCCCGAGTTCTCGCGCCCCCGAGCACTCGTCCCGGAGCACTCGCGCCCCGAGTACTCATGTCCCCGAGCACTCGTTTCCGAGCATTAACGAGATCCGAGTGCCGGACCCCGAGCATTCTACGTCCCCGAGCACTCGTGTTACCGAGTACTCGTGTTCCCGAGCGCTCATTTCTTAAGTTCTCATGCGCCCGAGTACTCGCCTTCCCGAATGGGTCCAAGCCAGGCTCCGAACGGTGCATCCGAGTCCCAGCCACGCCAGGTCGGTTGCCAAGCCGTAACGTTCCCGTACTTTCTTACAGGTGGGCCGAGGCATTGGATTTCAAGACGAAGACTTTCTGCGCTGGAGGCCTTGACTTGGGGCTCAAGGAACAATAGTTGATCGTGGCATTTAAAGGGAAGTCTGAGATTTGGAAGGGCTCCCGGATAATATGGAAGGATATCCCGTATACAAGGCGGAGTCCGGATCACGGCGGTTAAATCGATCAGGTTAGGAAGTTATCTCAAGATTGTATGGAAATATATCTTTGTACGAGATAGAGTCCTATTGTAGCTCAAAGACCGGGCATACCCTATAAATATGAAGGGTATATGGCCGATTGAGGTGGAACTCTCCCAATCGACGCAATCAATCTATTACTTTTTCATCTACTGTTTTCTCTCCCTTTGTTTTATGCTTCTCGTTCTTCGTTGTTCTTCGTGTTACACGGCAACGAAACTCGAGGCCCTAGGGGCGATCAGGTCGACCTAGGGCAGCCCATAGCCGCCGCACTCCCTGACGGGGTCCCTCCCGGGGGTGTGGGGTTTCGGGTTCCAAAAGCACCCGCCGGCGTGTCTTGCGTATCGCGCTCCCGGCGGGTCTCCCCCGATTCCGTGTCCCGCGCATCGCGCTCGGCCTCGGGGGTACACGGTGACGTGTTCGTGTGCGAACAACTTCTTCTAGAAAAATATTGATAACGATGTGAACCGAACTGATGAATTCAATATGGGCTGCCTCTTGGTGAAGAAAGCTTTTGGAGAGGAGGATATCACAGTAGTATGTAACTCTGGCCTGAAGGATGCTGAACAAATTTCCGAAAAAAATGGAAACAGTGACAAGGAACTGCTCTCATCATCCCACTCAAGATTATCCCACCATGATGGAGACATCTCTAATGACGTACTTAATGACACGATGCTAACTCAAGTAGTACCAATCTAAAGAGCTTGTGTCAAACAAATACAACAATAGGTGAATCATTTTCTACTTGAGATACCACATAATCCTTATTTCTTAAGGGACTAACGTGTTTATTAGCATTTCTTGCTCATGAGTATGTGTGGGATTTACTTTTGATAGTAATCTTCGATAATCTCCTATTCACCCTCCCTCTAGTCGATAATCTAGATACTCTCACTAAGGCTATGGGAGGAAGTAATATAAATGGATGGCAGCCCCCGTCTTCTAGAGTTAGGTTTTATCTTGAGAAGAAACAAATAGAGCATAGCTCCTTTCTAGGAGTTTGCTCCCAAGCATCCTTAGGATTAGGATGTTCCCTTCCACCTCTAGTTCTTGCTTTTCCTTGGATTTGTAAGAAACAAAGTGTACCATTTGTGTTGAATTCGTGACATCTATCAAGAGTGTTTGTTGGTTGAGTTCATTTCCAAAGGCTATCACATCGATGAGTGTTTTTGGTAATTGTTCTTCTTGCTCCACTAATTATCTTTTCTTGCATATAGATCGGGCCAAATCCAGGAGTTATCTGCATCACACCATGTCTTCTCCCATCTAATCCTCTTCAATTTATCCATTTCATACCCTGATTATGTAATTGCTCACTCTTTAGCGGATTTTGGTAGGAGAGAGCGGTGTCATGGTGTGTTATATGACTTAGCTCCACCTTGCATGGCTGAGTTGGTGTCACGTGATTGTAATAACATGGTTCATTAATATATCTGGTCTCTCTTGGTTTCAAAAAAAAACTCAAAAGGCAGTTTCTTCAGCTTTGGGCAAGCAAACACATCAATGTATTCTAAAGAAAGAAAAAACGATTTAGAACTACAGAATCTATACAAGCTTGGCAGTGAATTTAATTGCAAAATTCTCAGTTGTCGAAATCCCTGTATCGGTGATTCATCTCTTACTCCCATATTATTAGCATTCTGCATGTCAACTAGCTGCTTAATTTTGTCGCAGCAAGACACATTCAAATGCTCCAGATGTGGGTAGTTTCAAAATGCAGGATAGGTCTACCAGTTGCTAAGTTCTCCCCACTTTTATGACACAGAGGTTTTGAAGATACTCCATACTAATCTTCTCAAGTCTAGGAAGATCCCGGAAGGTGAGAAACTCCAGCCTCAGAGGATGATCTTCATAACACTACGGCTTATTAATAATGTAGAAGTTCGTTAAATCAGAACAGTCGATTAGATTCACAAGAAAGATACTTTCTGGTAAAGTGGGAGTAAGAGATGTCTCTCCATCCAATTCATATAAACAAAGACATCTCAAGTGGATACCAGGTTTGTTCAAAAGTCTCTGCAGGGTACTCACTTTCTTCATTGTTATTCCTAGAGCCTTTTTTTTTCTCGAGCAAGCACTGAGGCGCTTGCCATTTATATTAGAAGAAGGTATGAAAGATCATGATATCTGAATACAGACATGGAGAATGAAAATGAAAAAGGAAAAGAAAAGAAAAGCAAAACCAAAACACAGGCGCAGACCCAAACAAAGTCAAAAGCTATACAACAGGCGGCAGATCAAGAAATGTCAGGAGGGCGGGCGTGCTGTGGCAATCACCAGAGCTTTGGCACCAGCTTGCATCCAGCGATCAGCTTCATTTAATATCGAGGCCACAATCACTAGACAGCTGGGCTACGCTCCGTTAAATTCCTTGCGCGCACTTCGAAGGGCACGTACGGCCGCTGCCTATGTTGACTTGCTCCAGTGAACACCATTGCAGCGCCTCTCTCTCTCTCTCTCTCTCTCTCTCTTGTGTGGGCGAGAAGCAAAGCAAAATGGAAAGTCCCAGTGCGACCCGCGTGGCGTGTGGACCGGGGTGCGACGGCAGCCGCAGATCTCTGTATCCGACGTCGGTGCCTACAACAACGAGGCCGTCGTGGCCGTGGCTGCCCTGACATCGTTTCTTTCCGGGATGGTCCGTCCGTCGCATCCAAGCAAGAGCAAACGTGAAAGCGCCTCGGTTGGCTATGGCCCATCGTAAATCCTAATGGCCACTCTTTGTGGGAGCTGAATACCTCTCTTTTTCGTTATGGGTCAACCCACTAAACCCTTTTTCTTCTTTTTTTCTCTTTTCTTTGTTTAACCTCTTTTTTTATTTTTATTTTTGGTTTTCTCTTTATTTTTTCTTCTTATCTTTTTATTTCGTTTTTCTTTCTTTTCTTTTATTTATATTTTCTTTCTAGTTTTTCATGTGTATCACCAATAGATATTTGATCCATACAATTTTAAAAAGTGTTCAGTTAATATTTTTTTTCACTAGTACATATGATTTGTTCTAATAGTATTTTCTTTGTTTCGACACAGAAAGAAAAGGTTAACACCGATAAGTTTATTGTGTTCGTCTGTGAAATATCAGACATTTTTCATGAGTTAGATGAACTTTTTTCAAAAATAAATGAACTTTTTTCATAGATGGTGGAGCATATTTCAAATTACTATTTTGTATCAAATATTTTTATCTATCGGAACATTTTTCACGTGTTTCAATGAACATTTGATTTAATATATATGAACATTTTTCGTGGACGATGGAACATATTTAAAAAAAATTCTATACAAAATATCTTCTAAAAGTTTTATTATAAAATTTTGAAATACTTATTTACTATTCACGATTTACAAATTACATTTTTCTATTTTCTATTTCTATAAAAATAAAAAAGGAATAGAGTAGATAGGCCGGCCCAGTGAATCAGCCCATTTAGTTGAGCTGTGAGTGGCGATTTCGTTCGCTCCTCCAACTTAAGACGGGAGTTAGCTGCGTCCATGGCCCATGGTCATCGTGTACGCCCGTCGCTGTCCTTTATTGGGCTTTAACTCTGCATCGACGCATAACTAGGCCTCGTTGTATTTGTGGCCCGTATTTCATTGCTTGCTTGATTCATCTTTTTGGGGGACTGGCCCATGAGATGGCTGGGCCAGCCGATTTTTTTTTCCCGCATATGCTTAGGTTTGAATTACCGTGAACTGAAGTTTAAGGAAATGTAATAAAAACTGTAGTTCAAGACTAAAATTCAGCAAAGTTTATCGAAGATATAATTTTCTAATGTCAGTTCCGTGATTACTTTTAACCGTCTAAATCACACCTGAAATTCAACCGCTAGTGATTAATACGTAGTTCGTACGTTCTAGTCTGAAGAATTATATGGTCACAGTTTTGTCAGACCAAGGTGAGCACTGGGCACATCCAGTCGAAAGAAGTTCCTGTACAATTAAGTAGACATCGAGTCGTTCTAGAGACTAGCTCTAGGTTGCGTACACGCGCATGCACCTCCCATATAATTTGTTCATTCGTTTTGGCGCGTGTAACCTGAATAAGACGACTCGTAAACTAGCCCTACCAAGCTACGACTTCTGTGTGTGTGTGTGGAAAATATTCTTAGAACAAGACTACGACTAAAAGGTACTGGGTGACAAGAACTTTCCCCATGATACCCACTGCCTTGCCATATACTGTCTCTTCATCTTTTTGCAGTTTGATTACACTTGAGACACAAGATTTTGCACAACTGATATACTTTTTTCTTCTATTTTCTCGACGAGAAATCCTCTATGCCACGGAATATAACTAGATAACTCGTCACTCAAAGACTGATATAGTGGGTTGGTCCTACATGTGAGTGAGACACTACCAGAGGCACATAATTAAAGAACCAACGAGTTACTTAGGCGTGTAAGAAGCCGCTCCTTCCTTAATTGTCCTCTTCCACAAACTAGCTTGAGTCTGTTTCTTTGCTGCTTCTGTCCATGCATTGATCGTTCCAAATTCTCACCATTGTGTGTTTGGTATGATGTAATGCTCTACTAGAACAAGATGATCGGCACATGCACGTACGGACCTGTTTCCCCGTCACAAAATTAATCATCAGCATCCTATTACAGAATTGAAAGCACTTTATATAACTTGGGAGCTTATAAATTACGTGGCGTGTGCTGCTTTTAGTTAGAGCCATGCTCGATCTAGGTGCAATTATCGTGTAGAGGTCACCAGTTTAAGTGCAACGTGTGGGCCTTCTGTGCTGGTGGAACGTCTCCAGCAGATGGAGAATGGATTTTTCTTAAGGCCATACAGAACTGTCACCCAAGTGATCTGTGCCAGTGACAGGAACTGCACGTACTTGACGGTTTTACATAAATCTCTTAATACTTGTACGTGTCTATCCTGGCCATTAGCGTTGTCGCTATATGTACTTTCTTTCTTTGTCGAAACTTTCTGTACGTAGCTTGTGCAATGCCTTTTTCTCTCTGCCATTTCAGATTCTTCTCTTCTCTCCCGTGTCAGCACTTTGCAGTCATTGTGTGATCAACAGCAGCCGGTATATACGGTTGGGAGTTTCAGGCACTAATATCCTCGCTCAGAAAGTGACACGTTGTTGAGAAACTCCAAGGATCCGTACTCGTGAATATCAACAGAAAGTGTTGCTTATTACTTGGTTGGCCCATGCATTTGTTGTAGTGGACTCCATCTTGGTTTCATGTTGTTACAGAAGACAGCTTGATGGGAGTTGGGTTCTTTCTGTGTGTGGGAGATCAGTGCATGATCGTGTCCAAAGCCTACGTACTAGCTAGCCAACTGGTTGTACTTGCAAAGCATCTTCAGACGTGACGCGACCAAAAAATGTTTAGGGGCGATTTTCCCCATCAGCCACCGATTGTGATTTCACAAATCTCGAGGCCCCACGCATAGTAGTAATGAACAGTTTTCTCTGTATAGTGGCAGTAGTGGACGTACGACACAGCATGCATGTATGTATATATGCTACAGTAAAGTATACTAGTCTACACCGCTAGTACGTGGACCCAAAGACCCAACAACCGGACGAAGGGAATCAAATTGCCCGGCGTTTGCATGGCATCCACCACCAAACCGAGATGAGATGCTAGCTGGCAAAGCAGGGGCTGCACGTACGCTCGTGTCTCGCCGGCCGGTCGGCCGGCCGGCCGGCAACAGCGATCTACACCTGTCCCGCCGAAGTAACCGACCGAGAGTTTCTGGTGTCAATAGCGGCGGGTGCAGCGGGAAGTACCAAGGTGATCATGGGGTATACCTGAGACTTGGGCCGGGCCAGGCCGACACGGCACGGACCCGTCGGACCTCGGGCCGAGTCGGGCCGTGCCTGGCCGAGCCCGGCAGCGCTGCCGTGCCGGCCGCCGGACGGAGGCGCCGAACCTGGCCCGCGGCACGCCAGGCGGCCATCGGGTCGTGCCGGCACGGGCACGGCCCAGGCCAGGGGAGGCGGTAGCAGCGGGGACACGGCGGAGGGGGAGCCGGGTGAGGAGGCGGCGAGGGGGCGGCGGCGAGGAGGCGGCGTGAGGGCGTGAGGGGGCGGGATGGGGAGGAGAGCAGCGGCGTGAGGGCGCGAGGGCGCGGCGGTGAGGAGGCGGCGAGGGGCGGCGGCGCGAGGGGGCGGGATGAGGAGGAGGGCAGCGGCGAGGGGGCAGCAGCGCGCGTGGAGGAGGAGGAAGAGGAGGGAGGCGGCGAGAGGGCGGCGGCGGCGGGTGGAGGAGGAGGAGGCGCGGCGCGGGTGGGGGAGGACGAGGCGCAGGAGAGGCCGAGAGGGGGCGGCGAGGGGGCGGCGGCGCGGGAGGAGGAGGTGTAGGAGGAGGTGGTGGCCATGCCGGGGCATGCCGTCCGATGGGCCAAGAAATGAGGCCCGGCACGGCCTGGCTGTTCGGGCCGTGCCGGCCCGGCCCGTTGTGGTCCGTGCCGTGCCGTGCCGTGGGCTGTGCCGGGCCGGCCGGGTCTCGGGCTGACCCGAAAAAGCACGGGCCGGCTCCCTGCTCTATCATGGGGGCACATGCACCGATTATTTTAAAATTTTGAAAATTACACATTTATGTTTTGAAAAATCTGAAAAAATTCATACATGTATATCATAGAGTGAGGTATGCACGGTTAAATTTTTATAAAATAATATACCCATTTATGACCTGTGTAAAAAAAACACATTGGGGGTCATAAACAGTATATATATTTATTTTTACACAGGTCACAAATTGGCATATTATTTTATGAAAATTTACCTATGTATATTTCATTCCATCGTAAACCGGTATGAATTTTTTTAGTTTTTTTTAAAATTTATATATAATTTTAAAAAATCGGGAAAAGTCAAATGGGTACAAATGACCCTAGGTACACAAAATCCCCACTCCGGGTGCAGCCGGTTTTCAGAGTTGGGGCGCGTGACCAGCTGGTTGATCAACAAAACCGTTCGGGATACGTACCTGCGATCGATGCAGCTTTTGGTGCAGCCAGCCATCCGCGACCTAGCTGTGTCTCCAACTGTATGAGATGAATACCAAGGTGCATTCAATGCCGTTTTCGGTGCAGCCAGCCATCCGCGACCTAGCTGTGTCTCCAACTGTATGAGATGAACGGAGCAATGCCGATGGAGTAATAGAGTATGTATGAGACGAGCAACGCTGATGGATTGTTTTGACTTGCTCCAATTTGCCATTGAAAAAAATGAGGAGATTGGGATATTGCAAATTGTCATTTGTCAATGGAGGCAATACCATTACGAGGAATAAACGAAAGGGTCGGTAGCATCTCTTATGAGTATTTCTTTTCTTTTTTTATCGAGGGGACTACAGGGGCAGAGTACAAATCCATGTACCAACCGCTCCACCCACATACCATTTGAGGAAGAACATGCATAAACCTGCTTATTAATTGTTACTTGTTTTAACAAATCTTGGCTCGGTACACACTTATTGCTATCTACTCCTTTGTGTCTAGCTATATAAAATATATTTTTATTGGTTAAGATAAAATTTTGACTAATAATTATTTCACTAATACATAATTTATGTGATATAAAATTAATATCATTAAATTCGTATTCATAAGCACTTATTATGATTGTGATTTTATATCACATAAACTACATATTAATAGAATACTTTTTATCAAAGTTTTATCATAACCGATTAAAATACGCTTTATATATCTGAACTCTTTATATATCTAAATGAAAAGAGTAGACATTACTACGATACCAGAAACTGATTATGCTAAATCAGTATGGACATCACATATGCACACAAGAAAAACATCGCTCATAATCTCACATACCCTTCACATGAATTGCCGTTGGAAGATAAGGAACGATACACACCTGTCCGCCCCAGAAACAACCTTGCTGTCTTTTCTGTCTGAACATAATTTCTAAGAAAACTACTGCGTCGAAGCCGATTGCTTCGTTCCGTCCGCCTCCCTCTCGCGGAAAAAAAAACAGTTCAACTCTCTCCTTTATTTGTTCCCGCGATTCCTTCATCTAGACCGCATGCACTCCTAACGTTTGTCTTAACCCTGCCTAATTATCTTCTTCTTCTTTTATCTCTTCTTTCTTCTCCTCCTCCTTCTCCACCCTAGGGCTACTCTTTCTTCTCCCTAGGCGGTGGAAGCCGTTGCCCCGGCCTTATGGTGGAGCTCTAGCTAAGCGCATGAGACCTCTAGGTGGACCTTGCGAATGAAGAGACCCTAACCTCGAGGTGGAGCTCACGGAGGAGGCGGCCCATGCTCGAGTTGGAGCTCTAGCTGGTGCCAGTAGGCTCGATTAGGCCAAATCCGCTGCTGACAAGCCGAAGGGCAGCGAGATCGTCACTTCAGACGTTAATGCAGAGATGTGAGTAGCATTGGGGATTTGATGTTGTAATAGTTTGTTTTTTCTGTTACGGTAGGGATGTGTTTTGTTGCATACTACTAGATGGTATGTTGTAATGCCTTTTTTTTTGCATAATTTTTTGCATGTTGTGTACATGGATTTTTGATGTTATATAAGTTAGTTTTTTTAAGTGTTAGTCTTTTATATCGCATATGTTGTAACCATTTTTTCTCATTTGTTATTTTTTATGGAAATTATCGCATTTGCACAAAAGATTGTTGCATGTATTTATTTAAAACGTTGCGGATGTAACTAATGTTTTTTCCACTCTTTTTTCAACTACGGGGTAAATTTTTTGTGACGATGTTATATATGTATAAAAATAATGATGTTGTAAAATCTTTATGTTACAACAATCACACGTCTTAAATTTATCCACTTAAGTGCGATCTAACAATGCAGGACGTAGCCGATCGAAAAATCATTCCGACTGACCGACACCTCACCGTCGCCTAATTTCTGTAACTTCAAATGCATAATCCATTATCCGTTTTAATTTGAGGTGTCGTGTGCCTGACTGCCTTTACATAGTGGACGCGCGCGTGTGCGTACGTGAGTGGCGTGTTTCGCTGGCCAATTTCGACGATCCCAGCCGCTATTTGGCATGTGGTTGCACAAAAGGGAGAGAGGAAGAGCACGGTCGCGATAGGGACGATAAAACGCTAGATACGTATATATCCACAAAATAATCACGAAAATATAACTAAATCAGTGCCATCATGTTTGCAAGGTTGGTAAAATGTGTACGCGAGTGATCGTTATTAATTAGTCCAGAAATGTGAAGTGATGCATTACAGATTAGTCAAGTGCAGCACCTTCACGACCAAAAGCTGAAGCGGACACGTCTAGTTAGCCGTCTCTGTAGACACAGGTGCGTTGGACGGCGGCGGCGACGACGGTGCATAATTATTCGGCCAGGGGTGTGGAGGAGGGAGGGTGGGGGGGGCGCAGATGTTGCTTCGCCGATACAAGAGAGGATCTCACAGCAGAAGTCGCTAATGAAGTCCTTGTCGCTGGTAAAGAGCGCCTGGACGAACTCCTGGGCGCACTGCTGCGGCACCGTCGTCACGCACCTATAGCAGGGATGGGGGTCTTGGGGCATAAGCGACGGCGAGGAGGCACAAGCACAGGCAGAGGTAGAGGAGCCGGAGCTGGAGAGTCCTTGTCGATGTGTCGTGTCGATCGACCGGTATGATACACATTACTATTTGATTTGCGAGAGTCGGAGTACTCGAGTTATTTCTTTTATGATCATTTAAATTTTAAAAACTTAAAAATTTATTTAATAGATTATATCTCTTTATCATCTTATATCTACTATATACTAAAAGTAGAATACAATAGAAAAATAGAGAGACTAGAGAGAGGCTAGAAATTCTCACAAAAAAGTAAAACATCTGACCGTTAATCTGGTGGACCCTTTTATTATTAATGGACCACAACCGATAAATTTTCATATCTGTATCTAAACAGATCACATTCGATAGATCTTCATAACTGCATCTAAATAGATCATAACCGATAAATCATCATAACTGTACCTAAATAGATGGCTCAGTACAATGATTAGTAGGTTGGCTCATGATCTGAACTTTTATTTCCCATACTGATCTAATGTCACGCGTATAGTAAAAAAATAAAGATAATTAAAAATTTCCCATGCAATTACGTATAACACCGTGCTAGTTTTAATATAATAATCATATAGATAAAATTTTGAGTATCCTTAGAGGGAAAAAACACTTGAGTGTTTATTAGCAAATCCTGATTTTTAGGTGCTTTGATCGACCGGTGGCGTTTGGCTTCAATACGTAGGAGGAGATTGTAACGGTAGCTGGTCGTGGCGGAGATTCCATGTGATCGCGAGAGAACTAGAATTTAATTCCTCAGATAATTACTCTGTACTCAATTTAGGCCGTAGGCTTATTAATTGATATTCTCTCCGTGCACAAATCTAAGGCATGCACGAAATTTAAGATTCAACTTTGACTAATAATTAAATCAATAATATTAAATCATATAACACAAAAGTGATACTATTTGAAATATGTTTGAAAATAAATCTAGTGGTACCATTTTTATGTCATATAATTTAATATTATTAATTTAATTATTAATTAAAATTAAACCTTAAATTCTATGCACGTCTAACATTTATGGATGAATGAGTACTTGTTTTATAGCCTGTATCGTCATAATAAAACTGCTCGATTGGAGACACCTTAGGTTGGTATTCACTTATTGCTGCTATATATCTGGACATGCATTAATACATATACGTAAACTGATTAAGCTAAATCTGTATAGAGACAGCGCATATCAAACAAGACGTTCGCATTAAACCGCCGGTGGAAGACAACAAAGCACATCTATCCATTCCATAACAAGCTTGCAATGTTTTCTAGCCTTTTATTTTCCTTTTTGAGAATCATAATCTTTTCTAGCTCTTTTTTTCTCCTTTTTCCCCCCTTTTTGAGTATCCCCAAAACTTCAATGCATCACCCACTCGTCGTTTAATTCGAGGTGTTGCGCGCCTTCGTCGCGCGCGTGTGGGCGCCTAAGTGGGGTGTGCGCCGTGTACTCTGTTAGCAAGTTCTCGCATCTAAAAGAAGACAGCTGCAGATGCCAAATCTAGGGACATCTGTGAACAGGGACAGAAGAATCTGACGCAAGCGAGATGGAAATCGGTCGGTCACCTGACCTGGAATTTCCGCACGCACATCAACGAGGCCGCGCGCGCCGGCGTGTGCGACTCGTCTCGCTGGCCCTTTATAAACCCGACTCCGATCGATCCCATTTTCCCCACAGACCAACTCGCGCGCCACGACAGACATGGCCTCAAAGCTCCCCGACCTCCAGACCCCCGGCGCCGTGGAAGACGGGGGCGCCAGCAAGAAGACCAGGTGGCCGGGGTTCGTCCACTTCTTCTTCCTCCTCTCCGTCGTCATGTGCGCGCTCATCTACGCCCCAAGGTTCTTCGTGCTCACGCCGTCGACGTCCAGCCTCAACTTCTTCGCGCCGCAAGCGCCGCGTCCGTCGCAAGGGGCGTTGAGTAGTAGAGTGGTGGGAGGACAAGAAGGTGGTGACAATGCCGGTCATGTACTGATTCTTGACAACCAGGTGCGCTCCCCGTGCTCGTCGATGAACAACCATACTATCTGCTGCGACCGCTCGGACTTCAACACCGACGTCTGCTTCATGGCCGGCGACGTGCGCACGGACGCCGCGTCCCTGTCGTTCTTGCTCTTCCCGCCGCAAGCGCCGGCGCCCAACGCCACCGTGGAGGAGCGGATACGGCCCTACACGCGCAAGTGGGAGCGGCAAATCATGGACAAGATCCAGGAGGTACGGCTCCGGTTGGCCCGGCCGGAGGATGCATCCGAGCACCGGTGCGACGTCCGCCACGACGCGCCGGCCCTCGTGATGACGGCGGGGGGCTACAGCGGGAACTTGTTCCACGCGTTCAACGACGGGTTCTTGCCGGCGTGGCTGACGGTGCAGCACCTCCGCCGCCGCGTCGTGCTCGCCGTCCTGTCGTACAACCCGTGGTGGGCAGGCACGTTCCGCGAGATCGTCGCCGGCCTCTCGGACCGCCATGTGATCGACCTTCTCCACGACAAGAGGACGCACTGCTTCCCCGGCGTCGTCGTCGGGAGCCGCTTCCACGGCATCCTCGCCGTCGACCCCACGAGAACCCGGGACAACAGGACCATCATAGACTTCCACCAGTTTCTCGCCGACGTGTACGATACCTGGCAGCAGCCGCAGCAGCAACCGGCGCGGCGCCGGCGGCCAAGGCTCGGGATCTTCTCGCGCAAGGGGACGCGGGTGATCGAGAACCAGGCCGCGGTGGCGCGGCTAGCGGCGTCGGTCGGGTTCGACGTGGACATCCTCGAGACGGCCACCGGGGCGCCACTCTCGTCGGAGTACGCGGCCGTGAGCGCGTGCGACGTGCTGGTGGGTGTGCACGGCGCGGACCTGACCAAGCTCCTGTTCCTCCGCCCGGGCGCGGCGCTCCTCCAGGTCGCGCCGCTCGGCGTCGCCCCGATCGCGCGGGGATGCTTCGGCGCGGCGTCCGCGGGGATGGGGCTGCACTACGAGCAGTACGACGTGCTCTCCCACGAGAGCTCGCTGCGCCGCCTGTACGGTGCCGACGACGCCGTGTTGGCCGACCCGGAGAAGGCCAAGCGTGGGAAGGGGTGGAAACTCGTGGCGCGCGTCTACCTCGGCGGCCAGAACGTGACCCTCGACCTCGGCAGGTTCAGGGAGACGCTGACCAGGTTGCACTCGCGCGCGCTGCTGCTGTCGCCGACGACGGCGTAGACTTCCGTGGACGCCGATCGTTCTGGTAGGGTTTCCGGCGTGCGTGCGATGGCGGGGAGGTTGGGATCGATGTCCATGCAGCGATCAGTGATCAGTACCTTGGATGTGTACGTACGTGGCAGGGTGTTGGATGTGTACGTACGTGGCAGGGTGTTGGACTGCGACCATTTTGGATCTTGTTCGTCACAATAGTGGAAGATATACTTGGATACTTTGTATGCGTCTGGAAATAAAGACAACTATAGTGACAAATTAATGTAACGTCTGTCGATGGTGGTTTCCTGGAGAGTGCAGCTGGTGGCATACACTTCGGCTACAGAACATATGGAATGATGCATGCTTCCTGCTTGTATCTTCTATCTTTCGAAAGCCAACCGACCGACCGACTGTCGAAACGACAAATTAATGGTTCTTTTTTTGCGACAAATTATTGATTTTGCGCATTTTGGTAGACATGATATATTTGTGAGTTTGCGTGGGTGTTCATTACAATGTAATCCCTCCTTCCAGAAACGTAAGACGTGTTTTAGTTTGGTAAGATAAAACTTTAACTAACAATTACTCCACTATTATGTGATATATGTGATACAAAATTTGATAGCATTAGATTCGTATTTAAAAGTACTTATTTATGGTTATAATTTTGTATCACATAAATCGTATATTAATAGAATAATTATTGGTCAAAGTTTTGTTTTAACCAATCAAAATACGTGTTACGTTTCTAAATGGAGGGAGTAGTATCTTCATATAAATGTTAATTAATGTTTTTTAGATGAGATATGGAATTAACGTTTTTGCTTGATTCGCGTTGCAACATCCATCTGTTGGGAGAGTTTTATGCCATCCTTTCGTATGTACGCAACAAAAGTTTGAAGCATGCATGTTGTTCCGATTAGTTGGTTGCAGCCCGTATCTTCTGCACCAAACAAATGGAAAGATGTTACGGGCCACGAACGCAGATCAAAGCAATAAATTGCTACCGAGACTTGCATGCATGCGTCAAAATGGAAAACGGTGAACGGGAAAATATTTCCGATACATTAATTATTCGCTTGGATTTGCAGCAAATTGACGGGGAATGTCAGGATGAGCATGCAAAGTCGTCATGCCTCTAGCTAAGACGTTGTGACGACGAACGGTGGAGGGGCTAGGAGAGAGTAGAAGTTTACTAGGCATGGAACGGAACAGCGGATATGGACGACCTGACAAACCTGAAATGGACTTGGTTGAGTCCAACTGCGCGGCCCCCGTAGGACGAGAATGACACGGAACAGTTAACACGAGGGCGACGGTGCAACACACCAAGCTGAGCCAGCATTCAGCCTTATACAGCCCTGCAGGCCCAATCAAGTAGCGCCTGCAGCCGCCCATCTTGTTCTCAGGTTAGATTAGGCAGCCCATCTTGTTCTTAGGTTAGATTAGGCAGCCCATCTAGTTGGTAACCCGTATGTAAATTAGACCCAAGCCCCAAGAAGGGAGTACAATTAGTAAAACCCATGCAGCTACTTGTTTTTTGATTGGAATCTTTCTGATACAATGATGTCCACATTTCAAACTCTTAAGAAACTTCCTGGGACAATCAAATTTTGCTAACCTAATGGGGATCACCACAACTTGCGTGCAAGCAAGCAACGAGAGAGAGAGAGTTAAAGTACTAGTTTACAGATTTCACATCAAAATTTGTCACGAAGGTCAAAGCAGGTCCGCCGTCACCACCAAAAGCTTGGACACAGCTATCAAAGTTGAGGAGCCCTGCAAGTTTCAACGCTAATCCACGCGAGAAACCGGATGGAAACTGAAAAAAGAAACTCGGCAAGCAGTAAACAATATATCTGGATTTTATTTTTTAAAAAATTATTTCTTATTTAAAATTTTTAGAAATAATATCACATTTAAAAAAAATTATAAAAACTGGTCTCAATCGCCACCAGCCTTGGCGATTAGGGCGTAACTGCCACGCGCTGTGGCGATAGGAACCAATCGCCAGCTACACCGATGATTCAGTATGGAATCGCCAAGCCGGGTGGCGATTGAACGTAATCGCCACAGGGGATGGCGATTGGGTCTAAATCGCCAGCGAACGTGGCGATTGGCCTCTCTGATTATATAATCAGGGTGCTATCACCATGACTCGTGACGATAACACTCTGTGTCCTGGCGGTTACGGAGAGTAACTGTCTATCGTCACCAGAGATGGCGATTGCACCCTATCACCACCCCGCGTGGCGATAGCACTTAATATCGTCGGTGCGGCTGGCGATTGGCCCCTATCGCCACGAAACGTGGCGGTTGTGCTCTAATCGCCACGGCTGGTGGCGATTGAGGTCAGTTTTATAATTTTTTGAACGTAATATTATTTCTAAAATTTCTAAGTAAAAAAATAATATTCTAAAAAAAACTCGAAGCAAAATTCATCTCTTCGACTTTGTTGTTGACAGTCGACTCGTTCCACATTGCGATATCGAGTAACAAGCTGCATCGGTTACCTCTAATCACAGCGATTAATTTGGACTATGAGCAAAGGGCACATATGCTGGATTAATTGTCAAAAGCTGTATCGGTTACCTCTAATCATAGCGATTAATTTGGACTATGTCAACGTGTATGTATAGATGTATATAGGAAGTGATATACGAACACGTTGCAGCTCTTCCTTTGCGTAGCTGGCAGCTAGCGGAGTCCATGCCGACGTGATATCACTAAAGCGGATTGGATGAGAAGCTTGTGCGGTTTTTCTTTGAAGTGTCAACTGGCCGACCCACCACCGAATGAGACCGAACGAGAGGAAGGTTTTTGCATTCTCCGTTTTAGAATAGAAGTCTTTTAAAAAGGTGGATAAATAATTTTTTTAACTTTAACTATTGATTAACTAAAAATAATTTAGATTGATTAAATTGATCATAAAAAGGCGTTTCACTTATAATGTTTTAGTTACATACTCATCTAAAAAGTGTTTTCTCTGATCACAAATCTAAGTTGTTTTAGAAACTGGTACTGGAATTTAAAAAAATGTAAAGTTACAAATCTACCCTTAGATATAGTTTCAACAAACAATTAAATTTCTCGACAAAGCACCATGCACCAAGTGCTTTACGCTACATGCGCCAGATGCATGCACCATCTTTAATGCTGCTAGCTGCGTGCACCTGTTAAGCTACATAGGCTGGTCATAGTGGGAAGTAACTTAGACTAGTAACATATGCATGTTACTAGTCTAAGTTACTACCTTCATAGTGGATAGTAACATATGTGTGGTACCATGCAAGCCTTCATTTATTTAGATGTAGACTCATTTTGCCTTGAGATGCGTTATGTTACGGTAACATATTATGTTACCACAAACACTTCTCTCCTCATTAACTACTTGCCACATAAGCAAACTTGTCTTGGGGTGCGTTATGTTACTAGCTAAGTTACTCCCACTATGGCCAGCCTAACGCAAAATTAAGTGTGTTAGATTTGGGATGGGAAAGAAGAAGTGGACTTGGGAGAAAGGAGTTCGGGAGTGGAGTATAAAATGAATATATGAGTAATTAGAGTTAGATGAAAGTAAATGATATCGTTGAAAATGCAAACATGGGAAAGGGCCATGGAGTTAAAGGATGGGTAAATATGTACGGAAAGTAAAACGACCTAGATTTAGGAAAAAAGCTAACTATATTGAAGATTTAGATTTAGATTTGTAATTAGAGGGAGTATATTGAAGACTGTACAAAATTAAAAAGATCCTTCTATTTTAAGAACGAGGAGAGTATCTCTGACAACTCTTAGCATTAAATGTAGTTCGTCTCAGATAGCAACGGCGTGATGGATGGGTTCACATGCCCATCGTACTCTTTAATCCCCAACTATCCAACCTAAATCACCGAAATTGACAGCAAATATCATTGAAATTATGAAGGAGTAGCTTGCACTACTTCATTTTTAAAAGTCCAATGTTCTTGCGACAGTTGAGGGAGAATGTTACGATAATTGGGTAGGAGCATAAGATAAAAAGAAAGTGCAAAACAAATATCTAGACCACAGCATTGCAAAAGGAAGTTTGAAAGCAGGCGGTGAGAAAGGTAAAAGGCGGTAGAACCGTAGAAGCATTCAACAAGATGGCACTGAACCGACAGTGCAACAGGCCCAAGAACCTTCAAAGATACGCGCGCGCACGCAGCTGAATTATGTCCATCTCACTTCACCACCTCCCACACCGGCCCCTTTTCCCGGTTCCCGGACACGCGACGCTGCCTCCTAGCTTCCCTGATCGCAAGCAACGTGCAGCGATGGAAGTGAAGCTGCACACGGCACGGACCCTCGTCGGCCGCCTGCGCGGCGCCGCCGCCGTGCGCGACCCGGCCGCCACCGCCGCGGCCGTCGCCGACCTCCGCCGCGCCTCCAAGGACGACCCGGAGATCCGCGCTCCGCTGGCCGACGCGGGCGCCGTCCCCTTCCTCGCCGCGCAGCTCACGGCGCCATCCACGTCGACGTCCGCCGAGGACGCTGCGGCCGCGCTCCTCAACATCTCCATCTCGGCGCGGGAGCAGCTCATGTCCACGCCGGGGATCCTCGACGCCCTGGCGGCGGCGCTCCGGGCGGAGGAGTACTCCGCGGCGCACCACGCCGCGGCCACCGTCCACAGCCTCCTCTGCGTGGACGCCTACCGCCCCATCATCGGCGCCAAGCGGCCCCTCCTCGCGGCGCTCGTCTCCCTACTCCGAGCCGCGCGGGGCACCCGCGCCACCAAGGACGCGCTCAAGGCGCTCTTCGGGGTCGCGCTCTACCCGCTCAACCGCGCCGCGCTCGTCGAGCTCGGCGTCGTGCGAGCGCTCTTCGCGCTCGTCATGACTGACGGGCGGACCGGCATCGTCGAGGACGCCACCGCCGTGGTCGCGCAGGTCGCCGGGTGCGCGGAGAGCCTGGACACGTTCGTGGCGATGACCGGGGTGCGGATACTCGTGGACCTCGTCGAGCCAGGGGGCGCGGCGACGGCGAGGGCTAGGGAGAACGCGGCAGCCGCGCTGCTCAACTGGTCATGGCCGGCGGCGAGCGTGCGGTGGCGGAGGTGATGGCGGTGGGCGGCGCGGAGGAGGCGGTGAGGGAGCTCGCGGAGGACGGCGCGGCTAGCGCGAGGGGGAAGGCCAAGGCGAAGGCGCTGCTGGGGGCGCTGGAGGACGGCGCCGGCGCCAAGAGGCGAGAGCACCGGTTCGCGGATTTCCTGGATGGGCTGGTGCAGTCCGATCCGTACATCTCGTCGCCGGAGTCGGCGACGACGCGGTAGGTAGAAGGCTGACGTGTTACGTTTGACCCTGCGCGTGTCTAACTTGCACAAAAGTATCGTGCCGTATTTAAGTTGGACAAGCATATTATTACTTCTTGGTTGATGTAAATATTTTGTACTTGAGGAGATTTTTGTCTAGTTTTGCGAGGTTGATGTAAATATAATTGGTTTAAACTTAGTCTGCAATAGTGTGATACGCTGAACTCTTTTCCTCAAATTAAAGAGCTCATTTTTTAATTTTATTTCCATAAAACTGATAAACAGCGAGTAGAAACATGATTAGTTAACCAAACACTAAAATAGACAAAAATTGAATTAGGCCACGGAACTACGCAGCGTTAACCAACATGTTGTATTCCTCCCAACCCAACAAAAAGAAGAAAAAACAACATCTTCTCTGTTCAAACTTGAAAATGCTTGGGATGATGCATGCGTGTTCCTAATATCATTCTCGAGTATACGTAGGAGCAGTTCATTCTTTTTTCTTTTTGGGTAGAAACAGGAACAACTCTCATATTGACTAGTTTCTTTTGTAGCTACACGGATCCTAGGATCGACCATGTCAAAGCATGCTTTGCTGTATTTGTGATTATGTGTACACATCCTTGAAGAATCTAGGCATACATCTTTTTTTGTTGACGAACCTCGTCAATAGGATAGGATATCACTACAATTCATAAAATAGAAGAGAATCTAGATATATATCACTGCGATGAAAGAAGTCTTAAGGGAAACTCTACGTATCGGTGTGCCGATATGAGCAATCGCATCGGCCTTCTCTGGAGCCGTTCATCACACAAGATTAAATCTAATGGTATCTACGTAGTCTATATAAAGACCTCATAACCCTAATCCATGCGATTGCATCTCTCCCCAAATTGCCGCCGTCGCCGTCGAATGTCGTCCCATGAACGTTGCGTCGTCGCCGTCCACATCGACCTCGCTGCCACCGCCCCTGGGAATCGAGCGATGGTGTCGCGCCCCCGCCGTCCACTGCGCCGTCATCGGGCTCCTCGACACCGTCCCATCCCTGCGCCGCGTCGTCACCATCCACGTCGACCTTGCCACCACCGCCCCGGGGAATCGAGCACCAGCGTCATGCCCCCACTGTCCACCACGCCGTCGTCACTGTCCACGTCGACCTCGCTGCCATCGCCCCTGGGAATCGAGCGCCGGTGTCGCACACCCGCCATCCACCGCGCTGTCGTTGGGCTCCTCAACACCGATCCGTCCCTGCGCTGTGTCGCCGCCGTCCACGTTGACCTTGCTGCCACCGCCTCGAGGAATCGAGCATTAGCGCCGTGCCCCTGCCGTCCACCACGCCGTCGTCGACGTCTCGAACAGCCGGACGACGATGGAAACAAATTATTGTTGTATATGAAGTAATTTTTGTTGTATAGGAAATGAAATATTTATTGTATCATAACAACAATGTTTTCACAGAAATTGTTTACATTGTACAATGATGTTCTTGTTGTATTAGTTCAACAAGTTTGTTGTCTATGGTTTAATTATATGTTTCTGTATCACGATAATAATGTTTCCACGCATATTTGCTTTGGCCAATCCAATCGTCCATTAAACCAATTAAATTCACAGTTTGTTTCCTAAAATTTCGGGATCGATTTCCTTAAAAATCGGATCTACGATGTTTCATTAAAATCGGATCTACGACGTGTGTTGCATTGGTTCAACAAGTTTGTTGCCTATGTTTTAACTATGTGTTTATGTATCACGACAATAATATTTTCACGCATATCTACTCTGGCCAATCCAATCGTCCATTAAACCAATTAAATTCGCAGTTTGTTTCCTAAAATTTCGAGACCAGTTTTCTTAAAAATCGGATCTATGACGTTTCCTTAAAATCGGATCTATAAGGTGCATTGGTTCAACAAGTTTGTTGCATATGTCTTAACTATATGTTTTCATATCACGATAACAATGTCTCCATGAACATCCGATCTGGCCAATCCAACCGTCCATTGAACCAACTAAATTTGGAGTTCGTTTCCTGAAATTTCGGGATTAGTTTTCTTAAAAATCAGATCTACTCCATGTGTTGCATACATGTTGTTGTTTTACTAGTTCAACACGTTTGTTGCCTATGTTTTAACTATATGTTTCCGTATCACAATAACAATGTTTCCACCAATGGCCCATTTGGTCAATCCAACCGTTGATTAAATCAACATCTGATGGCTCTATGTTATGTCGATTTGGAGCAATATCGGCATGCCGATTTGTAGCAGCTCGCAACACTAAAATAGACAAAAATTGAATTAGGCGACGGAACTACGCAGTGTTAACCAACATGTTGTATCACCCCAACAAAAAGAAGAAAAACAACATGTTCTCTGTTCAAACTTGAAAATGCTTGGGATGATGCATGCGTGTTCCTAATATCATTCTCGAGTATACGTAGGAGCAGTTCATTCTTTTTTCTTTTTGGGTAGAAACAGGAACAACTCTCATATTGACTAGTTTCTTTTGTAGTAGTATTATGTTGACCCGTAGGTGTAGGTGATGGGAGATGAGAAATTCAGAATTTGAAAACGAATGCAAGCTACACGGATCCTAGGATCGACCATGTCAAAGCATGCTTTGCTGTATTTGTGATTTTGTGTACACATCCTTGTCAGAATCCAGGCATACATCTTTTTTTGTTGACGAACCTCGTCAATAGGACAGGATATCACTACAATTCGTAAAATAGAAGAGAATCTCGATATATATCACTGCGACGAAAGAAGTCTTAACGTAGCGGAAAATGTCTCCGAAGATTCTTAACGTAGCTCCTTGCAGCACTATTATCCCATACATTTTGTTTCTTGTCGAAAGGGGAAAAATTCCAACAGCTTGGAGTGCACTTCCTCCATTTATTCAGCATTTTTCCTAGAAATGCATCTATGTACAGTATTAGTTTAAGACTACCACTTGGCCAATGTTTGCGATAGCTGTATGTATCCAATAGTTTGGTTCATTGCATCCCAATCAAATGAAACGGAAAATCTAACTTACTGTCGGTCGTGCCTTAGACTTATCACGCGACCGGTTACTTGCTGTCCGATTGGGAGGAGGGAGAAGAAAGAGGGGGGAGGGGAGAGGGAGCAAGAAGAAAACGAAGAGGAGGAAGAGGAAGGGGGGAGGGGGGAAGAAGGGTAGGAGGATGAAGGAAAATGGGAGGAGGGAGGCTCACCGGTGATGACGACGAGCTCAACAATGACGACTCGACGGCAACGGCTGCAGCCCAGGGGATAACCAGCCACTGGCTGGGTAATACCCGGCCCCCCTTCCCTTGGGGTATAGAGTGAGCGTCTAATCGAAACGCTGACACCCCATCTTGATACCGATGGCCGGCGGTGGTGATGGCCAACTAGATCTAGCGACTGGCAGCAGTGGGGAGACGGCGAGGTGGCAATAAGAGAGAGAAAGAGGAGTCGGTGGAAACAAGAAGAGGATGAAGATGAAAATAGATGTGACATATCAAAGTTAATGTAGAAATAGAAGAAAAGACTAAAGCGAAAAATAGAGGGAGGGGGAGGACAGGTTGCCGAAGAAGTCTAGTCACGTTCAGTGACAAAAGATCGGTAGGATAAAGTATCACATTTCGTGAATTATAATACTCCAAAAGCATCAGTGCGTAATTAACAAGGATTAGCAGTTTTGTAAGTTACCTTGAGATATATCCTTTGAAAAGCAATGACAGTTGCAGCCTGTTGGGCTGGCAATCCATGTCTGAACACCTGGTCGATCAGGTGAAGTGAATCTGGCTCATGCATGTCTCGTCATTTCTATATGTGCATATGTTTCCACTTTCTGAAATTCGTAGCTTCGTCTTATATACGTCACACGTCACACGTCACGAAGGAAACAATTACGAACATACGGAGAGAAGCCTAGTGGCAAACATACCGCCAGGGCCGATGGCGTCTTCGGTTCAGAAGATCTTTCAGCCCGGCTGAGCTTTCTCACTGGCAATCACTCGGGCCGCTGATTGGCCCAATCGCTCTCCAGAGAGGAGGGGGCTCCATCTCTCGACCGCTCGACTGTTCAGAGTTTTATATACTCTTTTCGTCTACAAATATAAAGTATATATTTTTCAATTTATTTTTATTAAAAATTTATTTAATAATATATAGGTTACAAATACAAAATTGATATCGTTGAATTCACATTAAAAAGCACTATGAAGAAATGGAAACTCGAAAATGATCCTTTTCAATAATCCACATATTATATAATCCTTTTCAATAATCCACATATTATATAATCCACACATTATTGAATATTTCTTAGTCAAAGATAAATTTTGAGAAGCGTGAGTGCCTTACATATATGGATGGAGGGAGTTGCTTCATCCGGGGCTTGCAATAAATAGAACTGTGAAAGTCTAGGGTACCATTAAAAGATCAAAATTTTCCTCTGCCGGTTGATTAGGAACAGACTCCTGAGTGGTGACCAGATTTAGAAGAGGCATTGTCTTAGGAATAGAAAATGACCTCCCTGTGTGTAGGCAGAGGACACCATCCATGCCTTTTTTCAATTCATATATAATGGCCTAATTTATGTGGGATTGTTTTCAGGATGTCCTAGATTATGGGTGGACACCCTCATGCTTTGCGGATTTGGTCACTATCAGGGGATCTGGAGGCAATCTAGATGGCTTGATTAGCCAGGCTTTGCTGCCCTAATTTGAGCCCTTTGGAATATTAGGAACAAGTTGCTGTCAATTTGAACAGTTCAAGAATGAAAAACGACCTTATATATTTTGTCTTGTAACCCGGGTACAAAAGATTTCTCCAAGTCCTCTATCAAGCCCAAGAATCTATCATATTCTCTACCACTAGGTTGTTCCCTCCTGCATCATGCAACATCTGATCTAGATCATTATCAGTCGGCAGCGTATCGTCATCCTCGTGATCTGATTCATAATCCACATCATTTTGCTACTGATCACCTCATTGGCCCTCCTGCATAATTATCTGCTCTTCTCCATGACTGGTCCAATGTCTATAACCATATACGAAACCTCTTTGAATCAAATGATCTTGTATTTGAGGTGGGTCCTTAGACATCTTCTCATTCTTATAGTTATAACACGGCAACACATAAATTCAACCCCCTTTGTCAACATATCTTTTCCCACCACTCTTATAAGTTCATTCACATTAATATTCTTCGGTCATGCGGCTCTCCGGATACATCTAGTTTCGATCCATCGATGTTATGGCACATATAAAATACTAATTTAGTTACTCATAAATATGCTAATTTAGAGTGCATACATGAATTTTTCCATACGATCCTAGATCTAAATCCTACACCACATACAAATTGATTATACATACTCTACTCTTATAAAGTTTTAAGATCTAAATACTAAACCTTCTAACAAACATATAAATCTACGTGATCTTCTCTATAAAAAAACTACATCTATATAACTTTCCTTCTGGAGCTGTTAACTAGCTATGTCATGTAATAAATAGATGATTAAATTAGAGATTGGGAACCATAGTTTACTTACTTCCCAAATCTGGTCTCCAGTGCTTCCAAATCGCCTCAAAATCACCTCCACACCGCAGTAGCCGCCACTAGCAAAACAGATTTGGAAAACCCTGAAAGATCTTCCTAAATCTGCCTGTTATATAGGTGAGACAGCCATCATAGATGGTTCATCCACTTAAACCATCTGCAACAGTCATTCCAGGCGGTTTGTAAAACCAACCGTCTGCGATGACTCCACACATCACAGATGAGTCCGGAACCGACTGTGATGTGTAGAGTCATCACAAACGGCTCTTCACAAACGGTTCTACACGAAACTGTCTCTGATGACTTGTCAAACGAGACCCTGCTATCGGTAGGAAAGACATCACATAAAGTTTGAGTGAACCAACCATCTAAGATGATAGTCATCTGAGACAGCTCGGCAGAACCGTTTAAGATGAATTGTCCTAAATGAACTCTTCTGTAGTAGTGCCTTAGCACTGTGTTTAGTCACTTTTCCTTTTGTTTTTTTGTCATCTTTGTGTAACTCTGTCCTTTGCTTTGTTTCTGTAAGCTGGCAATCCAACACCCAAACTCTATCCTGTTACCTTGAGGCTTTATATATAAGTCGGGCGTCAGCTTTTGTCGAAAAAAAAACCAAAAAAAGAGAGGAGAGAAGACTAGAGTTGGATGAGTTAGTGGTAATACTAGTATGCAAAGTGAGTTTCCAAATTTCATCTTTTTCAGCTACGTGTCATTAACTGGATAAGCATTCTCTGACCACTTAATTAGTTTAGGCTATCATAATGCCAATTCTTTTAAAAATACATATACTTTTGGAGAAACATTGGACAAAAGTTGCATGCATTATAGAAAGTTAGCTGGGTTCTCTCAGCTAGTAGCTAGGTGCATTGAATCTTCCTGCAGGCATACACACAGGCAGGATGGGACGGACAATGTGCACGATTAGGCACTCTCATTTGTGCGAGCATTCATGTGATCTGCTGTAAGTATCCATCTATATGTACCGACCCGAGAAGCACTCATCTTTTACCGATGTGAAAATCCCGTTTGATCTCTTCCTACACGTACTTGCAGCTCGAGCGATCTCTCTCTCTAGCTTAATTTGAGGTCTAAGCTAGTATGCTGATGGGTACGTGAGTTTTCATATATATACATACATAGCCAGGATACGGCAAGCGAGCGAGCGAGCAAGCGAAGGATCGATATGGAAGGAGGCATGGTGATGCTGCTCGTCGCGACGGCGGCGGTGACGCTTCTGCTGCTGCCACTGCTGCTGCCTCCTCTGCCGCCGCCGCCGTCGATGCTGCTGCTTGTCCCCGTGGCGCTGCTGCTCGCGCTGCTGTCCCTCGCGTTCCTCCCCAAACGCGACGCCTATGGTTCGCCGTCCGACCACTTCCTGCAGTGATGCGTGTGCTGTTGTTGCAGTACGTTTGTCGATCCTCGTGTTACTGATTTCTTTTTTTGGGTATATTTTTCTCTCTTTAATTTCTCAACCAAGTTTAAAAATGCCAAACCTGCTCATGTGTGTTCTTTGTGTTGATCTACAATACGTTTTCGCTTTGCTTTGAACATAGAATTACAGAACTCGATTATAGAAATCCACAATCTCACCGATTGATGGACAAACCCTTACGTCCTTAATCTAGATAATACCGGACCGGCCGATGAACTTGCGTGTCGCGGATGTCTGACTATAACGAATGATCAGTGCAGTTGTATGAAGATTTGTTTTTGACATGCAAGAACTATCGAAGAAGACTACTCGTTTACCGGTGGCCAGATTCGTGAAGTGAACTACGTGCCCTACTTTTCATTTTGAGATATAAACTAATACCTGAGTTGTCGGTTAGAGTCAGTTTCCTTTCTAACCATGCATGCACGGCAACTAGCGCCTGCTAGCACAGTAGGCAGGTCCCTGCAGCTGCAAGCTGTTGTGTCCGATCGAGCATTTTGGTTCAATGCACGCACACTCATCAAACCATGGACCCAAAACCAACTTAAACAGGGGATGCCGGCCCAGGCAAGTTGAGAGTTCTCAATGCAAAGTCTACAGCTATAGCTAGCTAGATGCAGCTCTGAGCGACTAGCTTGTTGTTTCTTGCCTGCTAGTGGCTAGTACTGTCAGAAAGCTCACCAAAACCAAGGACATTTGTCGGCATTAATCTATATATGTTTGCATTAAAGGGTGTTGCGATACACATGCAAAGAACCTGGCAGTGAACAATCCAACAGTCCTACAACGACATCAACGTCCCAGCAAGTTCCGATGCATGCAGATACATGCCAAACTTTTCTTGCCGGGCGTTCAATCAGTGTTTTGTCCGTTGAATCAGAGTTTCTGCACGAAGGACATCGATCACACTGGAAATCATGTAATAGCAAAGTGAAAAAACAATCGAATGTGTATTAGCAATTTTATTAAACTAAATTACGCATCATCCTGGCGACCATGTTGAGCATTGTCGTCGCGCGCAGAAAGCTGGTTGAAATCCTCGCGCCCAGGAAACTAAACGTGGGAACCAACCAGGTTGATCATCTCACGCGCAAATGAAAGCCATCTGGAACCGTACGTGCGGCGCTGTGGTGCCTGGACTCTGGAGCCTGGAGGAGGGCAACCGCCCGACGCCGGGGCCGGCGAGGTCCGGCCGTGCGCGCGGATGTAACAAGCTTCATGGACCGGCAGGAGTAAACGAACCAAAGCGCTAAAAGTTTCAGCCTGCGTAGGCGGTGCTGGACTGCGGGTTATCAAGTTGGCCGGTCCGTGCTGGTGCGTGGGCTGCGCGTTGTGTTGTGAGGCGACAGACTGCTCTTGGTACAGCATGTGCTGCGTATACACGTCTCCAGAGAGAAAAAAGACGAAGAAGAAGAAATAAAGGAAGGATAGAGCATGTACAGGGAAATGCTCAGGTAGCCAGGTAAGTTCATTCTCTCTCGTCATGTATGGTAGAAAATGTGCTTATTTTGTAGCGTTATTGATTAATAGACACCGGTGCTTAACAAATGTACGTTTATGCATGTATAAAACCTAGAGCCAATATCAACTCAAGCCTGACACATTCTGGATAAGCCATGCATCCGCAGCAACCTACTTGTGCTGTCCTCCTTGCTTCCTGCAAAACAGTTAACCGGAGGTTGCTATACCATTGAACCCTGTGGATACATACGTTGAGTTAAGGTCCAGATTTATCTTTATGCCAATAATTGAAGTCTAAAGTATCCCTGTGAAAGGAATATTCTAAAGTAAGGGTGTAGGGAGGACGAAGACACAATTAGTTTTCCTAATTTCTACATAACCTATTTTGATTTAACAAAGGAATGACAGTGCAAGGGACAGATCAGAAAGCTAATTAACTCTGGAAAATAAAGTATGTATTAACAACGGCATGCACCTCAACCAGGTACATTGCACCCAGTGTTAAAGTATACTTAACGACACCGCAGGACACAAACTTACCTGCATTTTTGTTGCTTTTTAGCTGCATGGATCGATGCCTTTAATTAATAACCAGCCTAGTTGCATCGCATTGGGGACTATGTCATCCTCTTAATTGGTGTGTTCAGCTGGCACTAGGGGCTAACACACCTGAGGTGACATGAATCTGGATATAAATACAAACCAACAAGGACCGTAAATTAAGCATCACATGCAATACGGTCACTTTGGCCAACTAAAACAAGTAGCAAAGCTCCTGTTATAATATCTAGCAACTAGCTAGGATGCATGATGTGAAAATTAAGCCATGCTTAGTTTAGCTAAGTGCCATGATTGTTGAAAAATTTAGAGGGCTAGTCACTACAGCAGTCTACGACAGTTCAAAATCTTAGTTCTTGAATTTTGAATTTTGAACAAGGCTAGCGCTGACCAAATTTCTTTGATCCTTTCTCATCTTTGTCATTATTGTTGTATATGTCATTACATCCTGCAAAGATTCTGCAGCTACGACCAACAAGCGTGTGCATACTGCATGGTGCATATATGATGCTAGCTAGCCACGCATGCATTATATTAATTATCTGGTGCGTATGGACGAATCCATAAGATCAAGAGACAAACTTAAATAACAATCGATAGATATTGTATACAAACTTATCCAATCAGCTGGTCGTTAGTACTATAGATCTTTCACACATATGACAGCGTGCGTGTGCTATATTAAGGTCCTGTTTAGTTAGGTCATGAGAAAGTAGCTTATAACTGTGTATTTTCTGTTATGAGAAAGATGTAGTGGACTGTCTGCTGTAAAAATATTATAGGTTATTCGATAAATTAGTTGTTAGATTGAGCTAATTGAAATGTTCAGCAATAAAAATTTAGAAAACTAGACATTATTACATGATAGACAAGCAACGAAAACTAAAAATCAAAAACGCCTATTTAGGTACTTTTGATTTGTAAGCCAAAAAATACAAAGCTAAAAATTAAAAACCAAAACCCGAAACATCTTCAATAAATCTAATCAAACACCCTCTAAAACTAATTGTATCATGATGTACCATGGCCGTAGCAAATCTTGGATCTTCCACACATATATATCTAAGCACCACTGCACAAGCCAAGCAGGTTCTACCTTCTTGCCGTGGATATATGTATATAAAGCTAGCAGCTAGCTTCATGCGTGCTCCCAGACAGAGAAAATTAATGTTGTTGATCTAGCAAGAGCTAGCTCGGAGAGAGTGACAGGCCGGCCGGCCGGTGAAGGACACCGCGACGGTGCTGTTGCTTCTTGCGCTGATCGCCGTCCTCCTTTGGTACCCTCTCGTTCTGCCACCGCTGCCGCCTTCTCCACCGGCGCTGTTCGTCTGGATCCCCGTGCTCATGCTGCTCCTACTCTTCGCCATTGCTTTCTTCCCTAACCAGTGATCACCCCCAGCTAGCTGAAAGGAAACTATGTAAGGTTATTTTTCTGAACTCCCAGTCATATAGTCGATCCCATTCTCTCTCTACTGTAGTCGCGTGATCATATATCATATGTTAATTTCATCACATATGGATGCATGCATGAAGTGTTAATCTGTCTTTAACAGGTTACACGTACACCCTCTCTGAGTTTTCTCCCCTGCAGGTATTTATTTTGCATTAGGGTATATTCATAAAGATTAAAAATCCGTTGAGGGTGGCGGAGGCGATGAATTAAGCGATCGAGGGGGAAATACGATGGGATCAGCTTCTCTCTTATTTTTTTTCTTTTATTTCTTGCGGGGAACGTCATGTCAGCTAGCTAGCTTAACTAATTTGCTGATGACCATTTAGGCAAACATTTTGTGACTCTTTTCTTGATCAAAATCAGGATGTATTCTATCTTCTGTATCTCTTACAGGTTTATCAACCAATTAATTAAGCAGCATTTTGTAACTCCTTGGTTTTACCCTGATTTTTTCTCCATGAACTCAAAGCATCACTACAGAAACTCGGGTTATATTAACTAGCGCACCATACGATATACATATATGAAATAACAGCATATATAGGCCAGCAGAAGAAGCCTGGAACCAAAAAAATTGTGATCATGCATGCTTACGACTTTTTTAGGAAGTAGCTGAAACAGTGATCTTTTACACATATGTACGTTTTAGTAAGTCTTTCTTTTAGAAGATGCAATAGCATTGCGCCTCGTTGTATTGATAGAAAAAGAGATAAGAACAAGTTGCAGACCCGTCGCACCGGCACTAGCCCAAGAGTGAGCCTCCGTCTTGATCTGATTGAAGAGAGCCACAATACATGGCCGTGCTCTGTCAAAGGTACAAGTGTTTTTGTGCTTCCACAGCATCCATGCAGTGAGGAGGACAAGGCTAGAGAGAGCCTTACGAATGGCCTTCAGTGTGCGTCGCCTAGCGTCGTGCCACCAGCCGATCAGCTGCTCGTTGGGGAAAGACGTTGACGATGACATGGCACCCGGGTATCATCAAGGAGGACGAATCCGGCCTTCCGGCCACGGGATGGGCCGGGCCGACTACTCGGAGTCCGACTCCAACACGGGGGCGCCTCATCAGCGTGGAGTACAAGACAAGGACTAATACCTGTCCGGCATACCCGGAATCAGTTGTAACAAGTTAGGAAATCAATCTGTTAACCGACTCGGACTCTTGTAACCCTACCCCGGTCGTCTATATAAGGCCAGGTAGGGAACCTCCGATCGGCAAGCCTTCCAGTATTATCTAGGTCATAGATAATCTCCATCGTTTCTAAGTCCAAGCAACCTCGAGATCGAATCTCTAGGACTTGCGGCACTCGGGATACAAGCAATACCAGCCACCAAACACAGGACGTAGGGTATTACCTCTCCGTGAGGGCCTGAACCTGTCTAAATCCTGTCTCCCGTGTGCATCCATCCTGATTCGCTGTGCTCACGCCGCCCCATAGTTAGTATTGCCGGAATAATACTCCGACAGTTGGCGCGCCAGGTAGGGGCTGTGCGCATAGATCCATCTGAACAGATCCAGATGGGTTTCTTCAACAACGACGGTGACTTCGTTCCGGGCCTGGTCATGAGCTTCGACCCCCGGACCTCCGCCGCCGCTCCAGGATAAGCTCTCCGATTCGGAAAGCTCGACTTCATCGCCGACTTGCTCGGCAGGCTCTACCTCGGCGATTCGGCTTCCAGCCAGTGGCCCAGTGTGGACTACCCGGTTTTGAGGCCGGATAACCCTTGTGTTTACTGTATCGATCCCTGGATCAGTAGTCGATACACACAAGTACTTGATACATAACCATGCCATACATCGTTTATTACAGACATTAACCATACTTGGTCTTTTAGTTCTTACAAACCGGGCCTATTGGCCGAATTAAAACAGCAGCGGAAAGTAAATACGGTGGATAGCCCATCTATATGCCGAACCACAGGCAACAGACTGGGGAGAAACCCTACGCCTCGAAGTCGCTGTTGCTATCGCCAGATTGGTATTCCTCCTCTTCGTCTGGCCACATAACAAGCCAGGTGAGTACATTGAATGTACTCGCAAGCACTCCACCGGGGAGGTTAATACGGATATGACATGCTTGGAAATTATCAACAATATGGCTCTATCCTAGGTTTCATGTTGTGCGAAAAAGTAAGTTTGCATTGTGAATAAATACATAGATGTAAAAGCGATTTTATCAAAAACCTCTCGACGCGGCGAGATAAGGTATTGCTCAAAGCACTCGCCCGATATGACGGGGAGTTCAATTGTGTGCTTTCCGATACGACGGCAAAGCACGGTACTTACCCGGTTCCACAGGGAGACGCTGCTCACCTCGTACTTACGGGGTTCCCAATCACCCGGTTCCTCAGGTAGACGACGCTCACCTCGTACTTACGGGGATTCTAAGGTTTGCCCGTAGCTACGGGAAAACCCAACTTCACACCTCCCGATACGACGGGAACTTGGCAAATTGCCCTGTGAACACGGCGGTTCACGTCCTTAAACCCATAACCCAGAAATCCTTTTGGGGCTCAGAGAGCCAGACTACTTTAGTGTGGCCCGACCAAGTTCGTCCATGACCGCGGACGCGGCTATTCGAATAGTTTTTAACACTCTGCAGAGGTCGTACGACTTTACCCACACGATGTAGTTCACCCTGGGCATACCGTGCACTGCATACTACCAGAGCTAGTACAACGAGACTCTTCACCGGTGTGAACCCAGCCATGAACCCGTCAGAAGGACATGTCCCATACCTAGCTTGAGTCAGTATCATCGCTACAAGGAGGTTGGTGTTCCAACTCTGTGGCGAATAATACCTCGTTAAAACCACGGGTTTATCCTCTACAGGGGTTAAACCCACCCCATCTGCACTCTACTAACTGCCCACGGGTTCATGCTAGTCCAGGCCGGTTACTAGATCAAGTCCTTCCCACAAAGGACATGTGGTCGTACTGTAAGACTTGGCCAAACGGCACTTAAGACAGGTCCTTAGGTGATCCGAGAAGGACTCCACACCTCACCCCGGAACGGGCTGCGAGAACCACGCCGGGCATTACCTCACACTCAACATGCTCCCTGCATTTCCCCCTTCATCTCTGACCCGGATCAAAATCTTCACCATTTTCAGCTTGGTTCCACAGAACCCTTTTTGGTAGAATACCCCAACCCATGCATATCCTACCTTCCATGCACCTCTACAACCGGACGCGACGGTCCGTTTCGATATTCCATCACATGAAATATGGGGTGTTGCTTTCCTTTTTATTTTCGAAAACCTATTTCCTTTATTGCGGGGCTAAGCATATGTATGTATAAACCTATACTACCCTAAGTTCCCGATAACCTTCGGAACACAATAGTCCTAGGGCGACAAGGTTTGCGGGGTCGGACTAGAGTTTCCTATCATCGGTGATAGCTACTCTACATAAAATAACAGGAATAAAATATAGCATGCATGGTTCGAAAACAAAATAATATTATTTCGTAAAATCTGGGATTCAACATGATCAAGGGCGGAGGGCTTGCCTGGCAAGTCCTGGCTCGGTTCCGGACGCGGAGATGCTTCGGGTTCGTCCTGGCGCACGTACCTCACACCGTCAACTACACGTTCGGAAAAACTTGAATAAGAATCGAGCATCACGAGTAGCAAATGATAAAGTTCAGTTATGCATGCATGACAGGTTCTAACATCTCCTTGAAGATCCTAACATGGTGGTGCTAATACTGAGAAGAACAAAAATGCATGAAATGCCGATTAGGGTTTCTAGGGTTTTGAGGATAAGCACATGCTTTCTTTGGCTCTTGGGCTCATGCAACTTATGAACGAATGACTATTGAGATGTTTGACACGGTGTGGCTTTAACCTTCTGGGTACTTGGAATGGACCACCTAATCAAATTCAAACCGAAAAGGATCTAGGAACATGAATGAATGCTTGACCTAGGGTTTCAAAGTTCATCTATTCTTTTTAACCTTTGAGCTAAGCAACATGAATGCATGAAGGTGTATGCAACTTGAGCAAGGGGTCTAAAATACTCAGGTTTACAAGCTGGAACAACCTAGAATTGAACCCATATTCAAAAGGAGTTTAAACAAATATTAGAAATTGGAACTGTGTACTGGACTGGGCTGTACAGGGAGATATATTGGGATTTTCGAAAAGTGTTCTATATGAAAAAGGTGGGAAATGAAATTCTGAGCAACTTTTATTTGGGGAGTTTTCTAAGAATCGGCTTGGTTCATGGTGAACCGGCCGGACCAGAGGGGAATGGTGTACTGGGGGGAAGAGAACCGGCCAGACCGGCGGCTCAGGGGGGGTGACGTGGACTGGAACTCGGCGCCGGCTTCAGTAATACTGACAGTGGGCCTAGGTTGCTGCTCGGGCCCGCTGGCAGAGGCAAAGGGGCGGCGTACCGCTTCGGTAGAGGGGTCCACCGGTCAGCACAGAGAGAAGGAAGAGCGCGCGCGCAGGGGAAATGTCCGGCGAGGCTTAGGTTTCCGGTGAGGATTCCGGCGAACTCTACGGCGAGAAATTGCGGTGGCTAGGAACGGAGTTAGGGAAAATGGTTGGCACTGCTGGGTTTCAGGAGCTCAAGGAGATTCCATTTTTGCTACTAGGAAGCTTGTGCGGTTGCTGGTGTGGAAAGGAGGTGATGTCCAGCGGAGGTTGGCGGTGGTGCTCGGTGTTGGAGGAGATGATTGGGCAACGGTGAGCTCAGGGGGCTTGAGGGGGTTTGAGGAGTTTCCAGAGGAAGCTGTGGGAGGTTTGTGTGCTCGGGAACTCTTTAAATAGGCGAGGGGGAGTGGGAGGGTTGAATGCCGGGTGCTCGGCCGCCGTCCTTGCCGTGGACTCGGCCACAGGAGCCCGGCGACTTCACCAGAGGTCTTGGTCTGCTCAGGCGATGCACGGAGTGACAGCGGCGTGGACATTGGCTCAGGGGTGCGCGTGTGCGTGTCCGGCACTGGCATGGGCGCGTCCAGAGCGCGCGCATGGGCGTGCCACGCATGTCCTGGGGTTTCTGATGCTGGCCAGCATGTCAACCCGAGTCAGTTCATGTCACTACTTGGCGTTGAAACCTGTAGAGCTCAGCAGAGAATGGGGCTTCGAGAAGATGAGTTAGGAATAAGGAAAAGGAGCTGGCTCATGTTGGCATGAGCTGCTGTTAGGGTTGAATCCCTATGCTGGTGGCCTGGCATTAGAGAGAGGATGTTAGACAAGGCTCAGAGCCGAAATGATGCTGATAGCAAGTTGCTGGAACAAGTGGTTGGCAGCTGGGTTGAATTCAAGGGAAAAGAAGGGATATAGATAAAGGTGTTCGATAGGAAACCTGGTAAATTTTTGTACTGGAGGTGGAAGTGTTTTTACAGAAGTGGAGTAGGGATACAAAAAGGAGTGCTGTGTAATTTTTGTAGAATTTTCTGAGTAAGGAATGGTGCAGTTGTAGTTCAATTGGGGATTTTGACCTAATTGGAATTTTGAATACAATTCAAAATTTCTGAACTGGGCTTCCCAATTTTATTGCATAAGTTGGTGAGGAATATGCTCAAGGAGTTACTGGTAAAAATCTAGGCCCTTTGGAGAAATAAAAGTGCATGCGATAACACTTTCTTAATTTCTGAGGTGAGAAAACCTAATTAGGGTTTTGAGCGACGAAGGGGGTTTTTAGGGTTTTCGACGACGGCAGGGTCGTGGTAGGGTACAGGGGAGTTAGGGTTTGGGTTTTGGAAGTCGGGAACAAGAACGGACGAGTTGCCGCTAGGGTTAGGGTTTGAACGGGGCTCGAGCACATACGGCGCATGAGCTCCGATTAGGGTTTGGATTTTTATGCATGCGATGACGAGGCAACCTCGAATGCTGACATGAAATGCTATGCATGAGAAGGTGCTGAAGATCCAATAATCCGACAAATACGTCTGAACACATACGCATATACGCGCTTAGGGTTTTGGGTTTTATAAAATCCCGATTAAAGAAAAACAGGGTGTGACACCCAGGGGCTTCATCGTCGACTTCAACGCCGACTTGCTCAACAGGCTCTACCTCTACGACTCGGCTTCCAGCCAGTTGCCCGGGACCGGGGGCTTTGTCACCGACTTCATCACCGAGTCGGAAAGCTCCACCTCGGCGACTCGGCTTCCAGCCAGTTGCCGGGGGCTTCATCGCCTTTAGTGCTCGGAACCTCATCCGAGTTGACTACTTCGGCGATCAACTCCAACAACCTGATCGCGCTCGAATCGGATCTACTGCTCGGGAATGGGTCTTCACCCGTCGAATAGATATCCCGACTAGTTGATACGATTGAGTCCCTTCTACCCGTCCTCGACTACGACTCGGACGGCTTCAAGGGTTCGGGAAGCCACGATCCTTCTCGTTCATGGTGGACTCGGATGCACCGTACGTTGCCGCCCGACTACGCCCGGGGGCTTACCGACTGAAGGATAAAAACGGCAACCTCGTCACCAACGCTTGGAACATTGAACAGCTAAGTCGCTTCTATGCTTAAGCTTTGTATTTCCATATTTTAATTATGAATAAGTGAATAAATATTTCTTTGCTCCATCCGAGTAACTTTTGGGGTTCCCGACTGGCCCGCTATGCGCGCCCACGGCTACTCATAGCGGACACTCAGGGGCTACACCACACTGGGTGCGCCTAAACGCACTCGGGCTCCTATCTTTCAACAATTATTTTAGTACTGTGTAAACAGCACGGCGTTAACTCTTCGTCTTCGATCGCCGGTCTACGCCACAATCCTACGCTACGCGGGAGACAGCCCACGGCTAATCTCAACGCAATGGGGGATACGACCGGTCGGCAAGAGCACACACAAAGGGCTAACTTACACATGAATGAATCTTTACGAAAGAAGAGATTAATAAACATGACACAAGTTCACCAAAACATACAGAGTCACACTCGGACTTCCCGAGTACTTAACATGCATTTGCGAACGGTTCATATATTTATTCCTACTTCCACAGGTTAGCGCGGTCGACGAAGGCGTTTCGCTGTAGTATGGACCTCCTCCTCCTCCATCAGCCTCGAGAAAATCATCAGGACCCTCCGCTCAGTTTCATGAACCGAGTGGAGGCTCGGGGGCTACACCCACTGGGTGCACTGTTCGTGCCCCTAGTGTGAAATCCACAAGACAACAAGGAATCTCCGTCCGACTGCTCTAGTTGGACACCGAACAACTCGGGACCGAAGCACTACGGCCTGTATTCTGGTTCTGACGCGAATTCCGAGGGTATTCCCCCAGAGGGACACTAGCTGGACCTGAGCCACTCGGGAAACCAGATACCATTTGGCGATTCAGTCGGGATTCATGAGGTTCTAAAGTCCCTCACACTCTCTTTGCAAGTGACGACGAGGCCCGCTCAGGCGGATGCCACTCGGGAAGCCTGCCTAGGGGAGAAGGCAAAAGCACTTGGCGTAACCAAGACAAAAATCAGCTACTCGGGAAAGGTCATAAGGACCCTCCACTCGGTTCTTCGAACCGAGTAGAGGCTCGGGGGCTACACCCTCTGGGTGCACTGTTTGTGCCCCCAGAGTGAAGTCTACAGAAGCAGCCTCTGCCCGACTAATCCAGTCGGCCGAAGGCTCGGGGGCTACTGACAATGACGTGGCACCTGGGTATCATCAAGAAGGACGAATCCGGCCTTCCGGCCACGGGATGGGCTGGGCCGACTACTCGGAGTCCGACTCCAACACGGGGGCGCCTCATCAGCGTAGAGTACAAGACAAGGACTAATACATGTCCGGCATACCCGGAATCAGTTGTAACAAGTTAGGAAATCAATCTGTTAACCGACTCGGACTCTTGTAACCCTACCCTGGTCGCCTATATAAGGCCAGGTAGGGAACCTCCGATCGGCAAGCCTTCCAGTATTATCTAGGTCATAGATAATCTCCATCGTTTCCAAGTCCAAGCAACCTCGAGATCGAATCTCTAGGGCTTGCGGCACTCGGGATACAAGCAATACCAGCCACCAAACACAGGACATAGGGTATTACCTCTCCGTGAGGGATTGAACATGTCTAAATCCTGTCTCCCGTGTGCACCCATCCTGATTTGCTGTGCTCACGTCGCCCCATAGTTAGTATTGCCGGAATAATACTCTGACAGACGTGTGCCGTCGAGTGGATCCAAGAGGGGACTTCATGCCAGGTCACCCGAGAAAACGGGCATTCAAGAAGCAAACAGTGCATGGTTTCCATCGATTGATCACAAATGACATAGTGGGGCGCGTGCGACAAACAATGCCTCGCCAACCGATCCGCGGTCCAGCACCAATCTTGGCACGCAAACCAGAAATGTAATTTGACTCTATTCAGTGCCCAGCTCTTCCAGGTGAGCTTCCAGGAGTTGGAGCGCACGACACTGTGGAACATGACGAGGTAGCAGCTGCTGTCCGAGTACTGCCTGTCGATTATCCAGCGCCAGTGTAGACGTCCAGGCTCCTCCATAAGCTGTACTGTCACGATAGCTCTCCATAGCTCCACATACTAGATCGTGCTTGCCCTTCCCAAAGCCCCCCAATGTCAAGTATCAAGCTTGGTTGTTCAGTCTCAACGACCGTGCACCTCTTGTGCCGGCATTTGGGCACGAACGCGTACACGGCCTGCGTGAACTCACGCACCACGCGCCCAGCTAGCCACGGCAAATTGCAGGGTGAAGGACATAAGGATGACGTAGCTAATAGAAAAGTAAGGTTTTAAATTCTCAAAGAAAAGTAAGATTTTAATAAACAGAAAATTCAGGTAGCAGCTGGCAGATTCTGGAATCTTTTAGAGTATGAGATGAGATCTTTCTTTTCCCAGGAACAAATTAGCAAGAGCGACCGACTCCAGTACGCGCTAGTCTTGCGCATCACCCACTCGAGCACAATCATATCGGGGTAATCGATCGATCCAGTCCTTGCCCACGGAGATACCTGAGCCAGAGAATGCATATCCGTATACGTGTATGTGTGGTTACAACATCGAGATCAAGCTTGATTCGCGAGACCTACCACACTACATGAGAGTATTAGTTGCTCAAGATCGACGTCTATTTAATTGTGTATCTAGATGTGCTCCACTACATGCAAAAGCTACCGTGCATATACCCATAACATATTTTGATTTTAATTGAAGTTGGAACTGTAAATGCGCTCTTGTAAAAACTAAGTTTAGCTAGAGTTTAATTGAAGTTGGAAATGTAAATGTGCTCTTGTGAAAACTAAGTTTAGTTTGATTTTAACTGAAGTTGGAAATGTAAATCTGCTCTTGTAAAAACTATGTTTAGTTTGATCTTCATTGAATGGTGGCCTCGCTTCTTTTGTTCAATCGTGTTTCGGTTCGGAGACACGAGCAGAGTTGATGGCCTTACTCTCGCAGCTGGTTCAGTTAACAGAAAATAGGGGGGTTATAGTAAAGTGGAAGCTCACCAAAACAGGGGGTTTCTCCATTAGATCGATGTACAGAGCAAGTGCCATAACAAGTCACGATGCTGAAGCAAACATATACAAACACATAGCAAATCTAATGACACCTCATCTCGTCCCTTGATAGCATTGCCCGTGCACCACTGACCTCAAGCGGCCTCACAGGGCAACCTGCGGATCCCACCAAGGCTCGAGCGTGCGGCGAGCCCACTTTGGCTGGGTCAGGCAAGTGCTATGAGGCGCGGTAACTGGTAGGTGAGCGTTGCGCCTATAGTTTAGGAAAAAGCTGTGAACATGTACCGGCGCACGTCGTGGTAAACAATTTCTGCTTTTGTTATCAATCTACCCCGCACGAGTTTTATTGATCAGTAACCGTGTGACGCTGTCAGAAGACATGTTACATCTTCCTCCCAGATAGATTTTCTGACTTTGATAATTAGCTTTCGAAATAGATAATGTCAATATTAAAAAATTTAAAACTTTAAAAAACCGTACTCTCAAATTGAGCGTTCAAATCATAATCCGTTTTCATGACTTTCTTCGCTTTGATGAGATCATTAAAACTAGTTCTCCATCGTACATGTTTTAACGACTTTTTGTCAACTACATTATATATTACTGTATACTGTATTATCTGGTGCTATATCATATTCTAGTTTCATATTGTCTATAGCTATACTGTATATTTTTAGTTGTCCACCATGTTTTCTTTTATTCCCTACTGCATATATTTCTCTATCGTATTCTTTATTGTTCTCTACTGTGAATTTTTGTCTATTGCATTTTTTCAGTTGTCTACTCCACTTTTAGTCTGCACATTTGTTAACAACAGTTCTCTACTGCTTATTTTCTCCTATATTTATCAGTTGTCGTGTACTGCATGCGTATATTTTTTTCTCTAATTTCATGTCGTACTATTGTTGTACTGTATAATTTTAGTTGTCTACCATATTTTTTTATTTTTCTCTACCGTGTTTTTTGTTCTCTACTACGTATTTTCATCTAGTGTATTCTTCGTCGGTTGTCTATGGTATTTTCTACCGCACTTGTTGAAAGTTGTCTATTACAGTTTTGACTGTTATATATTGCATACACACATATATTTTTTACTTATCTATAAAATCTTTTTCATCTAGAATTTCTACGCGTTTTCCCAACACGACAAGAAACTAATGAAGAAAAACTGATAGAAAATATTGAAGAAACACGTGAAAACAATTTAAGTAAACCAAAAAGAGAAAAATCGTTGGAAAAAAAGATAGAAAAAACTGGGTGGAGAAACCAATGGAAAAGACCAAAAGAAAATGATGAAAAATAAAAGTAGAAAAAGGGACAAAACCCGGCGAAAAGAATCGATAAAATAATAAGGTAGAAAAAATGAAAAAGAAATAAAGAAAATAACAGTAGTCTTAAGTGGTGTTTAATAATGCTACTGGAAGTAGTCCAAAAGGCAAAACTAAAAAACGAGAAAAACCAAAAACCAAAAAATTAAGGAAATAAAAAACTAAAACAGAAAGGGAAAACAGAAAATGAACTTGGCGTTAGTTGTATCTCTTAAAGAGTGTCTACTAACTTTTTAGTCGGTACCCGTTTACCTGTGAGTCCGGCCTTAGGGCTTGTTTGGTTGGGCTATAGCTGTTGACAACGCTGCTGTTGGCTGGCTCTCTGGAAAAGCTACTGTGGCTGTGAGAAAGTGAACATATGGCTTTTGGTTGATCCAAATCATCTATAGCATTTTGGAAAATGAGCACTGAAGTTTCAGCATATTGTAAAAAGCTGGTAGAAGGTAGCTTTTCCAAACAGCTGAATTTGCACTGTAAAACCCATAGCTACCGTTGGCAAAAGCTGCTGAAAAGCTGGCCGTTTGGTTGGGCTGTAGCTTTTTCAGTGAAAAGCTGCTGAAAAGCCCAACCAAACACTTCATTAGTTTATTTGTTATGGTAAATAGATATTGGGTTTGTGTTTTAGCTAATAGCACGTGTGAGTTGGATTTTTGGTTTGTTAGCTTTTCCAGAGATGGGACTTGTTAGCAATTGCACGTGAGAGTTGGGCCAAGCAAAATGCGATCGAAATGCCTACGCCTTGGAGCCGTTAGATTTTGCGAGGGCAAGGGGAGAGACTGGGTGGGGTTGAACCACCGGCTTAACCATCGGCAACTCCAATTTATTTTATACTATAACCTTTTATAATATTTTATTTATATATATTCATATAAAAAATAGCATCAAAGTTATATATTAAATGTCGTACAAAATAAAAAAGATATATATTTTAAAACATAGAGGGTGATATATTTACACTAATGGACGTACTAGTCCTCGCTTCCTCCAAGCCTCTCTCTTCTCTTGGAGGCTACCTCCAAAAACTTAAGAAAAGTCTAAGCAACCTCAAAACTAAGAAGCTACCTTTGGGCAGGAAGGGCAGGGAGACAGCTTCTAGGCATATTGGGTCTACCTGCAAGTAAGGGTGGAAACGGATTGAATACGGATTGGATAATGCCCTTTTCATTTCCTTTTTCGTATTTTTGAAGCGAATATGATAGGAGATGTTGTTGAATATGAATACAGATCGAATGTTACTCGAATACGAATACGGGTAGAATGTACTCAATTAGGTCAGATACGAATATCCTACAACTTTCTTTAAAAAGATGCCAAAATGAGCTTCACCAAATAGAAAATTGAAGGTCATCTTGATGTCCACCTCATCGAGATAATCAAAATGGATATTTAGTTAGCCCAAATCGAAGGTCGGATTCAAAGTTATAGGTTCCAAAGCATTCCACTCAGAATCTAAAAATTATCACTATTCGTATTCCAACTCAATCTGTAATAAGATATCCATATATGTATGTGACCTTCCCATTTTTTGCTATAAATATAACAGTTGTTGCTGTGCATCATAAGCATATCATGACATCATTTTGTTAAGATGAAACTAAGGACAATTTAAAACCTCAAGTGATGAAAATGTCACATAAAGCCTTAGATATTAATAGATGTTCTTCAAAATTTCTTGAATGGATCTTGATCATCCTTAGATATTTAAGGATGGATCCAATACTTTATTAGTCTGATTGATCACCGAATGCACATCTATTATACATACAACCTCCATCGAGTGCTGCCTACTATTGCCCCTTGCTCTTCTCTCACCTATACACAAATCATTCAACATCCAATATGTGCTAATTTTGGTCCATTGCTCCCTTCTTCTCTCCCAAATCTCTCTTCTCTTTACCATACGATTTGATCTCTCGGTTTCTAAGCTTTAAAGGAAATGTACAGGTGAATTTGACCAAAATAAACACAGAGCATCATCACATTCATCAACATGAACCTGAGCAAAAAATAATAATCAAGACAACCTTGCTGGCGGTCGGGGGACATCGGGGCGGTCGGGGGGCTCGGGGGAGTTGTCGGGGAGGTGCTCCGGGTCGACAGCGAGGGCAGCAGAAAGGTTGTTAGGGCCACAAGGAAGGAGGGAAACAGGGAGAGGAGCAGCGAGGGGAGGGGTGGGGCGGGGAGAGGCGGGGCAAGACGGACGACAAGCGGGGACAACACTGGCGGCGCGGCGGAGGAGATAAACGGGGAGAGCAACGGGACAGGGCGATGAAGGGCAGGGCGGGGAGGGGCGGGCGAGCACTGGTGGGGCGGCGCGGCGGCGGCGGCTCAACCCTAGGGCGAGAGAGCAGGGGAACGAGACGGTGTGGGGAATTGCAGGAGGAGTTCGAGGCTGAGGTGAGGAAAACGGTTGATTAGTGACAAACACGCATAAATACTAAACTTGGAGGGAAACCTGAAATTCATCCTGCAAAAGCCAATAAGCACCTCAAGAAGTGCTTTTACTGGATACATTAGTATATGAGTTGGCTTATTTAAAAGCACTTATAAAGTCACCGCATAAACCCAAACAGACACCCCCTATATCTGTCCTTGGGCTGAGCTACAAGTTATAAATCATACGGAGCAACTTACTTTGTACTCCGTATATTATAGTCCACGATTTATTTTTAGATGAAAGACCGTGGCCCAGCTTTGAATAATCCAAAATTTGGAGTCCATGTTCAGCCTCAAGTTCTCCCAAACTGCAACAGGTCAATATAGCCATAGATAATCCTCTACCTTTTGCTTTTTTCGAAAAAAATCAACACCAAACTTCAAGTGCCATATTGCCTCCAGAAATTGCCAATTTTAAAGCAAGGTAGAACCGGATGGTGCATAAAACTTAACCATGCTTTTCTACGTCCATGCTAGCTCTCAGCAAAAGATTTTGCACGCCTTATTTAGCTTCGTACTCATTTCAGTTGCAATTTGCAATAACGCCGCACGTACAGAATCTTGTCCAGGCCACGCAATTTAGGTAGTAGCCGCATACTTGTACATAATCCTGTCCTTTTTAGTCACGAATCGCTTCTTTCTTCTGCTTTCAAGATCTAGCTCCAAATCGTTGATCACGTGGCACATCAGCACACAGCAAGAACTTTCGTAATCATGCCAACTAAGAAATTAGGCTCCCTGCCGGACCAGACGGTCCGGTCCGGCGATTTCCCCCGTTCCTTTCTGTTTTCTTGGGTCCATTTCAGGTGGTGGCAGTTATGAGCTTTATGATAAGCACAGTGGAGCCATAGCCAGAGGTGAACGGGAGGAGGAAAGGTGGTGAGCGGATCAACGAAATATTTCCAATTTTCCAAACGACAATCATGGGTGCGGCGAAGAAAGGGGCGTGAAACCGATGAGGACAAGGGTTTTCCTGGTGTGATGGAGCGGAGCTTAGGAAGGGGGGGGAAGAACTTTCCAGCGTCACGCCACGTGGCCCGGCGGGCCGGCACGCCACACCCAGCGCCTGTCTGCTCCATCCACGAGAGCGCATCGCACGGGGGTGAGTGACGCATCGTCCCTGCTTCCGTCTAGCGATCGAGAGCGACGCCCACACTCTCTTCCTCCCATTGGTCACGTAGCGCTGTGCCATCACAGGCAAGAGATTTTTGTTTGTCTGTGTAGAAATATTTCATTGATTTAATTGCTGCCGAGCAAGTTGCATGTTCGAAAGGTATTTTTTTTTCAAAAGGTATTGCTTGGATAGATTTTAGACTGGATTGGTCAAGCGAACTCCTCCTCGTCAAATCTAGCGGTCCGCAACCATCGATAGCCACCGGCAGCAAGGGGGATGAAATTTTTTTTAAAATATAATTTTTTTTTCGTAAATCGCAAGTATACACGTCGGTTTGAAAAAATTACAAAAACGGCGCTCAGTCGGCATCCGAAATGTCGATTTGCCCAAATCGGCAGCCGATTTGCCGATTCCAACTAAAATCGGCAGACAATATGCCGAGATGGAGCAAGTCGGCATGGCGGTTGCCGATAAGGGGCAAGTCGGCAGGGCGTTTGCCGATAAGGGGCAAGTCGGCACGCGGTTTGCCGATAAGGGGCAAGTCGGCACGCCGTACGCCGACTTGTCCCATTTACGGTCCCCGCGCCCGGTCGCCCCAACCACGCCACGCATTCACGCACAAGCGCGCGGGTTGGAGGCGACCGGCGGCGGCGGTGCGGCTCCCGGCGGTGAGGGCGGCGGGCGGTGGCGCGGGGAGCCGAGCGGGGAGGCTAGGGTGGCCGGCGGCGAGCCCGTGAGGCGAGGGCCGGCGGCGAGCCCGTGGGAGAGAGAGGAGAGGGAGAGAAGAAGGAGGAGAAGAGAAGAAGAGGAGAAAAAAGAGAAGAGGAAGAGAAGAGAAGAAGAGGAAGAAGAAGAGGAGGAAGAAGAAGAAGAAAAGAGAAGAAAAAAGTCGCGGATTTGTTCGTCGGTCAGGTAAAATTTTATTTTGAGAAAATATATCGATTTATTTGTCATGTGTAGCTTAGTAGTATGATTTGAACCAATGACTCCCGACGTACGAAAGCTAACCACTGAGTTAAGTAGGCACTTTATCACCACAAAAGAAGACCCATTACTTTGATCGGATTATATATTGAATCTCTTTTCTAAGCAATACCGCCACGTTATTGGTATGTTATATACTAAACAGATCAAAGGGATATCATCTGTCATTAGAGAATATTCATCTTGACAAGAAATTAGCTATATGTTAAGATATCTCTGATAAGGGCTATAGCTCAGTTCGGTAGAGCAACTCGTTTACACGCACGCCAATGCTTTTAAAAGGAGCTTGTTATGCAATGAACATAATTGATCTTATTGCAAAATCAATGTCTTACTTCATAGATTCGAGAGAATAGGAGAACAGTAGCGTGACAAACAGTCAGTTCAGTCCGATTCAGGTGCCTAATCAAACAGAACCCTTATGGATTTGCTAGATTTAGGGTAGAAAAAGTATTAATATGTTAGGTAGGTATATGAATCTATCTCAGATGTTTTAGAAAAATATAGCTGTGACGTTTTAGAAATTGAATTTCATATGTGGTCGCATATATCACGATTTGATCATAGAGTTCACGTTATTAGGAAATAGTTGTACAGAAGTAGAAATAAATACGGAAGAAATAGAAGTGGAGTAGGATTTTAGAATAAAGAAAATAGAGTACGTAGTGAAGAAATAGTCGTAAACCTAGTTCGACATATGTACCTATACATTACGAGTCTCATACATTTTGATTATAGGTTAATTTTACGAAATTATGTTACGGATGACAGGAATGTCTGATATAGTGAGATTCAAGATTTTTTATGGTCCTGGAGAAGTGAGGACGAACTCGAATGGAGTTGATCTTAGTGCATTCAGTTACACTGCATTGCCTCTGCAAAATCCCGAGTCGTTGAACATTAGAGAAGCTAAAGACTGGTTCACCCGTAGCTTTAGTCTTGATACGGATAAGTATACTGTCAGCATTCAAGCTGTGTTTACAATGTCCGTAAGTTCTGTGCGCTGGGATCTGATGACTGTCGAAAGATCGAAGGAGTGGACTTCTTGGCTTAGGGTCTGCAGCGCTCGTAAGGAAGATCCTGTTGCTTTGGTGCAAGCTGTTGCGAAAGATCAAATGGAGTATCATCGTACAGCGTATGAAGACGATCACACAACTGCATCAGCGCAAGGGGTAACAGAGTACGGAGCCGGAAATCTTTCTGAACCAGCGATTCCGGGAGGAACGAGACAGAACCATGGTCCTACTGGGCGGGCGGACGAAGCTGAGGAATTCGAAGAGTTGGTGCAGGCTATGGAACAGGAAGATCTAGCGGGCGTTGCGCAAGACGACGACGAGGAGTCCGATGATGAAGATAGTGATGAGAACGAGGAGACTTCTGATCGTCAAATTCCTAGCGGTTGGGAGCAAGAACTACTGGGTGGTATGCGTGTGACAGATGGGCATGAGTCATCGTGGGAGTTCAGAAGCAACGAGATAAAACATGGCACCACGTACCGCACGAAGCTCGAATTAAAAGATGCAGTTGCTCTATGGGGTATGCACACGAGAACCCATGTTATGATGTCATTTACATATCTAATGTGCTTTTAAATTTACAGGTTGGAGTGGGCGGGTCTACTCTCGCTGGCACGGATGGTGGAGGGCACAGACGAGGACTACCAGCTGCTCGGTGAGGACGAGGAACCTCCCGACATGGAGGTCAGATCTAGACGTTTTCCTTTCGACAGCACTTTGTTGACGTGCCTCGTCGATCGATGGAGGCCGGAGACCCATACGTTCCACTTTCCTTGGGGAGAGATGGCCCTGACGCTGCAGGACGTGTCTTACCTCCTGGGGCTCCCGATCGCGGGGACAGCAGTTGGACCTTTGGAGGCTTCGCCCACCTGGCGGGCGGACCTCGTGCAGCGCTTCGCAGGTGTTCGTCCCCACGACGATCCCCTGCAGCCTATCGACGAGCGGCAGAAGCACGGTCCAAAGTGGGCGTGGTACCGGCGGTTCGAGGTAAGTGCGAGAACATATCTCCGTCGTGCTGTTGTTTTATGAAGTTCTAACTAAATGAGCATTGCGTGTAGCTAGCAGAGCTTGGTTGGCCTGGTGAGCACTTGACGAACCACCAGGTCACTCGTTCGTTGGAGGTGTACGTCATGTGGCTTTTCGGCTACGTGATGTTCACCAACTCTCACGGCGACACGGTTGATGCGCGGCACATCGAGATTGCGAGAGAGATAGCAGACGCGCAGGATCCCGCCGATGTCCCGCCCGGAGTTGGGGATCGGCCGTTCGTGCGGCCACTACGCGCGCGCTGTGTGACGCCTGCAGCAGGAGCACGAAGAAGCCGTCGTTGTTGGGCTGTCCCCTTCTACTACAGGTTAGTTATTCGTGGTACTACGCTTCGAATATTACATTATGTTAAATTACATTATTGTCGTTGCAGGTTTGGTCGTACGAGCGTTTCCCCGTAGGGAGACCGTTCGTGAGCGCAGACGATCCTTACGGAGTGGAGTTGTACCACAACAACCCATTCGGGGGACCTACTTTCGGTTCGCTCTGGACACGGCGTCGGGTAAGTTCCTGCCTAAAACCGTACGTTCTTCTGTTACTTGGAAGATTAGAAGGCTCGAACTTACGTACTTCCTCTTTCATTCTACAGCCACAGTTCGCGTCCACACAGATGAGAAACTGCTACGTCGCGTTCACGGAGCAGTTCGACTTCTTGCCTCCAGAGAAGGTCACGTGGGAGCCTTACACAGAAGAGGCGAGACTGTATCGCGCTCCCCACGGCCTGTCACCATGGTGCACTACGGACGATGCGTACTGGATGACAAGGAAGAAGTTGGTCTTCGACATCTGTGTCGAAGACTACGCTGTGCATCGTGTGATGCGACAGTTCGGTCTACACCAGGACGGACCACCGCCAGACGCAGTTCCTGTAGATCGTGGCACGCATGGGTACGTCCGATTTGTCTTCTCATTATGGAATCAACATAATGACTTACATTTGTCCTGCACCCTTACGCAGCTGGTCTCGTAGAGGGGGGGCTGTTAGGGCACAAGAGTGGACACAGCTCCTGCACCCTTACATTGAGGCTTGGGCGGCGGCTACGGCGGACTGTTGGGATGAGTCCAGGGCCTTCGACCTTCAGGCGCATCGGGCTTACCTCCAGTGGTATGTTGGCCGGACTCGTATTTACCTCCTTCCACGCATGGAGCGTGTGTTGGGGAACGCGCTACGCAAAACAAAATTTTTCCGCGCACGAACCAAACCAAGAAACACTATCGAGGTGTAGATAACGATATCATACCTTCGACGATCACGTCAATGCAGCGGAGAAGTTGACCGATGTCGATGAAGTCCGCAGACTCCCGCAGCTAGGTTATACCTCCCAGCCGCGAGAGCGATCTCCTCGTGAATAGTTCGCCCGATCAAACGCCGAAGTATACGACGTCTCCGAGGTATCCACGCGTACCGGATCAGCGACACCGCGGTAATGTGTGGACCAGCACACAAGAACAGCGGGGATCTACGAGAAGGAGAATCAGCAGCGCGCCGGCAGCTGTACTAGATCCAATCTAGAAGAGAGAGAAAAAGAAGGTTGTGGCCAATCTAGAGATGGCCGGCCTAGGGTTTAGTCCAAGGGACTAGGGCTGCCTCTGGGGCTGCTTGGGATACCCTTTGAGGTGCCCTGCCCCTCTATTTATAGGGGTTGGGGCAGCTCTCCCTAGGCAGGTGGAGTCCTACTTCAGCAGGGACACCCTGTTGGAGTTGGAGTCCAACTCCACTAGAACCTTCTAGAACCTTCTAGAATTTCTAGAACCTTCTAGAACCTTCCAGAACCTTCCAATACTTTCCGGAACACTTCCGGACATCACCGGAACCATCCGGGACCTCCCGGAACACTTTCGAGATCATCCGAAACACTTTCGGAACCCTTCTCTCTCGTTCTCCATAAATCATAGCATTCCTAAATGTCGCTAAAACGTTAAGCGTGTGACCCTATAGGTTCGAGTATATGTGGACATGTCCGGAATACATTCCGGTCAATAATCGTCAGCGGGATCTGGACACCCATAACGACTCCCACATATCATCGAAGATCTTTATCGAGCAAACCTTGTATTGTCGCATACAATTCCTTTTGCCTCACGATACATTACACAACCCGAGGCGAGACTTTGACGGTATCCCTGTGATCAACTCCTTGATCACTATACCTAGTTATCCTCGTTACCGGTTTGTACTCTTTTCTCGTTTCCGTATTCCGGTATCCCTCGTGACTAACCTTTTAGTCACAATACCTGGCCAGGCGATGCTGGACACCGTAATACCGAGTGGGCCCAGAGTGTATCTCTCCATCGCCGGATGGGCAAATCCCAGTCTTGACATATCTAGAACCACGATATACTTTCTGGTGTACCTGGAAGTCACCTTTATAATTACCCAGTTACGGCGTAACGATTGATGACCCCAAAGCAACCATCCGGTATCCGGGTCTATGATATTCTCATGGTCTAAGGACGCAAGTAAACGTTAACACATCATGAGAAGATACTGACAACATATTGACGAAGTGATCTCGCAGTATCTCATAAGGGGTCTATCCAACACCATTGTTACCCTAACAATGTGTTCCCATTATTGCCGGCATCCTTGTTACATTAACAATGCCCATGATCAGGAAAACAAGATCATCAACAATACATGAGCTAGTCCAGAGGCCTGACTAGGGATCTGAATGGTGTTTATTATTCCACACATGCAATTAGGTTTTCCTCTGAATCTCATATTCAAGAACCAATGCAATTTTAGCATAGAACATAAACTTAATCATGAACATGAAAATAGAATAATAACAACTTTATTATTGCCTCTAGGGCATATTTCCAACAGTCTCCCACTTGTACTAGAGTCAATAATCTAGCCAATGCTTAAGCTCCTAACACCTATGGCATTCCGGTGTTGCTCATGCTTTGCTTGTGGTAGAGGCTTCGTCAGCGGATCTGACACATTCAGATCCGTGTGTATTTTGCATATCTTTACGTCTCCACGCTCCACCAATTCACGAATGATGTGGAATCGGCGTTGTATATGTTTGGACTTCTGGTGGGACCTTGGCTCCTTGGCCTGAGCTATGGCGCCACTATTGTCACAATAGAGCTCCATAGGATCCAGCGCGCTCGGAACCACACCAAGCTCGGTGACGAACTTCTTAATCCAAACGCCCTCCTTTGCCGCTTCTGAAGCGGCGATATACTCAGCCTCCGTTGTAGAATCCGCCACAGTGTCCTGCTTGGAACTCTTCCAGCTCACTGCGCCACCGTTCAGTGTATACACTAAGCCTGATTGAGATCGAAAATCGTCCGGATCTGTGACAAAGCTGGCGTCGGTGTAACCCTTTACAACGAGCTCTTCGTCACCACCGTATACGAGAAACATATCCTTAGTCCTCTTCAGGTACTTTAGGATATTCTTCACTGCTGTCCAATGATCATGACCTGGATCACTCTGGTATCTGCTCGTAACACTTAGAGCATAGGACACATCTGGTCGTGTACATATCATGGCGTACATGATTGACCCAATCGCGGATGCGTATGGAATCTTACTCATGCGTTCTCGCTCATCAGTTGTCGAAGGACACTGATTCTTGCTCAAACTTTTCCCATGCGACATCGGCAAGAACCCCTTCTTGGCGTTTTCCATACTGAACCTCTTCAGTACTTTATCTATATATGTACTCTGGCTTAGCCCTATTAGGCGCTTTGATCTATCTCTATAGATCTTTATACCTAATATGTATGCTGCCTCGCCTAAATCTTTCATTGAAAAACTATTTTTCAACGAAGTCTTAATATTGTCAAGAAAAGATACATCATTCCCAATCAACAATATGTCATCCACATAGAGTATTAGAAATGCTATTGCGCTCCCACTTACTTTCTTGTAAACACAAGCCTCTTCGCAGTTCCTGATGAAGCCAAATCCTTTGACCACTTCATCAAAGCGAAGATTCCAACTCCGTGATGCTTGCTTCAGTCCATAGATGGATCTCTGAAGTTTGCATACCTTTCCAGCATCCTTTGGATTGACAAAACCCCCGGGATGTATCATATACACGTCCTCGGTTAGCTTCCCATTCAGGAACGCTGTTTTGACATCCATTTGCCATATCTCGTAATCGAAATATGCAGCAATCGCTAGAAGAATCCGAACAGACTTAAGCATCGCTACGGGAGAGAATGTCTCGTCGTAGTCAACTCCTTGAACTTGTCGGAAACCCTTTGCGACAAGTCGAGCTTTATAGATGTATACATTCCCTATCCGCGTCTGTTTTCTTTTTATAGATCCATTTACATTCGATAGGCCTCACGCCTTCAGGAGGGTCCACCAAGCTCCAAACTTGGTTCTCGTACATGGATTCTATCTCGGATTTCATGGCGTCTAGCCATTTAACGGAGTCAGGGCCCATCATTGCTTCCGTATAGGTCGCAGGCTCATCGTTGTCTAACAACAATACCTCGTCCGAAAACCACTGTGGTTTCGTGCGAATCCTACCAGACCTTCGTGGTTCAGCTGCTGGCTCGACTGAAGTCTCTACATCACATGTAGGGGCTTCCGTATCAGTCATTGTGGGAAACTCCGGAACCACTTCCGGCGTTGCATCACTTTGACCTAATAACGAAGATTCACCAATCTCGTCGAGTTGCACTATCCTCCCACTCACCCCTTTCGCAAGAAACTCTTTCTCGAGAAACACACCGTTCTTTGCGACAAACACTTTGCCTTCGGTGCGGTGATAGAAGGAATACCCAACAGTTCCTTTGGGATAACCAACAAAGAAGCATTTATCCGATTTGGGATCGAGCTTATTTGGTTGTAAACGCTTTACATATGCATCGCATCCCCAAATTTTAAGAAAAGACAAGTTGGGTTTCTTCCCATGCCATATCTCATATGGTGTCGTTTCAACGGATTTAGATGGTGCTCTATTTAGTGTAAAAGCGGCAGTCTCTAAAGCATAACCCCAAAAAGACAATGGCAGTTCAGTTAATGACATCATCGATCTTACCATGTCCAACAAGGTTCGATTACGTCTCTCGGACACTCCATTCATCTGTGGCGTTCCGGGAGGCGTAAGCTGTGGAACAATTCCGCAGCTCTTCAGATGTTCGCTAAACTCGTAACTCAAATACTCCCCTCCGCGATCTGATCGCAGAAACTTGATTTTCTTGTTACGATGATTTTCTACTTCATGCTGAAATTCTTTGAACTTTTCAAAGGTTTCAGACTTATGTCTCATCAAATAGATATACCCATATCTACTCAAATCATCCGTGAAGGTAATGAAGTAGAGGAATCCACCGCGTGCAGCTATACTCATTGGACCACATACATCCGTATGTATGATCTCCAATAAGTCAGTCGCCCGTTCTACGTGGCCTGTGAACGGCGTTTTAGTCATTTTACCCATTAGACAAGGCTCGCAAGTGTCAAATGATTCATAATCAAATGACTCCAAAAGTCCATCACAATGGAGTTTCTTCATGCGCTTCTTTCCAATATGACCCAAACGGCAGTGCCACAAATAAGTGGAATTCGAATCGATTATCTTGCGACGTTTAGCGTCAGTGTTATGGATGTGTGTATTACCATCAAAGATTCATAATAAATAACCCATTCACAACGGGAGCATGGCCATAAAACATATTATCCATATAAATCGAACAACCATTGTTCTCAGACTTAAACGAATAACCGTCTTGCAACAAACATGATCCAGAAATAATGTTTTTGCTCAAGGCCGGAACATAGTAACAATTACTAAGCTCTAATATAAATCCTGAAGATAAATGTAGAGGTAGGACACCGACGGCGAGCACAGCAACTTTTACTCCGTTCCCGACGCGCATCGTCACCTCATCCTTTGCCAGTCGCTTAGGCCTCTGTAGTTCCTGCATCGAGTTGCAAATATGAGCAACCGATCCGGTATCCAATACCCAAGAATTACATTGCGGACCAGCAAGGAATACATCAATAACATGTATGACACTCATACCTGAGCTGGACTTTCCAGACTTCTTCTTTTCTGCCAGATATTTCTTGCAGTTCCTCTTCCAGTGTCCCTTCTCTTTACAGAAGAAGCACTCAACATCAGAAGTGGCGCCAGTCTTGGACTTCTTAGGCGTGTCAGTCATACTAGCACCCTTGGATTTGCCCTTTTTTCTTAGACTTGCCCTTCTTCTTGAAGTTGGTTGTTTTATTCACCATCATCACATGATTGGCGTCCTTCTGGATTCCACTCTCAACAGTTTTAAGCATAGTGAATAATTCACCCATACTCCTTTCCATCCCATTCATGTTGTAGTTCATGATGAAGCTACTATAGCTCGGAGGGAGGGAAGCAAGAACAAGATCAGTGCCCAACTCTTGGGAGATTGGAAAACCTAGCGCATCCAACCTTTGCGCGTACCCAGACAATCTAAGTACGTGCTGACTCACTGAGCTGCCCTCAGCCATCTTGCATTCAAACAAGGCTTTGGATATCTCATATCTTTCAGTCCTTGCTTGCTTCTGAAACAAAGCTTTCAGCTCCTGGATTAACTCATAAGCAGCCCAATTCTCAAAACGCTTTTGAAGATCAGGTTCCATGGAGGCAAGCATGATACACTGTACTGCAATGGAATCATCGCTCTTAGATTGATAGATACGAGTCTCATCATCCGTAGCGTTAGCGGGGAGTTCACCGAGAGTTTGCGATAGGACATAGTCCTTCTTGGCACTCTTGAGGACAATCCTCACATTACGGTACCAGTCCGTAAAGTTGTTCCCAGATGAATTCAGTTTTTCTTTCTCAAGCAACGCGCATAGTGGAAAGGTGGTTACGGGTGCCATAGATCTACAACTTAAAAACAAATACACTTTAGACATTGTTCATGATTAAAGCAACTCAAATTAACACTTAATTAGAGTAAGCTCCCACTAAAACCAATATCCCTCATAATTGATTATTAGTGATTCAAGATCCACGACTCACTTACTCCACCATTGATGTGACATCACTGATGATGGAATAACGAGACCGGTAGGTCAACATGCCAATCATATCCCATATGACTCTTGTTCATCTTTCGATGGGTGTGTTCCGAGCCCAAGACGATCTTGCAAAGCTCGTCAAGACAACCGAGTGCTCTGCTGCGCGAACGGTTCGCGCCCGCCTCATATATGTCAAACCTATCGTACCCATGTGACATGGCGCACCTCAGAATGGCAAATACTCCAGACGGTGCTACACTTGGAAGAACACTAACTACTTTGATATTTGTGTGAGGGATCACCCTATTTAACAACGTCTACCACGCATCAAACAAGGTGCATAAAAGGGATTAACATCACATGCAATTAAATTATTGTGATATGGTATAGCCCCTTTTGTTGAAGAAGACTTCTTCAACATCTTTTGGCAGAGAACTCCTTCTTCGCGTACGACGTAGCGTCGAGGTCCATCGATGTAAGATTGTCACCACCATGTCCTTGCAATTACAACTATTTGCTATCACATAGCTAATAAAATAAATGCATTACATGGCTTTCTAGTTGACGCGTAGGTCAATATAATAAATAATGACAATCGTATTGGCTCCTGCCGATTGCCGTACTCATGACACGCAGGTCATGACAAAATTAAAATTACAAACACTTTGCATCTCATACAATCACATTGCATCGCATAGGCTATACCACATCACATGCATACCCTGCAAAAACAAGTTAGACGCCTCTAACGTTTATGCTACAATACGTGGCTTTATGGTTACGTTGCAAACCGTTTGCTACCTACGTTACCATAAGCATGATTGCTCTTGCAGTTATTTAACTGTCGGGGTGTCTGGAATTGGAGACTCGGAAATCTCGAACCCCATACTAAACTTCGTCATACGCATGACCCCCGTGTAGATCACATCTACAAGCCCGCTCATTGCAAATTTATCTTTCTCAACTAAAGTGAAACCAAAGTCATCCTTAGCATGTCTCGATCCGAAGATCGTAAGGTTCGCCGGACCTCTGAAAATTTCACGATGCCGCCGAGATCAAAATTTTGCAATGAGAGGGAAACAACAAGAAAATCTGGTGGTAGATCTCATCTAACACCCCGCACATCATATGTGCAATGCCGCATATCACATATGCTCTAGTCGTACCTACAACTACGCATAGAACCGCTCTGATACCACTGTTGGGGAACGCGCTACGCAAAACAAAATTTTTCCGCGCACGAACCAAACCAAGAAACACTATCGAGGTGTAGATAACGATATCATACCTTCGACGATCACGTCAATGCAGCGGAGAAGTTGACCGATGTCGATGAAGTCCGCAGACTCCCGCAGCTAGGTTATACCTCCCAGCCGCGAGAGCGATCTCCTCGTGAATAGTTCGCCCGATCAAACGCCGAAGTATACGACGTCTCCGAGGTATCCACGCGTACCGGATCAGCGACACCGCGGTAATGTGTGGACCAGCACACAAGAACAGCGGGGATCTACGAGAAGGAGAATCAGCAGCGCGCCGGCAGCTGTACTAGATCCAATCTAGAAGAGAGAGAAAAAGAAGGCTGTGGCCAATCTAGAGATGGCCGGCCTAGAGTTTAGTCCAAGGGACTAGGGCTGCCTCTGGGGCTGCTTGGGATACCCTTTGAGGTGCCCTGCCCCTCTATTTATAGGGGTTGGGGCAGCTCTCTCTAGGCTGGTGGAGTCCTACTTCAGCAGGGACACCCTGTTGGAGTTGGAGTCCAACTCCACTAGAACCTTCTAGAACCTTCTAGAACCTTCTAGAATTTCTAGAACCTTCCAGAACCTTCTAGAATTTCTAGAACCTTCTAGAACCTTCCAGAACCTTCCAATACTTTCCGGAACACTTCCGGACATCACCGGAACCATCCAGGACCTCCCGGAACACTTTCGAGATCATCCGAAACACTTTCGGAACCCTTCTCTCTCGTTCTCCATAAATCATAGCATTCCTAAATGTCGCTAAAACGTTAAGCGTGTGACCCTATAGGTTCGAGTATATGTGGACATGTCCGGAATACATTCCGGTCAATAATCGTCAGCGGGATCTGGACACCCATAACGACTCCCACATATCATCGAAGATCTTTATCGAGCAAACCTTGTATTGTCGCATACAATTCCTTTTGCCTCACGATACATTACACAACCCGAGGCGAGACTTTGACGGTATCCCTGTGATCAACTCCTTGATCACTATACCTAGTTATCCTCGTTACCGGTTTGTATTCTTTTCTCGTTTCCGTATTCCGGTATCCCCGTGACTAACCTTTTAGTCACAATACCTGGCCAGGCGATGCTGAACACCGTAATACCGAGTGGGCCCAGAGTGTATCTCTCCATCGCCGGATGGGCAAATCCCAGTCTTGACATATCTAGAACCACGATATACTTTCTGGTGTACCTGGAAGTCACCTTTATAATTACCCAGTTACGGCGTAACGATTGATGACCCCAAAGCAACCATCCGGTATCCGGGTCTATGATATTCTCATGGTCTAAGGACGCAAGTAAACGTTAACACATCATGAGAAGATACTGACAACATATTGACGAAGTGATCTCGCAGTATCTCATAAGGGGTCTATCCAACACCATTGTTACCCTAACAATGTGTTCCCATTATTGCCGGCATCCTTGTTACATTAACAATGCCCATGATCAGGAAAACAAGATCATCAACAATACATGAGCTAGTCCAGAGGCCTGACTAGGGATCTGAATGGTGTTTATTATTCCACACATGCAATTAGGTTTTCCTCTGAATCTCATATTCAAGAACCAATGCAATTTTAGCATAGAACATAAACTTAATCATGAACATGAAAATAGAATAATAACAACTTTATTATTGCCTCTAGGGCATATTTCCAACAGCGTGATGAGATCCAGCCAGCACGCACCACAGATTTGTACCCAGCAGACAGTGCGCGTCTGAGGGCAAATGCGGTACGTTCTACGACGTGTTCCAAACTATGTGTTAAATTAGTTTGTGCATTTCTAATAAAATCTTATGTACGTGCAGGCTGAGGTGGCACATGAGCTTCACGCCCACATCACGACGGAGCTGGCACGATCGAGGACAGCAGAGGACTCTACTGCGTGGTCTCGTGCGGAGGAGCTTTGCCGTAGTTTGCTCCGCGCTCTATCCTGCACACGGGCGTCGGATGTGCACGACCCGCAGGGAAGGCGTGGAGCACACGTCCCTCGAAGGCCGTCCGCGATGCAGAGTACTCCTCCAGGTCCTTCACAGGCCGGTGGGTCGTCCTGGCAGGCCCCGCCTCCCCCAGGACCTTCACAGGCCGGTGGGTCGTCCGGGCAGGCTCCGCCTCCCCCAGGACCTTCACAGGCCGGTGGGTCGTTGTGGCATGACCCCCAGCTCGAGGGCAGGCAGCTCTTTCCCTGGGACATGCCGGCAAGCTCTCAGCGCACACGTACGCAGTTTCCGGCCATGATCCCCAACCCGGGTACGTAACATTTTCCTGCTTCTGGAATAGATTCAACATGTTTGCACGCACTCAAGACGTATTGTCTCCCACAGGTTTTGTTCCCTTCTCACAAGGACGAGGAGGTTCGGACAGCCCGTCTCAGTACTTTGCGAACACTCAGTTCGACCCCGCCGACGGTTCTGCATTGGTAGGGGGGTATCCTTCACCGCCTTCGCCGCCGCCAGTCACGCAGGATACCCAGCCTACTGCAGCTCAGCCTGAGGAGCACTTGTACGGCAGGGGCCGTCGTACGATTATTCCGCCGGCACAGTTGACGTACTCCGACTTCCGCAAGAGGCCGCGGAGGGGGCCGCGTCGAGGAGGTGGACAGGGAGGCCCAGGAGGGCCCGCACAGGGAGACTAGCACCCGTATTTGTTTGTAATAGTTATGACAGCATCTTTTCGATTTTTATCTATCAGCACTTCGTATTTCGAGTATCATTAGTTCTACTTAATTGCATGGAACACTCTTTTTATTTCTTCAAAATATAGAGTTGGATACATCGTTAGCACTACGCATGGCGTGACAACACGGTACGATAACATTCGCATACATCCAAGCAACCTAATAGAATATTGAAATAACTACTCAGGGCCTTTCGGATATTTTCCCTTCCTCATACGACGAGCGTGAGCTTCCTCCCCTTCTTCCTTCGCGCGACGCGCCATCTCGCGCTTCCTCGCCCTTTCGGCAGCACGTGCCTCCGCAGCTCGACGTTCCGCCTCCTCCTTTTCTTTGCGTTGCATCTCCTGCCAACGCTTTCTCTTCACCTCCTCCTCTGCCTCGTGCATGCGTTCCTGAATCCGACCTCGAGCACAGTTAACCTTCCACATGAGTTCTTCCTCATCCTCTTTCGATTGGGTAACGTCCAGCCACTGTATGTAGTCACATATAGTAGGTGCAGACTGCAAGCAAACGACTGTTACCATAGTATTGCATCGTGTTAGAAATACGGGTATGTGCGAGTTTTACCAGTTGACTCCATCTGGACATGCCAAACTTCGGTGGCTCTTCGTCGTAGTTAGCACACATAAAGAACATTCTTCCGTACGTGTACGAGAACTCATCCGACTTCATCAGTCTGCACGGATCTTGGCACCAACAAAGGGGAACTTCGACACCTGCGGGCAGGTCGGCAACCATCTTCTGTTTCGGCATCTCGTCAGCACCAGATGAGGCCATTCCTGCCATTTTTGAATACGCCATAGTTACTATTTTTAGGAAACTAAACAAAATAATAACGCAATTATTTACCTCACGCCGCCCGAACTTTGATGTCCCTTCTCTCCCTCTTGCCACTTCCGAGAGCTTATTTCTTCTCACCTCGCTCCCAAACCCTAATCCCTAATCCCTCTCCCTCTCTTCTCTGTATCGATTTTTCAATTTTCCATGGATTGGTGGGAGGCAGAGACAGGTCAGGGGCGAATAAATAGAGAGCGGGCAGGAGGCGGGCAGGAGAGTAGGCAGGAGGCGGGCAGGAGAGTGGGCAGGAGGCGGGCAGGAGAGTGGATTCCGTGCTTAGGATTCTCACTTCACGGGCGACAAAAGGGACGCTGGAGGGGGGCCAGGTGGGGCAGGGCCACTTTCGGCGCGAAATCGCCACGAGCCGTGGCGATTAGGAGAAATAGCCATGGACAGGGGCAAACGCCGGTGCCCGTGGCGTTTCACATAGGCGGCCGGTGAGAGAGGGAGAAGGCCGGAGTGCCGGCGGCGACCGAGAGGGAGCAAGGCGGCGGCGGCCATGGGAGAATAGGAGAGGAGCAGAAGAATGCGGGTGTGGGGATTACGGATTTGGGGATTTCGGGTAAGGAAGAATTGAAGCAAGGAAAGGATAGGTCAGGTGCGGGTGAGTCCAAAGAAACAAGTAAAAAGAAAAAAAATGAGAATTGGGGCAAGTCGGCAGCTGGTTTGCCGACTTGGGGCAAGTCGGCATCTGGCTTGCCGACTTCATCCAAGTCGGCAGTGGGCTCGCCGACTTCCCCCTGGCGCCAAATTTCGTTGCTGATGTCAGCATTTGGGCTGCCGACTCAGCCCATTTCGGCATTTCCGCTGCCGACTCACCCCTTTTCGGCAATTGGGCTGCCGATTTGGGCAAATCGGCATTTGGGTTGCCGGCTGACCGCCACTTTTGTAATTTTTTCCATCCGACATGTATACTTGCGATTTACGAAAAAAAAATTATATTTAAAAAAAAATTACGACATGTTGGCATGCTAGTCAGACCATCTCTTTAAGCCCCTTATTCCTTCTCCCGCGCCTTTCTCTTCCTCCTAGATCGACGGCAGGCGAGCATTCGCTCCCCAAGACCTGAGAGCGAACGTTCATTCCTTCGATTTTTTTGCTTGTTTTCAAATATAATTGGAGGAGTAAATAACTGTGTGCGTAAGAATATTTCTGTTGTTTCTTTTTGCTTTCTAACAAACTAGCTCAATGTCTCGTGCAAAACGTATTTAATCATCTTTTAATTTTTAGACTTACGAACACTATATTACTGCCGAATTTGTCATTTGTACGTGATATTAGAATTAAAGTTCGAGTGAAGATCTTTTTTTAATCATGATATTAGATTGGTGGTACGTGGAATTAAAGTTCAGATGACAAGCCAGCCGGGCAGGCAGTCGTTGTATTGAGCCGGTTGGTTGTTTGTATATTAGGTCACACATAATTAAAGTTCGGATCACGATCTAGCTGATCGTTTTTATGTGATATTAGATTAGCACACAAAGTTAGGTTTCAGATCACCATTTGTTGATATTAGATTACTCCACGAGCTTGAAAGCTCGGGTACCTTCCGTATGAGGTGTAAAATTATAAATATCTATGGTCATGGACCATTAGTAATTAAGGTATGTCAAATCAATGGATGAATAATGCTGATGTATAGTTATGAAGATATATCGATTGCAGTCCATTAATAATAAAGGTCTATCAGATCAATAGTCAAATGATGTTTATGTGTAGTTATGAAGGTCTATCAGTTGAAAGTGCATTTTGGCCCCTTAAGTGGGTTTTGATGATTAATGACAAAACAATCAAATGACTAATGTGGACGTTAACATGTTGATCATGTTTTTAGTCTCTATGGAAAGTTGGAACATATGTTGATGGCTCCTAAAAAGATTGAAAAAGAGACGACATGTAATTGAGAAGGTTAATGATATTTTCTAGTCCATTAGAAATCTAATAATCGCATTGAGTAATGACAGCTGTACTATAAATAGGGAAGCTAGTCAACAACATGGAAGGAGGTAACTTGCTAAGTGATCAAAAGAAATATATTCTAAAAGATTTTGGAAAACTCTCCACACCAAATTTCATTCGAAAATGTTTGGACCACTCGGTTGGAATGTTTGAGTGTGTGAGAGTAGGTTCCAGCATGCTAGTGTGGACCCAGACCCTCCGAGTGAGATTCGTCCCAAGTATTCGGAACACTACTGCAGGATGACTCTCTGCTGAAACACCTCCACTGACGGGCAACTTTTCGCCCGTCGGTGGTGCTGGTCATCACTGACGGGCAGATTTCTGCCCGTCAGTGGAGGTGATGCCCAGACCGGTCACGGGGACCTCTACTGACGGACCCCAAATCCGCCCGTTAGAGAAGAGGCGATTCGCGGACCAGGAATCCATAGAACTGACTGAGAATTATCACTGGCGGGCCTTTGTTTTCGGCCACACCACTGACGGGCCGAAAATTCAGGCCCATCAGTGCTAATTCCCGTGGCCCAGAAGCCCAGCCTGGAGCACCGGTGTATATAAGCCTAACCCTAACCCTAGCCAGACATTAACCCCCCCACCCGCCCCCGCCCCCTCTCGATCCCCATCCCCGAGCTCCCGATTTTCTCCTCTCCCCCCGCCGCCGTGCCCCCCGCCTCCGTGCCCCCGCCGCCTCCTCTCCCCCCGCCGCCTCCCTCGCTGCCGTGTCCCCTGCCGCCATGCCCCCCGCCTCCGTGCCACCCGCCGCTTCCTCTCCCCCCGCCGCCGTGCCCCCCGCCGCCTCCCTCCCCCCTCCCCGCCGTCTTCCTCCCCCCGCCTTCTTCACAGATAAGTGCCCCTTTTTCCCACAATTTATTTTAGGGTTCCCCCATTTTTAGCCAGCTTATTTGCTTGATTTCTTGCGATTTGTGAGGTTTGGCTTGTTTTAACTCTAATTGGGTATTAGATGATCTAAGATACTAGCTGCTGATGCTCTGCGATTGCTTCCTAGATGCTCAATTTCATGCTATGGTTTTAGTGTCCTGTAGTTAGCTCGGTTAGGTTGCTGTATGCGATACATTCGATAGTTATCATGCATATGACCTATTCCCTTCCAGAACTTTTATCTCCTTGACAAGAACATGATTACTATCTGATCTTTAGTTTATTTCCATAATGCTTTCATTAAGAATGGATATTACTCTTGGTTTATCCTTCCATTCTATGGTGAGGTTTTAGCCTAAATCATTGTATCAAATTTGCTATTTTACGGACTACAGTTATACATCTTTCTGTACTAAGGTTTATGATTTTTTTTTACCTGGGCATTTGCGTATGTGAATATCATTTTTCTTTTTTTGGTTGAAGATATTGCAGTCAATAGCAATTGATGAACCTTTTTATTCTTCTGACCAGGTGCTAGGTACAGATCAACTTAATGCTTATTTGAACAAATAAAGAATTTTGCTTGATTCTCAGCTTGAGGCTCTGCTTGGGAGGTATTTCACAGTACTCTGAACATCTTATTCTTATGGTGTCACTTTAGATCACATTTTCTTGATAAACTTCTTCGCTATGACCATCAAGATAGGCTAACAGCCTGATAAGCTATGGTAGGTTTATGTCAGTTATTCATTTATAAGATAATTTGCTACTGGTCAAACATGCCTCGAAAATAGTTATCCTTGAAAATGTATAACATTCTGGATACAAGCAAAAATCAACTTAATTTCCAGTCGAGTATTGTTATACTTAAATGCAAGTACTCAAGGCTTTAATCCAAACTGTGATGATATCAACACTATGAAATTTTCTTTTAACTATACATGCTTTTCCTTACTATGTGCTCTGCTCTGCTCTGCAATTCTTTCTTTCATAATGCTCAAAATATGTACTTACTGAAAATATGTAGATTTTTCTGATCTTACTTGTGTATACCAGGCTTCCAGATGAATGCTCCAGCAGTCATGGTTGCTCCAGGCTTCCAGATGAATGCTCCAGCAATCATGGTTTATCTGATGGGTGGATGAAGTGTGAATCTGAAAAAATGTATATTGGATGAAATGTATATGAAATGTATATTGGATGAACTGTGTATTGGATGAACTGTGTATGAAATGCTAGCAATGTATTGTTTTCTGAATTTATTTTTTTTAATGCCTCAAAATCTACTACTGACGGGCTTCTAAAGAAGGCCCGTCAGTGGTGACCAGGGCTCTGCTGACGGGCCCTAGGCCCGTCAGTGGAGGGCACCCCCTCCACTGACATTTGCAGGCTGACGGGCCCCAGGCCCGTCAGTAGAGGGGGTTTTTGGCCCGTCAGTAGAGGCCCATACTGCAGTAGTGGAACCTTTCGGAGCTTCTATCTAGTTGAGTTCCTGCTATCCGGACCTTCTGAGTGAAGTCTATCCGGACACTCCAAGTGAAGATAGTTTCTATATAGAGACTGTTTTTCACCCGGACATTCCGAGTGAAGGTCATCTGGACTATTCAAAGTCCATACAATAGTTTTGTACAGAGTGTTTCATGTTATCCGAAATTTCCGAGTGAGATTTGCCTGGACATTCCGAGTTGCGACAATGTTTTTATACCAAAGCCCTGGCTTCATCCGAATCTTTCGAGGGAACTTCATCTATAACCTCCAAACCAGGACTTAACTTCTGTTCCAGTGCTTACTTTTGTCCAGTCCTTCACAGTTTGGCACCTCTAAGGAAACAAAGTTGACTCCTTTTTACCTGTCATAACCTTCAAGTGAGGATCTCCTCGAACCTACAAGTCAATTTGTGTTACAAAACTGAATGGTTGTTTCAGTTCGGAACCTCCAGGATTCGGAACCTCCGGGTCCTGGATTTCCTTGAGGTTTTCAAACCATCTAGCATGTCTGAGCTACTCCCTTCGAGCAGTGTCTTTCCTCACAGACTAGTCATTCTGTCCGAGTGAGGCTATCTAGAACCTTCAGGCGAGGTTTCTTTATGAGTAATTGCTAGATGTTTTAGGATAGTCTATATAAGCCACCACCCTTGGGTAAAGGCGATCCTTTGCATCCCAAATTCTATCCTTCGCTCTTGCTCAATTCTGTCTTGCCTTCTTCTGAGAAATTTTGAGAGGAATACATTTTGAGGATTTGGATTACATCTCCATTGAACATTCAAAAAACGAATCACCTCTAAGTTGAGACCAACTCCTATTACTCTTGGAGGTTGGCGCCTCTAAAAGGTTAAGCTTCGCTCGAGAATCTTCAAGCTTGTGAAGAAATCGAGAAGTTTGTGAAGGTTGTAGTTCGTCTACTACAAAGGTAAAGAGTTACCAAGAAGATTGGAAGGCTTCGCATCGGTAAGCCTCTTGAGAAAGATCACGTTTTGGTGCTGGCTTTGATCATAAAATAAGTTCCTTCAACGGAGATGTAGAGCCTCATTAAAGGCTCAAACTTGACAAAAATCACAAAGTCACCATTGTTTGTAAATTTTTTTTTATTCTCACCATATTGTATTGTGCGATTGCTTAACTTACTTGTTTTCTTACTTCCATATCTCTTTGGAAACTAGTATACTTATGGTGTCTTAATTTTATTCAATACAAAATTTTGTTTAGTCTATTCACCCCCCCCCCTCTAGACAATATCCATGATCCTTCAGTTATGGTATGTTTAGATATAATTATGAAGATCTATTGATTATGATCTACTCCCTCCGTCCAAGAATGTAAGACGTATTTCAGTTGGTTAAGACAAGCCTTTACCAACAATTACTCTATTCATATGCGATTTATGTGACATAAATTGATATCATTAGATTCCTTTTCGAAAGTACCTCTTTATCATTATGATTTTGTATCACATAAACCGTATATTAATAGAGTAATTATTGGTCAAAGGACTGTCTTAACGAATCAAAATACGCCTTACATTCTTGGATAGAGAGAGTATTTGAGTACAATTATGATTATCTATTGGTTTTGATCTATTTAGATGCAACTATCAATATCGATCGATTGTGATATATTTAACTGTAATTATGAAAATTTATCGATTGTGACCTGTTTGGGTATAGTTATGATGATCTATCGGTTATGATCTGTTTTGATACAACTATGATTATCTACCAGTTGTGATTTGTTTAACTGTAGTTATCAATATCTATCGGTTGTGATATGTTTAGGTACAATTATGAAGATCTATTGGTTGTGATCTGTTTGGATATAATTATGATTTATCGATTGTGATTTATTTAATTAAAGTTATGAATACCTATCAGTTGTGATCTGTTCAGGTACAATTATGATGATAGATGTCATTTGTTTAGGTACGGTTATGAACATGTATCAGTTATGATCTTTTCAAGTACGATTATGAAGTATTTTCACCAGATTAATGACCAGCTTTTTTACTTTTTTATAATATTTTTTAACATGTCTGTTTTATATTAATCTGTTATATAGTTTTAATATACATTACGTGGCATTGCTACATTAAATGCAAGTGAAGCAATTTAATTCGGCTGCAAATGGTCCAAGGAAACAACTACGGTGAGACATAAGTATATGGTCGAATCTCAATTCAATTCCTCTGGAAGTTTAAAATATTACGTGTTCCAAATAGCACCTGACTTTTGCCGAATTCCTGAACCACAATTTTTCTACGCATGCAATACGAAAACTTCTGATCGTTCTATTTCCACTTAGATGATCATAGGCATTCCATGGGCACTTGCTAGGGTAATCAAATGCCCAATTAATTCATATCGCAATGAGCTCTACAAACTAGAAAAATATATACACCAAGGAAGAACTTAGGTAGGATGTGACAGCATTGTACATTACAACAATCTGGGGATAGAATAGGAATTTACACTGAAAATAGAATCGGAACTAAAAGGAGGAACTTATTTGAAGCATTATTCCAATTAGCAGTACATCAGTAAGAGGGTAATTTCAAACAAGGCGATCTGACTACCGGGCATAAACAACTTGCAGTAGTACTCATACTAGAACTGGGCATAAGAAAATGTACCATGCACTAATTATGCTGAAATAGAATGTAAACGTCATACAAGAGAAATTACCAATTGTATGGTTGGTTCTCTTCAATGCAGGAGGCCAGGGTGATGCAGGCAATGCCCAGCAACTGCATATTCCTAGAGCAATTTACGTACCCACGCGCCAAGAAGCGGTCCATCAGTTCAATCCCCATGAACACTGTCTCCGCCTGCAGCCCCGTCACATGCCCATGCAAATCATGAGAAAAAATCACTCTTTTGCAAGTTGGAGATGAAGTTTCATCCGAGAACAAATCTTGCCTCCAAAAATGATAGCACAAGGCTTTCGAGGAATAATATAGTACAAGGATCGTATCATTTTAATACCTAATCGCATATCGACATCTTCAAGTGGAAAACACGGTAGTGACAGTTTCTCAGAAGTTCTCTCAAGTCCCAAGGCAAATATCAAGTGTGTAGAGAAGCTTACATTTGCATGCAAGTGTACAGAAAGGGCATGTACTGATAATGCACTTAAGAATTGCATATCTAGATACAAATGATGCTGGTATTCTAATTGCTATAATGTGCATCCCAGACATGGATGTCATATGCCAATGACATGGGGTATCGCATACCAAATATCTATGCTCAAAGCTACAGCACTTCAGGGGACCTCCTCAATCCTAATACATGTGATGCTAGCTCCTCATCACCATATTGCTTCAGCAACTGCACCAAACGGTCAACGCAAGAAGCCTCGATGTGTATCCCACTGTCGATGACCTTCCTCCCCAATGCCGAGGCCTCGATGACATGCCCCTCCTCACACAACCCTAGCAACAAATTAGCATAGACATCAGAGTCACACAGCACCCCATTCTCCTCCAGCACTCCCAACCAGTAGCAAGCATCCAACCACTCCTTTCTCCCACAGAACTCCCTCACCATCACACTTCCTGCGAGCGGGCTCAGCTGCACCCCTTTTTTCATCATCCTCTGTGCGAGCCCTTCAGCTTCCCCTGCCAACCCAGCCCCGCACAAGCCAACCAGAAGAACATTATAACACTGCTCGCTCGACAAAGTCCCATCACCGATCACACGCTCCACGATATCATACGCGTTGGCAACCAAGCCAACCTTCCCGCCCGCGCAAAACCCATCGACCAGCGTCCGCACAAAGACGCGGTTCGGCATCACCCCTCTAGCTACCATCCTATCCAGCATGACCAGAGCCTCCCCCACTCTCCCCTTCTCACACAGGCATTTCACCGAACACGTGTAGGACACGACGTTGGGCACACACCCAGCACCCAACCCACCGCCCTCCATCTCCTCCAACAGCCCGACCGCGGCATCCACGTCCCCGAAAGCGCACATTCCGTCAAGCATCGCAGTGTAAACCACCACATTGGGCACGCACCCAAACTCGGGCATTTTGTCGATCAGACGGCGGGCGGCCTCGAAGTCGCCTGCAGATGCCAGCTTATGCACCGCGGTCACAACCAGGGGAACGGTCGGGTCGACACTGGACCCGAACATGATACCTAGAACGACGGAGACATCACCGGGTGAGCTCGTGGCACGGAGGGCGGAGTGGAAGCATGCGGCATCGGGCGCGAGGCCGAAGGATCGCATGTGGTGGAGGATGGCGAGGGAGGCGGGGAAGAGGCTGGCATGGGCCGTGACGCCGAGGAGGAGGGCGTAGTGCGGGAGGGGTAGCGGGTGCGGGGAGGAGGAGAGGAGGAGGGGCACGGCGGAGGGGAGGTCGGGGAGGGAGGCGGCGAGCGAGGAGAGGGTGTGTGGGGAAGGGAGCGGCGGGGAGGGGGCCATGCGCCAGAGGAGGAAACGGAGGGAGAGGAGCGGGGAAGGGAGGAGCGGGAGGATGTGGGGGAGCGCGCGGAGGGGGAATGCGTCCGAGGGGGACGGGAAGGCGCTGGAGAGGGCGTGTGGGAGCGGCGCGGATGGTGTGCGGAGGATGGCGAGGAGGGCGGCGAGGTTGGGGTCGCGGTGGGTGGAGAGGCAGCGGAGGTGGAGGAGGGACGAGCGCGGGGGCATCTGGTGGTCAGGTGGCTGGCTTGGACATCGGAGACGGTGGTGAAGGACAAAGCTCAAGACTGCACCGGGCCGAATTATGTGGTGTTGTGGACTTTGGAGTATATATTCTCAACACTGTATCCAGAACAAGATTGCACTGTGCAAGAATTGAGGCGAAAGAATTGAGATACTGGAGTCTTGCCGTCGGTGCTGCCGCTGCCGGCCCGCCGCTTGGCTTGCCGTCGCTGCTGCCGCTGCCGCACGACCACGATCCGTGCCCTATCGTCGTGCCTTGCCGCCAGCTGCTGCTGCCGCCGCTGTCGGCCTGCCGCTTACTGCCGCCGCTGCCGCCTCGCCGTGCCCTACCACCGTGGGCCGCGGCTGCCGCGTGCTTTTGCCACCTGGCCGTGAAGGATGGATGGCTGGAGGGTATCGTGGCCCGTGGGAGTTGCCTCGCCGGTCCGCCGCGACGGACAGATGGCCGGAGGGTCGTCGGCTCACTCGCCGGTGCTAGGGGGAGGCGGCGGCTAGGATTTGGTGTGGGGACGAACGAGCGACTGAACTGGCGAGGTTATGTTGCCGTGCGCCCGTGCGTGGGCCGTGGGGAGTGGGCCTTGTGCCCTTGTGCAGTTGGGCCTTGGTTTAATCGCTTTATCGGTTAACCGACCAGAAACGGAACGTCAACGCCAAATAGCGGACGTCCTCGGGAAACCGAGGAGGGACGGAGGGACGGAGGCAGCGTGATGGCGTCCATGGCAGGACCCCCCGAAAACATAAAATAGAGTACATGGCTTCATGGATCAATTATCAGCAAGATCTCGATTGTATCCATAGGTTACCGCCGATGCGGGTGATCCTGTACCCAGGTAGGCAGTACCCTTCCCCTATCTCGACGATTTTAATCTTCATGTCGTTGCCTTCGCCTCTTGTTTGTCTTCTGGTTTTTCATCTGATCAACGAACATGCCATCGTCGTCCTTTTGGTGGCTTGATCTTTGACCAGATGTCTTGGAGCACGTACGCGTGGGATTGGGAGCGGCTACTGCCACACCGCCACGTCTCCGTGCCCTTCTTTTTGGATTATCTCAAGCAGTATCACAGCCGCAATGACATGGACTACGTCCCCACTGCCGCTGGCAACTCAAAGCTGAGTAGCCGCTCAAAACCCGATCGGTGCAAGTTCCTACCAACTGCGGTCGGAATGGGAAGATTGGCCTCACTGCTGCTGCCAAATTTGTAAGCTCTTGCATGTCTCTACCGAAATCATGGTTGATTCGTATTAACTTGTTTGTGTTAACCAATTTGAAGTGTCTGGACATGGAGGAGCAGTTCATGTCGAAGTGGAAGGACAAACACATACGCAACGTGAAACGGCTGAGCCGACAGATTGAGGAACGCGCCAGTCTCATCATCCACACAGGGGAAGAATTCTCTAAACCTGCCGCCGCCTTGGTGGTAGATGCAGCACAATTGCAAAATCAAACTGTTAATTATTTTCCGTATTTCTTGTCTAAACTTTGCCCATGCAATTGTAAAATGGTGTGATGGGTTTCAGTGTATCGCCAAGGAGTCCGTTTTGGCGTGTGAGCTGTTGAGGCGTGGGGCCAAAGCCACCAACGACGAGATCAAATTATGCAACTATATCCGCCAGTGCGTGCTGAGTCTTATGGATATGAAAGGGTCTGAATCTGTCGCCTCCAATGTCGCCATGGTGGTATGTGACTGCCCTGCCAAAATAAAACTTAACTTTGTAGCACTAGATCTTCTATGCTAACCATCTTGTTGGTTTCAAGGGTGTAGCCAAGGAGGCCAGGTTGATGTATGAGTGGATGAGGAAAGTGGACCAACTTTATGTGCACCGCTCTTACAATCTATTCCACAAGATAGATCTTTGCGATGTGATCCGGATCCCAATCTTGCGTGTTATGAGACACATACTACGGTATGATTATAATCTATACAACATTTTCTTGTTGTTGCGTAGACCTTTTTAGTTTCTTATTATATGCCTTAGACAACTTTTAGGCATTGTTTTCCTTGGTGACAAGCTTAGTGAATTAGTGGCAATACCATCATTGTGTTCTACTATCCGCATGCACAACGACACGTTTGTGATTATGGATTTTGGAAAGAAGAAGAAAACAAGAATCACAGCCAAATGACCAAGGCAGAAACTTCAAACAAAAGTTCATCACAGGTAATATGGGTTAACTCTTGCTGTTTCTCGTGCAGAACTCCTACTAATTACCATTGTTCATCAATTTAATCGGAACCTGACAATTGCCAAGAGTGAGTGCCGTGAACAGAATAATTATGTGCACAGCTCATCCGAGCGGAGGAAGATTAGTATTTCCAAGTTTAGAAAGGAAAACCTCCAGCCCATTGTAGATAAGATTTTCAAAAGAGTAGCTATGTAGATGAGAAGATTTTTGTCATATGGGGGATAGCAGTTTTGGTGAAATCTTTATCTAGCATCCCCATTTAGTTGATAGCTCACAACAAAACTCGTACAAGAGATAACTTAGATAAGAGGCAGCATCTTTTGATATACCTTTTGTTTTGCTCATAGTATGAGTATCAATCATCCATTCTTTGGATGTGACATTGCTAAAGAGGTCCAGAATGATGTGTCAATCATTTGTGGCATTGTGGTGCGGTTTCATTTTGAGTCAATAGCATCAACCATAAACTTGTAAATGTATTTCATGCTGCTGTCCTTTGATGCCTTTGGAAGCTGACGAATGATTTGTGTTTCAACAAGGCTCACTGGTCGGGCTTGCAGGTACTTTGGCTGCAGATGGCTGAAAAGCTTAAAAATTGGTATCTGTTTTGCTGAGAAGCCATCCGAGTGAAGATGTAGAGGACTGCAACAACACGAAAAGATTTGGCATGGCGGCCACCAAGAATTCAATTGGAATGATTACGCGGAAGAGCTTAGAAAGATTTTACAATGTTAGAATCTCCTCAAAATATATATATAAGATCAATGTAGTATGTCTGCATAGCTAACATTTTCCCATATTTTTAGGATAAATTTATAACATATTAATAATTCAAACCGAAAAAGGGGGTCAAAACTAAATTTAAATATTAACTGAAAACACAGTTAATAAAGTGGTCCTGGAAATATTTTTATTTGGTTCTAAATTTTCCAATGAGCTCCTATAAAAGTTTACAGAATATTTGAATCAAGTTTGGTTTGAATTCAAAAATCAAATCAATGTTCAAAAAGGGAAAAATAGAAAACAAAAACAAAAACAAAACCAAAACCTATTTAAACCTCGAACTGGGCCGAATCCAGCCCACCCCGGCCAAAACGTGCCCGCGCGTGTCCACCGCTCCTGCCAACGACGAGACGCTGACAGGCGGGACTCATTTGTCAGGTCTATCGTCCGCTAGCAGCTACGTGCCGCCCACGCGCGCACATGGCCACCTCTTGCTTCCAGCGCGACGACGCCACCGCAGCCTCCGCCACTTCACCAGGAGACGCGCTAGGCCACACCGTGCTCATTTGTATCCTCAGCATCATGATTCATGCGCTAGAGACACCGCCGTCATCTCTGATGGAAATCCAGCCGGTTGCCCCCTTCTCGATTGCGGTTGTTGTAGTCACCCTTATCTTCAATTGACTGTGCGGTCAAACTCGCCTGATCACCGTCTTTCTTACCGTGCAAATTTCACCCTCTATCTTGCCCTCATCCATTCGGAACACCACTGGCACTCCTTTCTCCGATGATCACAGCCGCTCACATTCCCGCCCGTGCTCCCCTTGACCCGCCGCTTGGCCGACAAGCTCCGTCGACATGCCCTCAACCTTTTCCATTGATCAGTTGGTCCTGAGCAATGCTAGAGCACCCGATCCATCATCGTCTTCTTCCTCTCCGGTGAATTTCCACCGCCATCGTCGAGCTTAGCTTCTGGTGAGTCCCCGCTGCTTCCTCTCGGTTCCCATCCTCTCTAACTTCTCCTTGAAGCTTTTTTCCCACCTTTGCAGAAGCTCGAAATGGCCAGAGCACCGTCGCCGTGAAGCCCCTGCTCCGTCATCCATTGTCGCCATAATAACCACCATTCCCGAGCACCTTCGCCCTAGCCGAGCCCTTCGTCGACCTTCTGTGAGACTGCGAAGATTTTGCGTTCTTTTTCCGGCACGCATGCGTCCTCTATTAGCCTTCGCACCAAGTGCCACCATGCCGGTCCGCCTTGCGTCACCGTCGGCGATGCTCCGGTGACACTAGGATTGTGCACTACTACCATTGCACACGGTGTGGTCCCTTCGCCGGAGCATGAGCATGAGCTCACGTGGTGAGCCGCCAGCTAAGTCACAGACTAGTGGGACCCAACGGTCAGAACGGTTTAACCGTTAACCTTTAGGATTTAAACTCTAACGAGTCACTAATGCACGGGCTCGACCTATTCAATAATACGAACCGGTAACTTAACCCTAAATAAGTGACTCTGAGTCACTAACATGTAGGTCTAGTGGCCATTTTGACTGGTCAGAGCCGACTTATTCTTCTCTTTTTTAGCATTAAAGTTTAATATACTTCTAAATATTGTAGTGTACGAACACATATTGAAGTTATATAATTATGTGAAAGTATGCTTTAGTTATATAAATTATATAAAATTTTTAAATTTTAGGCCCCATTTTACAATTCGCCCTTGGCCCCCAAATTCCTGGAGAGGGCTCTGTCTGTAAGTATTTTGAATACGAATCTAATAACATCAATTTTATGTCACATAAATTATATACTATTAGAGTAATTGTCGATCAAAGTTTTATCTTACTCAATCAAAATATGTTTTATATATCTGACCGGAGCTTGGAAAATTAACCTATTTTGATTACAGGAAGACATTGGGTGCTTCAACTCATCATTTTTCTTTACTTATCCCAACTTTCGCAACTTATATCCTATTTGGGCCCTTGGGGAGTACCATCAAGTAATGCAATCGAAAAATGCCGGAAGTTAAATATCGATGCTTCTGAACTAAGGAAAATAAAGAAGGATGTCTCTAGCTAGTATTATGGGATCAATATGCATATGCCTCAATAGATATATAAACTTGTGGTAACATCGATCATCTAATTTCCTTCATGTATATGTATTGACATGCCCGAATAGACTTACGGACAAGTCATTTGTATTCTCATGTATTTAGACAGGTCAGCACACACACATGTATGCACGCGTGTCAGTGTGTGTGTGATATTTGCATAGCTTGTAAGATGAAGAGCAAAAATAAATAATGTATGCAAATGTTTTGCATGCTTGTTTGGAGGTTCACGTTCTCTCGTGTATATTTTATTCCTAATTTAGGTTCTATTTTTTCTCAAATAATTGAATATATCATATATGTAGTTTCCCGCATGTTCCTTCACTTTTTTTTGCATTTAGTATAGCTTTTGGAAATCATATAAATTAAGTAAAGTTTATTTTATTTGGACCAAGTATCTGTCAGACTGTCACAGATTTACATGGTGAACTAGATTTAAAAATCTGAGACACATTGCACCACACATTTAGCAGCGAAAATAATTGCTTGTACTAGATTTAACAATTAGACCTGGTTTTGATAGACATGTTGGGTTGAGAACACCACGTCAACCGACAAGCGTGCCCTAAATGTTGTGTATAAGTTTTTATTTATGATCAGTTCATAACACGTGAGTGCTAAGTTATATTTTCGATAATCTGTGATGTAACAAGGTCTTTCTCAGATAATCAAGTTATTGCTTTATGATTAACGAGGGTGCCTGCACTCCTTGTCCGTCATGGATCAAACTATTGATTTGGCTATTTGTGTCTCCTACTAAGGCGAAATATTTTTTAGTGATAGGTCATGTATCCATCAATGATAAGGTGTACATGGAGACTTTGTAAGCTCTATAAATCCAGTCTTCAGTAAGAGCTGCACGAGTGTGTGTATGCAACGACGTGGTCTGCCAGTAGTATAGACTGTTTCTCAACAGGAAAAATGATAGGTCCTCAGAGAACAATCGACATAGAAAGGCTAGCATAGAAACTAGTGTCTGCAAACTTGGCCCAGTTACACCTTCGCGCACACTACGATCATTGCCTATTGGTCGTTATAATTGTAGACCTGACAAGACGTAAAAGTAAACTTAGTGTGCATATGGGTTGGGTTAGCACACCTGACCATTCAGCCCACGCGTGTTCTAACAAAGATGGGACTCATTATGGTCTTTTCTCTGAAAGTTGAGCCCACGCACAGAAAGCTATGAATTTGTGTGCATTTTGTGATCGATGGCATATGCACCATGCATAAGTGGTCTTTTTTGCCTCTCGCGCGCGTATACACAGTTACATACACGATCTTAGATGGAGGAAAGCGAGAAACTTTTTTTTTAGGAGTTGTTCAACCTTTCATTTATATAACTTGCTCATCACAAAGATAGTTCGGACAACGTCCAAAGCTCACTAAACCAGAAAGACCCAGCATCATGTTCTGCTGATTTTGCAAGAACATGAGCTGCCTCGTAAGAAAGGATACCATCTCTTCCTCACGAGACAACCTGCGCACCCAACTATTGAACCTTGCTCATATTCTTACTTATTTCCATGTGGTCATCTCTTTGACCTCACTTCAACTAGTAAGCCAGATAATGAGGACTTGTGTTAAGGTCCAAAGACCGAGAAACCGAGAAACCAAAACTCAAGCCGATACTGAAACCTAACTAACCGAAAGAATATAGAGATAGAAAGGCCATACGATTGTTACGGTCTCATAGACATCTGGGCACACCACTCAGAGATATGATCGCGATTGAGTCTGCGGGGAACGCGGTTGGCCCCTAGGTTGGCATGAGCGATGATCATCCCGGACACCTAATGGGTAGATAGCCGCACGTTGTCACCAAGGAGTTTCTTGTCTTCCATATGGCCCATATATAAGTAGCAGCAGTATAATTGTATTCTGAATCTCAGCAGGAAATCGGCGCAGGGGGTGATCATACAGCCGACAAACATCTTCCAGAGAGGTGGCTTACCCCAAGGGGATCACGGCAACTTCGAGAACACGATGGAGGTCCGATAAGCGGGGACAGGTGAACAGAAGACGCATGACATCTGCGCCGGCCGTTGCACAGAAGGGACACAACGCCTTTTGAACAGGAACATGCGAGTACGCGCGTTACCGTGGCGAGCGATCCAGAAGAAGATTTGCACTTTAAGCAAATATCAAAATTATATTTCGAAGGGGTCAACTAATTTCGCTGACTTTGCTACCAGTGAAGTCTTCCTACCGATGCTCAAGAGGCCAAGACTTTGCTAGCTCAGTCATGCGTGATTAGAAGAGGAGGAAAGGTGGCGGCGCAGAGATCACTAGAGAAGTAGAAGTAGATCCGCAACGAAAGTAAAAGAGGTCGATCGGAGGAGAAGGACGAGGGTGTCGAGCAACGCCAACACCGAGGAGCAGGAGAAGGTGATGGCTAGGGTTGGGAGGGTGTGGCAGTGGTGTGGTGAGTTAGAGGCAATTTAGTGTTAGGAGATGGTTTGTATATTTAATGGCAGGCTTAGTTTGGTGGAAGAGTGGAATTGCATATATCCTACAACAACGTTGTCGGAGTCACTGGCTCAATTTTGGAGCATATTTAACTCCTGTGACTAACAGAACATGTAGGTCCTCCTACACGTTTCTTCATTTTCTACATATATTAAATGGCGAGTTATGATTGTTTGCATGGGTCTATCTCAATTAATGGATATGAAAGTTGATTGTCAATTATGCAATTACACAAACCCCTGAAGATAATACTGCTACATAGCCCCGGGATTAGGTAAACTAGTCGTGAACCCGTGCGTCTGCACGGGCTAGCTATTTCAAATAAACACATTACAATAAAAAAAACAATATAGGTCAAATTCGGTAGAAATTAGAAACATATGAAGGGCTTCGGAATATGCTTTTGAAATACTTCTATTGCACAGTTTGCCTTTGTTACACATTTGTTTTTTACTATTCATGTGAGAGTTCTAGATATTTTTATTTTTTAGATTAAAGGTATATTATAGCTTTTTACATTCTAGAAATAAGGTTAGGGCTTCAAGGGACCTCGAGTTATAGATAAACAGATAAAAGGGCTTCATGATTGCTCTTTTTTGTGTTAACTGGAGCGTAACTCTGCCGCGCGGCCTACCTTCAGAGATATGACCTTCAATTGTGCTCACCATCCTCTAGAAAATCTAGGTTGCACGCAACAACAAAGATTTTCGTGACTTCCGGATTCAGACTCCGCACCATTCATTGTGTACTAGACGACTTTACTCTGTGTGACACATCTGTTTAGAAAACCTAGCCTTAAGGTCCTCGTCGCGCTTGGCGAGAGCGTGACTAGCTCTCCTCATGTATCTCGACGCCTTTGTAAATGCTTTCGTGGACTTGATACAAGTGGGGAACCCTCCCCCAGGAATTGCCTCAAAAAACTGTGTGGCGTGGATCACAGCTATGGTTTAACAAGTTGCCTAATTATTTTCTGTTAGCAACAAAAGTTTCTACTTAACGTGTAATCAATGATAATTACAACTACGGGTCGTCTCATATGTGTACCATGTTCACTGGACTGGATGGACGAGCAATGGTGTATGTGCCTTCAGATTTGCAAGTTTTCGCAGCAATTCCCTGACACTGACAGTATCTCTCGCTCATCCACACTAATTCCTCATCAACCGAACCACGAGCCAGCTATCTTCAGGTTACCATTACACTCCTAACTTGATACTGCAAGCAATGATCATCAGGTTTACCAAGTCGAGCCTCTGGTATCAAGGTTAAGCAAAAGAAAGAGAGCAGATCCTAGACTAATGCTTGCAGCGATGGGCCGGGGGTCCTGACGCCTGCGGCAGCGCTCGGCAACAGCCGGCGCCGCGCGTGTCGGGTTAATCGCCAGCACAGCGGCGAGTGGTGCCCCCTCGCCTTTTTCCACTCGTGTTTCTCGAGCGGCCACGGCGCCACGCACTGCACCCGCGCTGGCCGGCACCGCAACAGAGCGCACCACCGCCAGTACCGAGCCCCTCTTGCCATGTTGCCTTTGGTTTCCGAAACGTGTCGCCTGGCTTTCGGCCAGGTGCATCGCACTCGATCTGTTCGCTGATCGATTAGTGTTTGGTGTCGCAGGAGCCACTGTTGTCCTGCTAATGGCAATCAAGCGGAGGTGGGTACTAACAGTACACTGCTGGCCTGGTTGTATGGACTCTGGAGTGGTACTCTTTTTTGTGTCATATCAGCTTGTACGAGGTGAAGCGAATGTGGCTATCGAAACCGGATTCGACGACTGCCCAATCTTGGTGCGCCGCACTTCGACAATCTGACCAACCAAAACCAGAATCCATCTCTCTCTCACACACACACACATCTAAGAGATGGATCAAATTCAAGTGCGGCGTTAACCAAGAAACCGAGACCTGTTTTCTTAGTCTAGTACTACCGGGTGATTGGAAGATTGTGCGTCGTAGTTCGAATGAAAGGAGGGGCCACGGATCGTGCGCAACTGGAGCTGCCCGGCCGCAGTCCATGTGTGACGCGGGCAAGTTGGATCGCATGCGCTGCAATGCTCAACTACTACATCACCGACATCCAAGAAGGCGGAGAAGCTTGAAACTGGGACTAAACATTCATGGATAGGACAGATACGCTGACTGCCAAGATACAGTAATGCAGAAACAATACCTTGAAATCGAGTTTGAGAAGATACTATCAATTGCTCAGGATTTATCTAAGTATAATAATCCGACTAATCTGGCATCCGGGAACCGGATTACCGCTTGTTTTGGAAAACTACCAGCAGGCAGTGACCCTATGTCCTCTCGAACTCCGATCGCGCGATGCCTGTCGGGGTCGAGGTCCCCGGGGCACCTGCATCCTCGACCTCCCCGAAAAGGACCCCCACGATCACAGCAAGGGCAGTTATATACTGCAAGCACCAAAGAATCAAAGATGCAGTCCCAGTCTCACACACAGAAAACAATTCCTCAAAACACAAAGATGAAAGTCTAAAGGCTGGCCGGAGCCGGCGAGCCACCGGACCAGGCAGAATTTCCTTTACACTCCTCTACCCCAGGACGGCCAAGATGGACAAGGGAGTCCTGATGATGTTGCTGGCGGCGGTGGCCATCCTCCTGTGGCTCCCGCTGGTGCTGCCGTCGCTACAGCCGCCACCGCCCTTCTTGCTCTTCGTCCCTGTGGTGATGATGCTCCTGCTTTTCTCCCTGGCTCTCTTCCCATCTAGTAACTGTCCATACCCAACTCCGACCTTCGATCAGTAACAACAGAGAATGCCTTATGGTCAGGTATTTCCTGCAATCAAGTTTTATTCTGTACCCATGCGGCACTCCCTCGCTTTTATTGGATATATGATATACCATACAACATACAACAGTCAGGTGGCCCTCAGGAGAACTTCTGCTCTACCGTTCAGGCCCAGATGAAGAACCATGGTTGTGTAGAATGGGGAGAAAAACGAACAAATGAATGTTAGCTAGTCATTCCTTCTGTCCAAGGAATTTCCATAATTTTGTGACTGCGGAAGGCTGTAGAGTAGTAAGCCGGCGATTAGAACCACTGCACCTGCAACAAAGCCAGGAGGGAGGGACGACGCCACACCGATGTATGGCAGCGGTAGTGTGAAAGCGTAGATGGACAGCGGAACTGCATCAAGAAAGCCACCATTAGTTATCAGTTCGCTCTGCAGTCTGCAGGCTACAATTTACTTCACATCTTATGGCAACAAAATAACGAGAAAAAGGAATGCTAATTGTGCTCCCTCCTCATCCTTTGACTTGTCAAAGACTCCAAAGATTTTAGCCATTATATTATTTCCTGAACTTTATGGTTCAGCCGTGACTGCTAGCGACAAGAACAGAAGATAACCAATGGTTTTTTTTTGCGAGGAAGAAGATAACCAAGGTTGATGGGAACATTAAACTATATTCATTATATCTGATTGGTAGGGGAGAAAAGCAGGGGAGAAAAGCAGGCCTAAAGTTTGTTGCATGGTAATCCTTTGCTGAAGGAGCACACAGGTTTCAGAAACCGCTAACACATGTACAAACCTGGCGAGTCTCTTACACACCTGAAGATAAAAACAGGAAGGGGCCAAGGAGTGGCAATTGGAAAATAAGAATGGATAATGCTTGCGCAGTTGTTATGTAGTAACAAAATAAAAAATATGCAGATAATGGTGATGGAAGAAAGTTACAGCCGAATCTTTGTGTTTGTTTTCCCCTATTTTCACTTCTTAATAATATTGGTAAGCTTAGTTGTGAATTGACACGGTGCAACTCAGTTATGTGGGATCATGGTCACCCAACATAGCCTTCACTTCTGTCCACATTCTGGATTAAAGGTCACCTCCTTTATTGGATTCTTTTTTCCTGTCCTAGGCTTATGCTCTAGAGGCTATGATGGTTGAACATATATCCATCGCATGATAGGAAATGTTGTTAGACACTTTAATAGGCATTATGTGCTGGCTAAATATTAATACTATCTCCATAACTCATTATTTTAACAAAAGATCTGCATCATCCTCGTGGTCAAATTCCTACTTTCTCCATAACTCATCATTTTGACAAAGGGTCTGCAATTCTGCATCATTCTGGTGGTCCAAATTCCATAAGACCATAACCAACCAACCTACACCTCAAAAGCTTCAAAGTTACCACCCTCGAGAAAAGCAAGTGACCATAACAAACTTCAAAGTTACAGAATGGTGATATGGAGAAAAGCAAGTGAGATATGAAGTTCTAACATTGCATTATTGTCCTTTCTGGTTCTAATTGATATACTGGACCACAACAGCACTGACACTTGGCAAGCAGGATGTCAATACAAAATCCAAGATTGTGTAAACTCATAATAAGGCTTCCCAGTTTGAAGGCTGAATGACATGGACTGAACTGTGTACGACAGTTTAATCAGTCCTTTAGCCATACCAGATATACTAATGCTTCAAAACTAGTTCTGATATGGCACTTTGCCACACAAAAATGGCACATGCTCAAGTATAAATAAAATCAAAAGCACGCCTATGCTGTTTACCAGCAGAAATAATGTGGTGCACAGAAAGAAAAATGTAAACCTGAGAATGTAGAGGCCAGACAAGATACAACAGCCGAAGAGATCTTTAGTAGGTGTAGTAAAGATATATTGAATCCCATATTAACCAACACAAATAGTAGTGGTAGCAGCGGTGCCCCTTCACAGCCTGCACAACTTAAAAAGTTTAACAAGATGCTTGTGCAGATGCTTACATGGCTGTTTTTATTTAACAAGGGTAAACACAAAACATATTAGGAAAAAATAAACTCAAATCGATATGTTTTTATATTCCAATGTGTTAACATTCATAAGTACAATAAGGTACTATGCCCACTGAGCTGCCTTTTTTCTTGGGAAGATCGCAATTGTCCATGGCTTAAGTCATACCACTACAACAATGAATAATCCTTGTGGTGATCTATGTTGCACGGATATGTCACCAAATTGTCGTATCACATATCCAATACAAGGATATACGGGGATACGTGTATCCCCATGTATCCTCTTTTTCTGATGTTGGGTTAATCCCACATCGGTTGTAGACAGAGGCAGAGCACGACTTATAAGAGTGAGGGTAACCCCTTCAATCGGGCTAGTCTTCTACGGGGAGAGGGTCCAAGACCTTTTATAAGCCCGCGTTGCTCTGTGGTTGGTCTTGGGCGCAATGGGGGCTGGAATGCTGGTTCAACGAGTCTGGGATTGCGCAACAAGTGGTATCAGAGTCTAGGTGCTCGAATATAGATCTTGGAGATCTCACGGTTGCCGGTCATGGTTGCCGAGCTAGAACGTTGGTGCAAGCGGGCCCAAGTATAACCAATGTGTGAGGGAGAGAATTGTTGGGTTAATCCCACATCAGTTGTACACAGAGGCAGAGCACAACTTATAAAGGTGAGGATAATCTCTTCTATCAAGCTAGTTTTTTAAGGGGAGGGGGCCTAAGACCTCTTATAAGCCCGTGTTGCTCTGTGGTTGGGCTTGGGGTGCAATGGGGCTGGAACACTATATAGCGGGACCAGGATTGCACAACATGTGATTTAAAAATAATTTTAAAAATGGGGATACGACGGGGATACTCCAGGATACGGCGGGGATACTCTAGGATACAGTGGTGGATCTGCCAACCCAGTAACAATTCTATACAAAGCCCATCTTAAGCTCAACCTAATGAAAAAGTGTAGAAAGTAAAAAAAGCATAGAGAAAAAGAAAGGGTTGTGCCCCAAAATAATTAGAATAAATGAATTGTTGTGTTGTTTGTATGGATTTTGGTTTTTTGTGAGGATTGTGGCACTTGGATGCCCATGAACTCAAACTCTTGTATGTATGTTTGATTTTCCTCTTAAAGAAAAGACATTTGCGCGGTCTATAAAAAAACCAGATAGGAGGCAGCAAATCCTGTCATCTCCTGCCCTCTTCTACCGGATGCGCCAGCCGCCAATAGAAGAGAGTAGCTTCCCAGATCCTTCACGCCGCCATCACCCAGATCATCCCAGCAAATGTTGTGTTTTTTCCTCTAAAATACATATATACTCGCCTTATCCCCGAACTATTGTTTTTGGAAAATGTTGTTTTCCCGTATCCCCGTATCTGTATTTCCCGGTATCCCTGGTATACCCGTATTGTGCAACTTAGGCCACGATTTAAAAACCCTATTGAGGGAATCAATTCTGGGCAGACAAAATCCCCGTGCTCCTTCTCAAAATAAGGAAGCAAAGCGTGCAGGAAAGGTGGGCATACAACTCAAAGAGGCAAACGATACTAGTTAAGTACTAACATAATGATAGGAACTACAGAAACTGAATGTCTAAGGCAGTTCGTTATCAGTGATTTATTTCCTTTTTAAGGTATATGAGTGATTGATATAGACCTGCAGTTTGCCTTTTAGTATCATGACAAAAGGAGACAGGTGATCAAGAGATCCAATCAGAAATTTGTTCCACGCACTGGAAAGGTCAGAACAAGCCAACAACAGAGAGAGGAAAGACACCCCAAAGAACATGGCAAAATTACCAGAAGATAATGATCCCATATTTAGAAAGCAGGCTGCACCATCTCTGATGTATGTTGGTAGCAGATGGAATGGAACCCCCCATAACTTTGACAAGAATGGCAGCAAGAGACACATGAAAAGAGCCTGAAATGATAGTTCATTAGTTATGATGGCTGGCTGCTGAATAGTTCGTGCAAAATAGTAAGCATCAGGACCATACTTGATAAGCAGAGCCATACGTGTTGACGACAAAAAGATCAACTGAGCCACCCTAGAAACAAAAGAAAATATTGGAATAAGAAAAGCATTCGACAAACTGAAATCAAGAGATGACGGTTACCAGCTACTACACTTTAGTTAACACTAGTTCTTCACATTGAAAAAATTATGGTGCAAGTTGACAACCATGTGAGAAAAGCAATACCTTCAAATTCTTGGAAGCATCTATAAATATTATCTCCTGCAACAATTAGACTTTAGTTGTATCAGGTAAAATTGGTTGCTAATGCACAACAATTGGTTAATTGATTGATTAACAGACTTGCTACCTTCAATACTGTATCAGCAGCTTGGAGAAAGAATGATATTATCATTAGTAGTGGCCACAAAATTCCAGTACTTTGTAATGAGGCACCAGCACCAGATCCACTATATATGCCAAAGTAAGGTTCACATTAAATTTTATTCACATTAAGATACTGAATATCTCAATCAAAAGCAAGCATTCCAATTTGACATTACAACCTTGACACAGTTTGCACATGTAGTTTTAAAATTGCTCCTTAACCCCCTATGCGATCATCTCCCACCCACGCATTTCAATGACAAACAAAACAGTGTTGAATATGTCAAAATAATACTATGATGAAACATTAGGCAGTTTTTGCCTAACAGACCATGATTGAGAAACTGTTATTAAAGAATCTTTTCAAGCAGTAGCAATTCAGTAGTATTCTCACATATGCATGCCACAGGTTGTGAAGATGTCACTCTGTGCTACGTTGAGGATTTCTGGAGCATACAAATCATATTGCACACGTCCCAACTAGCAATTCATTTTCCAAAAAATAATCTTGTTTTCTACATGTCCATCTCCGGACACTCAAGTTTCTTACCTTCTGGATTTAACCATAAGATTTGTTCAAGAATAGTTGTAAGACACAAGAAAACGAACTCCCTGGCCTGGATTACTGCTGTACAAACAAACTCAATGGCTTACTAGGTGCTTTGGAACCTAGAGTGAGCTTATCAAAAAGGTGACATACCTTGCTACAGTTACTACCACACCAATTGTCACTAGAAAGCATCCTGTTATCTCATTAACTCTATACCGTCTCTTCAGAAAAATAGCAGACAAAAGTAGCTGCCATACAAGATAGGTCTGCAGGAAAGTAATAAAACAATTATACAGATATGCTTACATGTGATAAAATGAAGACAGGTTATATAAATATACTGATAACTCACTAACCTGTGACAATATTGGCATTGAAGCCCCAGAAAGAACAGCTAATCCGACAAAAAGCAAGCAAATAACACTGAGTGCGAGTTTCTTGTGTCATATATCAAGTACATTTTAGAAGTGAAAACTACGAGGAAGATTCTGAATTTGATTTTGAGAAAAATTACCTCCAGCAGCCATCCCTGATGCTGCTGCTAGAGCCTCTAAGAGGCCCACAAGTATAAATGGTTTCTGAGGTAGAGAAAGCATCTCATCGGTGACAACGCCAGCTTGATAACGAAGAAACAGGACTGAGGAATACACAACCACATAGCTGCGAAAGTTAAAATATCCATACCATATTATTAGCGTTCAAGAAATGTTCAATGAGAAGAAAAGAAATCATATTTTTCAGACATATGTTTCTTTCGATAAAAAAAAATCGCTTCAAACAAATTTATGGAGTATATGGTATCGCTGAGCAAAAATACCAGATAACGATTAAATGAATATGATGGTTGTTTGATATCACTTAAAAGGCATAAAACCATAAACAACCCAGTGTTATGCATTTTTTTCTCTAGATTCCTACATTTTCTTAGATGATGAAAGCGTACTAGTGAATTTAACTCTTAACAGAATAAATAAGCCCAAAGAACAATACATGTGTAACCTTTTCGAAGAAGAAACATGACTACCCTAAATGATATGATACATGAGGATTCAGATCTAGTTATAAATTGACACAATATGTCTAGAAAGTAGAAAAATATACATAGCCTTATTTTATGAATGGTGGTAGAGGAAAGACTACAGTGGTACAGCCACACCTTATATGCCTTTGTTTGTCTTAATGGCAACGGAAAGTTGTTGCGGAAAACACACACTACATGGTGTGCAACATGTCAAATGTTTGTAAAACATGGACTCACATCAATATAGTGAGAGAATAATACATAATAGATTACACTAGTTGAATATAATGGAGCACATGAGTTACTTTTTTCCTCTAAAAACAATCCCTGTCAAAATCCCGCAAAAATTTTCAGACGTGGATCCAAATTTCTTCTTGCTTGGTATCGCCATCACATCACTATCATATAATTCTCCTACATTCCATATTTCATTGTGTGTTGTTGCTAAATCAAAACATGACAACTGACAACTAATTCTCCGAGTAGCTATCTCGCTTATGCACATATATCCATCAGTAATAGCAGGAACAATAATATAACCAATGGAATTACAGGATTTCCCCTCACATGCTACCCGCAGTCTAAACTTAACCAAAGTACCCAACAAAATGGCATTACAGGGTTTCACCTCGCGTGCTACCCGCAGTCTAAACTTAACCAAAGTACCCAACAAAATGGCATTAACAGGATTTCACCTCGCGTGCTACCCGCAGTCTAAACTTAACCAAAGTACTGAACAAAATTTACATATACTAAAATTTTCAAATCAAAGCCATTTTGCTCACTTCCTAGTGCTATACCCTGTCAGATTGTAACACTAACTATGAGTATCTATGGTCGCGATATGCATGTTACTGCTTAGTACTTACATTACAACTTTTTAGAGCATAACAACTACATACGTGATGGGTTTAGCTATAGGGGGTGTTTGGTTAGGCTGTGGCTTATCATAAAGCAATTGTGGGCTGTCTGTTGTGGGAAAATTGTTGTGGACTGTGTGCTACGAAAAAGTTGCAAGGTCGTTTGGTAAACTGACTGTCAGAGCTATGGTTGTGAGTGTAAATGCCTGAAATGCCCCTAAGGTGTTGAGAGCTTGTTTACTTCCATACAAATGATCATGTAATGCTAACTTAGATGCAAAATAGATTTTTTTTACCGTGAATGGCATGTATATGTAAACATCAAAATAATCATCAAATAGAACATGCACACAAATACAATGCTAACCATAGTTGAAAGTGAGTCATGATTTCATGTAATGGTGCATATCATAAAAATGGAAAGGAAGGTAAGGCTAGTCCACTTTACTTCATTGGCACGAGGCGGCTAATTAACCAGCAACTTTAGGGGCAAACTCGGTATCCCATCCCACAAAAGCCAAGAAGGTACGTCTGAAGATGCTTTCTATCGGTACATTAGTCTGGAGAGTGGCTTATCGGAAAACACATTTATGTATTTTGTTGTTTGGTTGAGCTTTTGACTTATAAACATGAAAAATCATCACAAAAGCCTAATCAAACACCCCATAGTTCATTATCATGCTCAAAGCAGCGCACGTGGAATCCAAAATTCCAGTGGACTTGACTACTAGGAGGAAGGCCAGCTCATGAGCACAAGCGCGCAACCACTACCACTACCAGGCGCCAGAAATAAAACGCACAACCGTACAGCTTCCAGATATAACAACCAAAAAATCTCGCCCAGCCTTTGGAAGAAAAGAAAAAATCTCGCCCGGTTATTCTCTCTGACACGTGGACCCCACACGTGAGGCACGTACCGCACAAGCCATAGAGCGAAATGATTCCCGACACCTCTCGTCATGGAATCTGCACTGTTCGAAGACGAACAGGCTCTCCTCGATTCGATCAGCAAATAGCAACACGAAGCATCTCGGGTCAATCAATGGCCGGAGCAGCAGAGGGACGAGAGTACACCTACCCGAACGTGGCGAACTGCGCGAGGAAGAAGGGGTACTGGCGGAGCGGCACGAGGGCGAGCTTGTAGAGGACGCGGTTCCCGGTGCCCGTCGCCACGACCGCCGCCGTGGCCAGGGCCACCTCCATCCCGGCGCTCTTCCCCACCCCAGCGCTGCCGGCCACCTGCCCCGCCGCCGCGCACCTCGCCGCCTCCTCCCTCCTGCTGCTCCTCCTCGTCCTCCTCACCCCCATCCCCACGCCCGCCGCCGCCCACGCCACCGCCTCGATCCCCCCCGCGTGCGCCCGCAGCGCCACCCGCGCCTCCTTCCTCGGCAGCTCCAGCGCCGCCACCGCCGCCGCTCCGTTGGCGCGCTCAGCGGGGAGGCGGAGCTGCAGCGGCTGCGGCGCCGTGGACATGTGCAGTGACGCCATGGACGAAATCTAGGAACGACCGCTCGTCGGAGTAGCCGCTCTGCGGCGTGTTCTTTATATGTTGTGTAGGTTGGTGGTGGGATGGATGGAGAGACCGGGAGAGGAAGATTCGGGCTGCTAGTTGGGCTGTTTCGCTTGGTCTCTGCTTCTTCAGCGTTTACTTTGGTGCCTCGCGGCAGCAGGGCGGCGGGGCGGGTCCACGGCGCCACTCCTCCGGGAAAGCCAACTCAAAAATCAAAAATCAAACATCAAACAGAGATGAAAAGAGCGACTAGTTTTTACTTTCTTTTCATTTCGCAGCTTTTGTGTATTTGCGTACAGGTCCTCGTGTTAATCCGCACGTGGGATGACACCAGGTGTGTTTGATTGCCTTCGCTTAAATACAAATTCCTCACACAGGGGATTCGGGAGAATCGTTGCAGCCCGTGCCGGCTGTCCAACTCTGATGCCCCCTTCCTCTCCCCACCTCTTGTAGTCTTCTCTGTGTATGTGTCTTCTCACACGTCTTTTTCCTATTATGATAAAGATTTACACCACAATTTGCTTTGCGTCACTAGGTTTCGCTGATCAAGGTTAGCCGTATTCGAACGACTTCACTGTATCCTCAAACTTAGAGGAGGCGGCATATAACGTCCCAACGGTTGGTCATACCACCTCTTTACTTCATGCATCAGCATCCTCCAAATGTAACTAAGCACTTGTAACAACTGTTGATCGCGTTTTGATTTTTCATCCACTGATATATCTATAGTTGATGATGCCTCCCTCACCACTTGTATCAGTCAAGTGGTTGTCCACTACAAAGAAGCAGCCACCGCTGCTGCGCCAAATTTTATTAAAAACTAGTTAAATTTCTACAGAATTCAGACCAAGATTTTCGTGTTTCAAACGGAACCTCGAGGCAATTTCAAAACAATATGAGGGAGTAAAAGAGGACCCAGAGTACGGATGTGATCGGAGGCTTGGAGAGGCTGCCGTAGAATTGATGCAATCTTTAGGCCCTGTTTGGTTCGGCGGTGGCTTCGGCTTTTCCCTTCCAACAGCCACCGCCGAACCAAACGAGGGGCTTTTGGGCCAGCTATTGCCAACAGCCGAGGGTGCGGTCATGTGGAAAATGGACTTCGCGCAGTAGCTCCTCCCCCGCAGCTTCCCGCAGTAGCCCGCACTGTGCACTTAAACAAACATCGAACTGCCCTCCGAGTTGCAAAGAAATTTCACGAAATGCCCTTTCCCGATCCCCCGATCCCCTTCTCCCTCAATCCATCCCCTTCTCCCTCAATCCATCCAACAGCCGGGGGAGGACGGCAACGGGGGATGGCCCGGCGGGGAGGGCAGCGCTGGGCGGCGAGCGAGGTACCTAGGACCGGCGGCGGAGGAGGGCAGCTCTAGGAGGCCGGTGTGGGGCTGGATCTGGCGGCGAGGGAGGCGACGTGGGGACGCCGGCGGGAGGGATGGCTCGGCGCCGGGGGAGGAGCTTGGGGGCGCGGCGGAGGAACTTCGCGTGACGGGGGCGGCGAGCACGGGCTCGGGGGCGGCGAGCTCGGGGGCGCGGCAGATCTGCACAGGGGGGCGAAGGGAGGGAGATGGAGGGAGGCGGCAGGGGAGGGGCTCGGGCGGCCGGGGAGGCAGATCCGGGGGAGCCGGCGGCGGTCGCCGGAGCTGGAGCCGGCGGCGGCCGTCGGAGCTGGTGCCGGCGACGGTGGCAAGGAGGCGGTGCCGGCGGCGGTGGCAAGGAGCGCGGGGTGGAGTTGGGGCTGGGGTGGCCGATGCCCCCTGGCCCCTTTTTATTTTATTTTTTTATTTTTTATTTATATTTGTATTTATTATCTATAAATTTAATTTAAATAATTTATTTTTATGTATATTTATTATTTTCTGTAAATTTAGTTTACGAAAGAATTTGTATTCTATTTGTATTTATAATTTTTTTCTTTTTTATTTGTATTTGTATCATTGATCGAATCTCCGACGATGTCGATTTTAAAATTTGGTTCATATTGATCTTAGGGGCATTTCAGACAATTCATTCATATACAGCCAACAGCTACAGCCCAACCAAACGCGCAGAACCGAATCCTCATGTGCCAACAGCCACAGCCGCTATTCCATCCAGCCAGCCAACAGCTGCTTTTCCAACAGCCACAGCCCAACCAAACAGAGCCTTAATTCCCCACTGACTCATAGAAGAGTAGGTAGGACCGTCGGAGAGCTTTTTACACAAGGCGCTTATTGTCGAGCGCCGTTGGCTTGCCTTGTGCTATATGCCCAGGGTTCCTTTGGAATTTGGCAAGTTTGGAATGACAATGTTCCTCCCTCGAATAGAAGAAAGCCGTGAGTCAGGTGTACAGGGACGGCCGGGCCCGCGCATCTTTTGATCGACAGGGAGAGGCACGAGGGAGGCGGCACTGCGGCACCGTCTATTTCTCGTGGGCTCTCCATCCACCAGTTCACCACCCATCGTGTAGCTGTTTCCCCCGGGTCCCGCGACAGCCCAGGAATCCCCAAAAGGATAGCGCAGCGCAGTCACCGCTCACGTCAGTTCATACGCATGTGTGCGCACCAGGCAGTGCGTGACATGTGGACCTGAGGAGAATAGCCCTGAGATGGAGAGAGAGGTCATCGCTGAGGTGAGGAGCAGCAGAAGTGGCGGGCACGGCAGCCAAAAGCCAAGCGAATCGGGGACGGGGCAGCCCGCCACCACGCTACGCTCGATCTCTTGCTGTTCCGCCGCGCCTGTCGCGACGTGTTGTTGGGATGTGTGACCTTCTTTTCTTCTTCTTTTCGGTAGCGCCTCCCTCGTGGGGCCCTCATTGATTGTGCCTTGCCCTTGGCGTATTCTACGGTCCACCCACTTTCGTTGTTTGCCATTTTTTTAGGAGAAAAAAATGCATATATCTCTTAGGTAAGTCGTCAAATTACTTACTTCAATCTTTGAGTTGAGTTATCAGAATAATTACTGCATCAAAGTTCTTTAGCATTTTTCTCGCAAAACGAATAATCTTAGCATTTCAATCAGCATATCAGCTCAACACTGATCCGATCGTATATTTCTGTTTTGGTCTCTCATCCGGAACCAACATTTATACAAAACAGAGCGCATATCAGAACATGCTATATAATGCCGATAGAACTATCTTGATTTTTTACGGCACATGAATATCCATGGTTTCCACAAACCATGTTATTTTGACGTCATTATTTTATATAGTTTATATGTTGCCAAGGCGTCCCACTCCTCCTTTTGCAGTTCGTTCAGAGCTTCTTCGTGCGGACGAGATACGCGACCAAACCAGAGGTCGCCAGCGGGATCATGATGTCGTCGGACATCCAGCCCATCCCCGGCAAGGCCCTCTTGGCGGCGAGCACACCTAACGGGGCGCCGAAGAGGAACAGGAAGAGTTCACGGCCGCCTTGCTGAAGGTGAAGCTCTCCGGCCTGATCAGCTCGTCGCTGATCTTGACGAACTCATCCCTCTTCACCCACCTGGTGTGCTTCTGCACGTACCCGACAAGAACCGAGTGAGCCTTCTCGTTCAAGCACATGGCTTCCCGAATGCAAAAAAGGGGAAGAGATGGTTGTTACTACTTGTTACTCACAATGTATGCTTGATAAATTTTTCCTGTACTTCAGCTGCCCGCGTTCCTCCCAAAAATTCCTGAAGAAACAATTAATAGGTTGGATTCTAAGTTGCTTCAAGTGCAAACAAGGAAGATATGCTTGTGTGTCTTTTTGGGAACCTAAGCAGAAACTTTGAGAGCTCTTTTACGGTACCCTAGAATGAATATAAGCCATCCATTCATCCTAATCTAATGGCTAATATTATCTGGTACTCCAACACTAGAACAAGGAGTACCACCTTTAAAAAACTAGGGAGTACCTTAATACTAGGGGTAAAACCAGAATTAAAAAAATAATTGACATATTTTTCACATTGTCTTTTTAGAATATATTGTTCAGACCTTTTAGGCTCTAAACTTAATCCCTAATTTGCATTTTGCCATGGCGGCACACAAGGGGCAGCCAACTCCATCGTCCTTCTCCTCCAAATCTAAGTAAAAAGTGATATAAAAAAATCACTAACAGCCTTGCCAACTTACCAACTAAGCTAGACAAACTTCCTATTTAGTATATCAGGCATAATTTATAAGTAGCTAAATCGAGAGTGCATCAAAAAATAAAAATAAAAAGCTGCGCACTGTTTAGGGCGGCGGCGTGCACTGGCGAGGGGAGGAGGGGGCGGCGCGCTGCTTAGGCCGGCGCCGTGCGCCAGCGAGGAGAGGCAGCGGCGTGGGCTCACGAGGAAAGGTGGCAACGGCGTGCGCTCGCCTGGAGAGGCGGTGGCACGGGGGGAGGGGAGCGGCGGCGGCGCTGGTTGCTCGGGCGTGCGCCGGCGAGGAGAGGCGGTGGCGCAGCACCGCGGACACGCTGGAGCAGGATCGCGAGCAGAGACGCGCTGGAATAGGGATCGGAAGGAGAAAGCTAAATAGCAAGGTAAAAAGTCTTCTTTACTCTTACAAATGGACGGTTAGATTAGATTAGTACTCCTATCTCAGTTTATGGAGTACTAGGGTACTGAAAAAAAAACTTAACTTTGAAATGTTCAGTAGCAATGAATAATGTAATTGAACTGGGTACACTTGAAGAAACGATGTCAGAGTTCCATCGAACAGCGAAGAGATAAGTGAGTGTGGTTGAGAGTGTAGGTTGCCAAACTTACTCGATGAGTTCGAAAATGGCGTGGTAGAATTCGTCGAAGGATTGCACATTGGCGAGATGCTTGTCGTAGTTAGTTTCTATGAACTGGATGAGCTTTTTTGCATCACTGGGTTCTAGCTCAGCTATCTCACTCTTCTTGGCGGTCTGACTCTGATCTCCAACTATTAAATCAAAACGTCATTGTTTCCATTCATGAATCATGAGCTATGTCACATAAAAAATCAAGTAGAAATGTTTTGCACATCAACCAATGTATGCGAAAATGATTGTAATCAAAATGGTTCAGAATACCTTGGGGTGTTTGCTTCACCTCAGCTGCATCCTGTTCCATCCTTGTCGATGAAATGCAGGAACCTGGTTGATATCTTTGTGATTGTAAGACTGTTGGTACATCTATATGTGACATTGAGAACCTCGTTCCTTGTGTAGGACAGTGACAATGGGATTGCCTCTACAGGAAGCAAGGCCAGAAGGCAGCAGACAGGAGTCCAAGGATACGAATCTAGTGGTCTTTGTTTTCGCTTACACGGTATTCTCTAGCTGCAAGCCTGCAACTGCAAGCATTTGGGAAGAGACGTGACAAGGTTCAGAAATTTTGTTTAATACGATGCTTTGTCCTGAGCCAAGAAGCAGAATATGTACACATGCGTAACTTGCAGGAAATCTAGTGAAATGTGGACTGGATGCAGGATGCATCCTACTTACTGCATTTTAGAATTAATAAAGACGCAAGTGACATTAATAATCTGAACAATGGCCGCCGTCGCGGTCGAAGGACGAGAAAGCAAGGATGAACTCACTGGAGGAAACCATGATGGTGGATTGGCTTGAGAGTAGTGACATGTCACAAGTGAGTGATCGTGGACGAGTGAGCTGACACGAGGAGAAGTTCGTGTTGGCACATCTCAGTGAACTAGGTGCTCACGGAGTTTTTTTGAGATACTAGAAGAGAATCCTTTCCCGACCTCTAGATTCAAAGGTATATACACAACGTAAAATTATAAGGGTAGCAACGAACTAAGTGAAGCATGAAGAAAATCAAATTACATAGCCCGACATAGGTATAGATTAGACGTGAGCATATGCGGGCCGGGCTGGGCTTCGAGCTGGGCCTAAAAAGCCCAGTCATTTTGGTCAGGCCCGAGCTGGGTCTGAAGTCCAAAAAAACAGAAATTTCTCTTTTCCTGCAAAAGAAAAATTATTACTAAACTGTTTTTGAATTAAATTAATTCATTTTCGCAATTATACATTTTTAGTTGTTTGGGCTTTAGGGCTGAAAAATCAGTGCCCGAGCTCGATCAGACCGGGATTAGACCAAGCGGTCGGGCCAGATCACCCAGGTTGAGTGTAGACTACAATATTGAAGTAGTCAAAAGAAGTCCACTGAGTCAAAAGTGATTTCAGTTCTAAATGGCACTGGCAGTTCTGAACGCGCCATCTTCGCCATCTGTTCCTTGGAGTTCTTATATTTCTTCTGCTAAAGAAGTTCCTTTCTTCCTCTCTTTTTTTGGCGATTTAATGTTCAAGTGGTATATAAACTTTGGAGTACGTATAATTATCTAGGGAGTGTGTGTTTCTAAGTCAACTGAAAAATTATTATTTCTAAGTCGACGATCTTGAACGTTGATTCTCTATTTAATGGTTAATTAGGTAGTTGTAAATTTGAAATTTTGGAGCAACTGTTAGTTTAGAGATGTGCAACTTGGCAGTTGTACATTTCTAGATCTAAAATTACACAAACTTTTTTATGCAACATCAGGCTTGATGATGTGCAACTTGATCGAGTTAGAAATAATAATTTCTCAGATCACTTAGAAATAGCAACTACGAATCATTTAATCTTAGGTTCTGGTTAAATAGGGCTCGGGTTGAATTAACACTATCAAAAATAATGAAACTTGATCGTTAATTTGTTTTACGAATAATCTATACTATTTATAGAAGTATGAGTTAAGGGTTTGACGCAAACCATTCTCATCCAATCTAACATAACGACTCAAGATTTAAATTGATCCTAGAAAAAAGTTATGGCTTAATTGTATATTTAATTCTTTAATGATATCATACTAATTGTCATTTACAATTTCTTCTTTCAAATTCTATTCCTCCCCTAGTAACTCTCACTCGCCCATGCAACTATCCAGAAGCTCCATTTAACTTCACCGTGTATAAAAAAGAAGAGGCGCTCCTTTTGCAGCGTTCACTGGAGCATTGAGCAAGATGCTGAGAGCCACATGCTTTGCTAAGATGTTACGTGGGGTGCAATCAGTCACATCAAATAATCAAACGAAAAATGTGAATTAACTAACTTATCATTCAATACTATTTCTGTATTAAAAAATAAATAGTGACCTGATGCTAATCAGTGTTGCAACTGTCACTGTCCGTGCTTATTTGCCAGTAACTACAAACTCTTCTGTTGCCAACAACTACCAACAATAACGGTGTGAGAAGAGTTTATGTAAACCAACGATACTAAACACGTGAACAAATTAGGATTAACATGGTAAACATTTAAAAATGTTCGCGCAACACACGCAAAAATCTTTCCTGCTGCATACATACGAGTAGAAACACAAACTGATTCAATTCACATACGAAATCAAACACACTGAACTACCAAGTGGTGGTGCATCACATCAATCTGCTAGTGCTACGCATCCATCATGATCTTGAACTCCTCAAGGCTAACCATGCCATCTCCATCCAGATCAAACCTGTGGATCATGGCCTGGCACTCTTCGATGCCCTGGCGCGAGCCCAGCCTGCCCAGCGTCCGCTTCAGGCTCAACGGTGTGATGCACCCTTGGCCCTCCATCTCGTACATCCCAAACGCCTCCTTGATCCCCCTGCATCGCTCCTCTATCTCCACCTGCACCAGCGCCAGGAACTCCTCCTCGTCCAGCAGCCGGTCGCCGTCGGCGTCCGCCGACGTGACGAGGGCCTCGGCGTCCTCGGCCGACACGTCCTCGCCGAGCGCCGCCTCCATGCACCGCCGCAGCTCGGCCGCCGAGACCTTGCCGTCGTCGTCGCGGTCCATGGCGGAGAACACGCGCTCAGCTCGGCTGTCGCGGCGTGCACCATCTTTTCTATGATCACCTGAGATTTCTAGCTGTTAAGTGTTGTGTTGTGTGTTTTGCCTTGGAATACTGCAATGCTAGCTACTGGTGCTTAGATAGGTCTCAAGCGTGTGTACATATACATACAAGTTGCATACAAGCGTGCAGCGAGTTGTGCTGATGAATTCAAGGCACGATGACTGAGTGAATCATGAGGACTGAGTCGGTCGAACGAGTACGTCGTAGCATTATTATACATGGGTCTTTGCCTTGCTTTGTGACAGAATATTACGACGCCGGCCTCTTCCAATGGAACGAGACCTCGTCGGTCACTTGCTGCTGAAAATATAATAATTGACGTATATTCCAAGAGCTTGACGCCTCCAGCATGGTGCGCATATAATAAACTTGTGCGCAGCCGGCGATGACGAAGTCCTTGTTTCGGCTCTTCATTCCATCATGTTTGGTCTTTTCTCATGAGTAGGTAGAGAGTGCTCCAATTAGTATGTTCTTCCGGTATATCATCGCAACATAACGCCAAGCGGAAGTGGTATACTGTGGAACTGTCAAAAAAGGAAACAGGCTAACTGCAAATTTTCAGACGAACATATATATGTACGTTCTATGTTGTCATCTCATTACTAGCGGGACAGTATAGTTAATTTTATTGCATGACTAGCATACTACAACACTCTCGTACACTACCGACGAGAAGAGGAGCTCGAACAAAACGGCATAGCCCAACAAAGTTGGAGACCACTCGCATATGGCAAGCATGGACTTGAATGATTGAATCTGTTCAACATTCCTGTGCAATTTTTTGGGTGGTGAACTGTGCACAATTTAAAACTGTCGTCCATTTCCTACTAGTAATTCCTAGCCAAACAAAATTTCCTGTTGTTGTCAATTCCCTTAGAAAGGTACGTGCTAATTAAGTGCTGAGCTTAATCTAATTGCATTCAAGGTTGGCTGATCACCCAAATCTGTGTTCAGCTATAAATACAATACAAACGAACTTCTCAATCGCCGAACTATATACCAGCTCAAAGTCTCAAGCAGCCAGTTGAACATAAAGACAAGGGCACCTGCAACAATCTTCAATTCTAGTTAGGTGAAAATGGTCGCCGCAGGTGAGTTCAGGCGTGTGTTCGCGTCGTTTGACCAGGATGGCGACGGCAAGATCTCCGCCGCCGAGCTGCGCCTCTGCATGAAGGCGGCCCTCGGCGACGACATGGCCGCCGAGGACGTGCGCGCGCTGATGGAGTCGGCGGACACCGACGGCGACGGGCTGCTGGACGAGGAGGAGTTCGTGAGGCTGGTGCAGGAGACGGAGGCGGGCCAGGGGGAGGGAGACCGGTGCGAGCGGCTCCGGGAGGCGTTCGGGATGTACGAGATGGAAGGGAGAGGGTGCATCACGCCAGCGAGCCTGAAGCTGATGCTGGGCAAGCTGGGGTTGCACCTGGACATCCAAGAGTGCCAGCTCATGATCTGCAGGTTCGATCTGAATGGAGATGGGGTGCTCACCTTCGACGAGTTCAAGACTATGATGATGGCTTGATGGGATGAGCTACATGCGCTTCATATATTATTGGTTCTAGCTACGCTAGACTTATGGCTGTTGGTCGTGATTGAATCATTCGTTTACAGAAGTTGTACGTTCATGTTTATATATATACCTGTGGTCAATTGTGAAGTCGATCATTTGGATCTTGATTGGATAACGCTAGAAATATCGAATCGTGTGTTTCACGGTAAAATGTGAAATTCATCGCTCGCGGTCTGACATTGAGGTAACGGTTACGTTTGCTCACGTCACGAGGACACCTGCATTACGGATGTGTATTGGCATTTTGCGTAACACCCGTGATCCAAAAAGGATAAAGGCTCAGCTGTCATGTAACGGACACGCGCTCTTAATACCTCACTTACATTTTCATCATCGTTTTGTGTAAAAGAGTTACTCTAAAAGTGTTACATGCATCTTGAACCAATAAAGTCTCGTTTATATACAAATGTAACTTGTGTCAAACTGGTAATGTAGTACCAAAGGTTGTGCTACATTTGTTTTAGGTTTGCAAAAAGGATTGGCCAGTTGGCTTGTTGCCTCTGATACCCCAACATGATACAAACGCTGGTGAAACTCTGAATTATCACTTATAAGTGTAAAGGCTTCTGAAAGAAAACATATCAGGTGCAAAACAAACCACGATTGTCGGTGTGCCAACCTGAGGCAGACGAACCGATGGTGGGCACAAGAGTTTCTTTTTTCTTTGGTTTTTAGGGTGGCCGTGAGCTGGCAAACTCGCGGAAGTGCCTGCTCTTTTAGCCATGTCATCACCCCTTTCCCACCCCCACCACAGCACCTGTTCACCACACGCAATTCCCTTTTCAAACTTCGCACCAAGCAATTTTTTGAGAGATTTCAACTTCTAGATTTTCAAAACCAAGGTGTGAACTTTAACCTCAATGAATATAACATTTAACCTCAAATCAAATTTTCAAATTCAAAATCCATAAGAATATCAACTGAAAATTTCCAATATGAAAAACAGGTTCTGCAAACCTCCAGCAGCAACACGCGCATGCCTCCTAGACATCACCTCCAAATGCACACACATATCAATGGCTTCGCCACGGTGCCTTAGAAGTGTTAAGATCAAACTGCCATGAGCAGTTGCTCTCGTGTGAGCAATCGTCAGTTGCTAAAACTCCATGCTTAACAACTGCTAAGCAGTTGCTTGATTAGCAACTGCCTCGCATATCTTGATCCCTCGAACGGTTGCTCCTTTCCAGTGAACAACTGCTATATCTTGTATCTCTATATAAAGCATCATCTGATCAATAAAGAAAACACTTCGAACTACTGTTCATTGCCATTTTACTCTGAATCCCAACACGTTATCAGCACGATTGTTCTACCAGAGCACCAAGAACAGAGATCGAACAGAGAGAGAAAGAAGAGAAGAAGGTGAGCATGCCTCGGGGCTTCTCCTCCCTGCGTCGCCTCATCCGTCACTTTCTCCGCGAAGATCGTCGCCGTCGCTTTGCTGGTCGTTTCCGCCGTGGACGACGCTTCGGTCCTCGCCGTCCTTTTCGCCGTCAAAGGCATCAGCGCCATGGCGCCTCAGCGCCGGCGCTGTCCCCCTGGCTTCTCGCCGGCCCCGCGGCCTCGCCGCTCTAACGCCGACGAGTACGCCGCAGTCTTCGACCCGGCGCTCGCTCCACCGCCTCCGCCGGTTTGGTGCCCGGAGCACGGGTGGGGGCCTTGCACCCCACCTCCACCAGAGCCGGTCGTCGAAGACACGCTGGCGCCGCCGCCGCCGCCGGCCGCCGTCCCCCGTGGCCGGCACCTCCTCGCCGCCGAGCGTTGTGTCGCCGTGGCGTCCATGGCCGCCCACGGCCTCACCCTCCGGCGTGGCGTCTCCTCGCCACTCTCCGCCTCAGCGCACGGCCGGCCCCCGCCGCCGGTTCGTCGCGCCCTTCCCAGGGACGCTGGCGTCCCGCACTTGCGCGTGGGCGCCGGCCATCCTTGGCCTCCCCAATGGTCCTCTCCCGAACGACCACCCGAACGGCGCCCCGCCGCTTGCCAACCACCTCCTCCGAGGACGTGGCCGGGGGCCCGGCCGCCTCCACCAACCGCCGTTGAACCGGCCGGCCGGCCGGTCGCGTGGCCGCTGCTGCCAGCCGCCGTGGCCCTTCGGGCCACCGCCGCGCGCCGCATCCGCAGCCGCGCCGCCCGTGTCGCCGCCCCGCCCGGCCCGCCTCCAAGCGTGGCCGGCGCGCCCCCCTCCGCCGTTGCCCCTTGGCCGCCCCTCCCGCAGGCGCCGCCGCCGCGCGCTCCCGTGGTCGCGCCCCCGCCGTCGCCGCTCCGCGCCTCGGATGCCGCCGGCCGCCGCCCCGCGCGGCCCCTCCCGGCCACCGCCTCGCGCGCCGCCACCGTGGCCGCCCGTGGCCGCGCCGCCTTGGCCGCGCCGCCTTGCCCTCCGCCGCCTAGGTCCCGCCGCCCTGGCGCGCTGGCCGGCCGCCGCCGGGCCCTCCGCGCGGTGCCGCCCCCTCGCCTGGCCCCCGCCTCCGTGGGTGGCGCGACCACCCACGCAGCGCCGCTGTGCGCCCGCCCCCATCCAGGAGCCGCCGCCGGCACCGGTTAGGGATTGGGAATCCCTAACCGGGCACCCCCTGCCTCCCCTTGGCTTGGCCGAGTGGGCCATTGAGGCCGGCCCACTCGCCTCACCTCCCTTGCGCGCCCTCCATATGGGCCGAAAGGCCAAGCCGGCCCAGGCCCAGGCCGCCCCACCCCCTGTTGTTTTGCAATCAGGCCCTCGGGGGTTTGTGTATAAGGGCTCCTATCTTTTAGATTTCGCATCTAAGTCCTTTTCAGTCTTTCAGCACTGTTTTTAGTCTGTTTAGACCTCGTTATTTACAGTATTTCCTTATTAGTACTGTATTTTTCTGTCGAATACCATGTATTCCAGAATATTAAGTGATGCAATATATTTCCATGTTTTTACACATGTTGAGATCACTTGCATCCATTATTTTGCAATTGAAATCTTCATTTCTTGCAAATAAACATTGATTCACCTTAATTAAGTCCTCCCGACTTAATACGAGTAGGAATCAATTTGCAAAATTCCACGTGATTTTTCTTCAAATCGAGCAATGACATACGGCGCTAGGTTTGTGAGTGTCTACTGATTTTATCAGATTACACTCGAGTATCTACTGATCATATATCAGATTATACTCCCTAAGCGCCATATGACATTAGGTATAAAAGTATCTACTGATTTTCCATCAGATTATACTTGAGTATCTACTGATTTATATCAGATTATACTCCCTAATGCCACGAGATCCACTCTCGACAACATGTCATACTTAGCAATTTGAGATTCACACCAAAGTTTTCAAGTCAACTTCTTGAAGCTTTCTTAAATTTTGCAAAGTTCTTTACAACATTAACCATGATGGTTCTTAATTTACCGAACGTAAATTAATTATCTCTGGTTTACCCATGTAGGTCCAACGATGGGCTCAAAGGAATTTGAGGAACTTGCCCTCAATGGCCACAACTACCCTACATGGGCCATGGACATCAAGATCAGCCTTGCGTCCCGTGGGATTGTGCGTGCACTCGAAGACCCGAACACTCCTGTTCCGGAAGGAGAAGCACCACTGACAGAAGCAAAGAAATATATGGCCCTATATATCATTCGGCACCATATTCACCCAGATCTCAAAGCGGAGTACTTACAGGAGGAATCTCCTCGTACTCTGTTTCTGGCCCTCAAAACGAGGTATGAACAGCATAAGGCAGTTCTCCTGCCTGAAGCACAACTTGATTGGACTCATCTCCGTCTTCAGGATTTCAAATCCATCGGAGAGTACAATCATGAGGTTCATAAGATTTGTTCCAAGCTACGCTTTTGCGATAAGGAACCTACCGATGCGGAGAAGATAGAAAAAACTCTATCCACTATGCTCCCCCGCAGATAGGATCCTTCAGCAGCAATACCGCGCTCGCAACTATACCGTCTATTCCGACCTCATCCATATCTTACTTCAGGCTGAAAAGCATGATGAGCTACTCCTCAAGAATGGCTCTCAGCGCCCTGTTGGGGCACAGCCTTTGCCTGAGGTTCATATGGGTATCGCGAATAGACAGAAGTTCGACGGTGTCTCCAAAGGCAAACCATCGAATTTCAAGGGTAAGCGAAAGCGCAATAGGAACAAGAAGCCAAGAAACTCCAACAAGGGGAAAGGCATCGCAAAGCCCAAGTTCGACAAAACTAAGCTTTGCGACAAGTGTGGATGCTACTCGCACCCCACTAACAAGTGCAAAAACCCCAAAACATCTAGCTGCTCTGTATCAACAATCTCAAGGACGCACGGCACCTCAAGGGAAAAGGTTTCGAAGCCCACTTCAACCTTCATCCAGACAATGCCAATGGAGACGGAAGTTCGCTCGAGGTTCCTCCCGGACCAAGCAACACCATACCTCTCCATAAGCTAGAGGATCCTGCCGACACGGAGAACATGATGATTGAGTTCGCCTCAACTGACATGTTCGGAGACCTCGACTAGTCTCCCAATCTCCTTTATGATCTACCTTAACTACGTCCATTTGTGTTGTTGTATTAAGAACATATGCATTGCTGTCTTTTATTTATTGTATCAGCACATTTGATATGATTATCTACTATATATTTATATGAAGTTTCTTATTGAAAGTTCTTTTATATATAGTTATCTACGGGACAATCCGATGGAAGAAGAATTATGCCTTGTGACAGTGCTACCACAAATTCGATACTAAGGGAGTTAAAGTATTTCCAAACTCTGAGAAAGATGAATGGAGATATTTTAACCATCGCTGGACGCGATACGGTAATTGTTGGCACTGGACGTGCCATATTTACCCTCCCAGGGGTACACAAGTGACAATTGAGGATGCCTTGCTGTATCCCGACTCGTCACGTACCCTCATTAGTTTATCGAGATATCCGTAAAATGGATTTCACATTGAACCCATGAAGACAACAAAGAGGAGTATCTACTCTTCACCAAAAATTACGGATATGGCAAGCAAGTACTCGAAAAGATTCCTTCTCTATCGTCCGGTTTGTACTATACGTACATCAAACCCGTAGACCATGTTGCATACAAAGTAATTTTTCAGAATGTTAACGCATTCCAAACTTGGCATGATCGCCTAGGCCATCCCGGCATCGGATGATGAGAAAAATTACTCGCAATTCCATCGGTCATAATTTGCTTGAGTCAAATTTCCTCATCTTCAGATTTCGTTTGTACCTCGTGTGCAACGGAAAGCTAATTTTGAGACCCTCGCATCTCAAAATACAAGCTGAACCACTTCAGTTCCTTGAACGCATTCAAGGAGACATTTGTGGTCCCATCCAACCATTTTCTGGACCTTTTCGGTATTTCATGGTTCTTATTGACGCATCTACACGATGGTCACACGTGTGCCTTTTGTCCACACGAAACCATGCATTTGCCAAGATAATGCGGCAAGTCATTCAGTTACAAGCCCATTATCCAGAAAGTCGAATTAAGACAATTCGCATGGACAACGCTGCCGAATTCTCCTCACGTGCCTTCAATGATTATTGCATGGCTTTGGGGATTGAAGTTCAGCACTCGGTCCCATATGTCCCACACAAAATGGTTTGGCCGAATCACTGATTAAGAGGATTAAACTCATCGCAAGACCTTTGTTAATGAATTGCAGCTTGCCAACCTCTTGTTGGGGTCACGCAGTCTTACACGCTGCTGACCTAATACAATTGCGACCTACTGCATATCATAGTACTTCCCCTCTGCAATTGGTACATGGAAATCCTCCTAGCATTTCCCATCTGCGTAAGTTCGGATGTGCTACGTACATCCCGATCTCACCACCGCAGCGGACATCCATGGGCCCACACAGGAAACTAGGGATCTATGTGGGGTACAAATCGCCGTCGATTATAAGTACCTGGAACCCCTTACTGGGGATCTATTCACAGCCCGTCACGCTGATTGGCATATTCGATGAGGAACATTTCCCGCATTAGGGGGAGATTTCAAGTACCAGAAAGAATGCCCGGAAATCAATTGGAATGCTACAGCCATTTCATCCTCTGATCCACGTACCCAAGAGACCGAACTCCAAGTTCGGAAAATCATCAATTTGCAACATCTTGCAAATAATCTGCCAGATTCATTTACTGATCTAAAAGGTGTTACAAATCCTTAAATCCGGCCAGAAATGCGCCCGAAAGAGTGGAGGTACCAATAAAAACCACTCAACTCCCTGTTCTTCAAAAGAGGGGGAGTAGTACGGCATCTGACCCGGAACAAGCTTCACGCAAGCACAAAGGAAATTGAGGAGAAAAACCTCAGTCAACTCAACGCTGACAAACACCTAATGGGTAGTGCACACCCAGTGGATGGGCAACCTCCACAACCTAGCTCCAGTCCGCGCACACTGGCTAGGTCATCGGAACACCCAGACTCACGCGTATTGGAAATCACGAGAGTCATCTAGGGTGCAAGAAATTTCCACTAACTATATCGATTCTGGAGAATCATTCAACCGTAAGTCTACGATTGTCGACATCTATTTTTCTGCTACAATTGCAAATACCCTTCTCAATGATCATGATCCAAGGACTATCGTCGAGTGTCAAAAACGCTCCGATTGGCCTAAATGGAAGGATGCAATACAAGCGGAAATTGCCTCGCTTAACAAAAGAAGGTATTCACTGAAGCAATACCTACACCTCCCAAGGTTTTCCCTGTGGGATTCAAATGGGTTTTCGTCCGGAAACGGAATGAGAACAATGAGGTGGTGAGATACAAAGCAAGGCTCGTAGCACAAGGGTTTACGCAGAGACCCGGCATTGATTACAATGAGACATATTCTCCGGTAATGAGTGGAATCACTTTCCGATATCTCATATCTTTGGCAGTACAAAATCGTCTATCTATGCAGTTGATGGACGTCGTGACCGCATACCTTTACGGTCACTAGATTCGGACATTTACATGAAGGTTCCCGACGGAATCCCTATACCGAATGCAAGCACAAAACGCAACATGTACTGTGTAAAACTGAATAAGTCATTATATGGCTTAAAGCAGTCGGGACGGATGTGGTACAAACCGACTCAGAGAGTTCCTTCTTCAGAAGGGTTTACTCCAATAGCGATGATTGCCCATGTGTCTTCATCAAGAAGTCCTCTACAGGATTTTGCATCATTTCAGTGTACGTCGATGATCTCACATCATTGGCAATACACAAGATATCGATGAAGCACGCAATCACCTAAAGATGGAATTTGAGATGAAGGATTTGGGTAAAACCAAATTTTGCTTAGGTCTTCAACTTGAGCACCTTCCCTCAGGAATCATGGTACACCAAGCTGCCTATATCCAGAAAATATTGGAGAAGTTCAATATGGACAAATCCTACCCATCTAAAACTCCCATGGTGGTTCGTTCTCTAGACGTAGAGAAAGATCCGTTCAGACCAAGGGAAGATGGGGAAGAGATATTGGGACCCGACGTTCCATATCTCAGTGCCGTTGGAGCGCTCATGTATCTTGCAAATTGCACAAGACCCGATCTTGCTTTTGCAGTGAATCTACTTGCTAGACATAGCGCAGCTCCTACCAAACGCCATTGGTCTGGAGTCAAAAATAATCCTTCGATATCTCCAAGGCACAAAAGATCTTGGTCTATTCTTTCAATTCCAGAGAAATCAGGACTCCAATATGATTGGATACACAATGCTGGCTATTTATCTGATCCTCATAATGCCAGATCACAAACCGGCTTTGTGTTCCTACACGGTGGAACTGCCATATCGTGGAAGTCTTCAAACAGACTCTTGTGGCAACCTCTACCAATCATTCTGAAATAATTTCATTATATGAGGCATCACGCGAATGCGTGTGGCTTCGCAGAATGATAAACCACATACAGCAGTCATGTGGAATTGGTTCTATCAAATCACCTACCATTATCTATGAAGATAATGCGGCTTGTGTTGCACAGATGCAAACAGGATACATCAAAAGCAATATCACTAAGCATATTGCTCCTAAGTTTGTTCTTTCCTCATGAACTTCAGAAAAGTGGGGAAATTGACATCTTGCAAGTCAAATCATGCGACAACTTAGCTGATTTGTTCACGAAGTCTCTACCAACTTCTACATTCCAAAAGTATGTTCATGAAATTGGTATGCGACGACTTCGAGATTTGCAAGAATCAGGGGGAGCGTCTTCCTGAGTTAAGTCCCTGTTCAAAGCATCATATTACACTCTTTTTCCTTTATGAGTTTACTTTACAGATTCTCATCAAGGTTTTTAATGAGGTAATATCAACATAAGAATATATGTCATATTTTCCGTTTTCCCCACCGGGGTTTTTAGGGAAGTATATACGACATATTTATGCTCTCTAAGCTCTATGAGTCTTCTCGTATTGAGCTCAACGAGACAATAATCATAATATGCTGTCGCATTTTCTCCTTATTTTCCCATTGGGTTTTTACAGGAGTTTTAAACAGCATATCAAACTCTATACTCCTCATATTTTTCCCACAGGGTTTTTGGAGGAGTCATGTTTCAAGATGATCTTTATTGCAAGGATGAGATTGCTCAAGGGGGAGTGTTAAGATCAAACTGCCATGAGCAGTTGCTCTCGTGTGAGCAATCGTCAGTTGCTAAAACTCCATGCTTAACAACTGCTAAGCAGTTGCTTGATTAGCAACTGCCTCGCATATCTTGATCCCTCGAACGGTTGCTCCTTTCCAGTGAACAACTGCTATATCTTGTATCTCTATATAAAGCATCATCTGATCAATAAAGAAAACAACTTCGAACTACTGTTCATTGCCATTTTACTCTGAATCCCAACAAGAAGGAGCTGGTTCTGGTGGGGCAAGAGGGAAGGTCCACGAAGATTGATTATGCCTTGGAATGGAAGGAAGGTATGATTGTGATGAGGGAGAAGCAATACTACATAATTTTTTTATCTTAGACGGTTCAGAAACCGCATCATAAATGGTTTCTGAACCGTCTAAGAACAAAGGTCTATGATAACTTTTTCTCATCAAAAGTGGTTGCTGGCAATTTTTTTAGAACTGTCTGTATATAGTTTTTTCAATTGCAAAAACAAATGCTCGCATCGCCTCTGCCCTAGTGAGCGGCGATCCATCGCTGGTGATTCATGCAACACCGTCCCCCGGCGGGCCCACCAGCCAGTGAGACCCTCCTGCCCCTGCGGAAGTAGAGACGAGTCAAAGAAGTGCCAGCGAGTGGAGGATTCGGCGGTGTCTTCATTGTCATGGTCGGATCTAGTGTCATTGTCGTTGTCGTGGCCAGATCTGGCATCACTATGGCCCGACCCGACGATGCCCAACAATGGCCAACTCCATCTTGTCATTGGCCTCGCCGAGGAAGTCGGAGCCGTCATTGGTGGGGGAAAGCGTGGCCGGTGGACGATGACAGAGGTGGCCGTGCTCTCTCCACCAGCTCTTCCATGCGCCGCACCATCGCACATCTCCCTCTCCGACGCCTCCCCATCCCTTGTTGCATGCCGATGCACCTCGTTGCACCATCGGTGTTCGCCTGCTGTAGATCTGGAGCAGGGAGGCGTGGATCCAGTGGCGACCGCACCCTCGGTTCCTCGGGCCCTGGATCTGAGAGGAGGGGGAGGAGGAGGACGAGGAGAGCCGAATCTATTGGGACTTAGAGAGTTGAGAGAGTGAGGGGTGGTGAGTGAGAGGGAGGCATGTGAGAAATTAAGGTTTTGAAGGGAGTGGTGGCGATTGGGCTAGTTTGGAGGTAGTTTGGAGTTAAATGGATCAATTGGGTCGATCCAGACCATAGGCATTTTTTCTAAAATACCTCATTGATGACATTGCAGACAGTTTTTAAGTCGTCTATAATGTATAGGTTATTGCATACATTCTTTTAAACCATCTGTGATATCGGTTTTCATGAAACCGTCCATAAACAACCATAATACGGATGATCTTTAGTGGACCATCTGTATTAGAGGTCTTATATGACGATTTCTATAGTAGCGAAGAAGACAATAACGCCTCACCACATGGGCAGTGGAAGCTAGCATCCATAACATGAGTTTCTCATGGACGCCACAGGATAACATTTCGCGTAGATGTGAAATATCCAATTGGACTAATTTAGTTAGGCCAGTTTCTACGGCTAAAGCTAGTACTCTCCTCCGTCCACAAATGTAAGACGTGCACGGAATTTAAGATCTAACTTTGACCAACAATTAAAACAATACTATTAAGTTATATCAACACGAAAGTGATATCATTTGAAATACGTTTGAATATGAATCCAATGATACCACTTTTGTGTCATATAATTGAATATTATTAGTTCAATTCTTGGTCAAAGTTAAATCTTAAATTCCGTGCACGCCTACATTTGTGGACGGAGGGAGTACTATCTTCTTAGATTTATTTTGCACGGGGCCTTCCATCTACCTTCTTTCTTTCGAGAATTTGCATCTACCCTTCCAGATAATACTGTTGGGAACAGCGAAGAACAGTGTCACGATAGTGGCATGGGAATATGGGATTGAAATGCGGTGTGACCATGCTTAGGTCTTTAATAAATCGGCGGCTGCTTAGGAACCCACGCGGACGCGGTGCGGCCAAGCGCATAGGCGACTCCAACGTCCCCACTTGCCAAGTCGGACCGGACGCGCCAACAACATCGCACTTTTCCTCCCCAGATCGAGAAGCAGATTTTCCCCGTCTCTTCCCCTGCTTAATTTTCTGATCCACAGAACCACCTCCACCCGGCCGTCACGCCACCACGCCCTCTCATACGCCACGGAGTTTCCAACTTCCCATTCAACTCCCTCTCAACTTTTTTTACATTTTTTTGGGAATCGTTGACTATACAAAAAAGAAAAACCGCCTCCCTTTCTTTGTCCAACCTACCTACACCGCATATTTACGACGACCAACCAGCCTTCCGCCCTCATTCCCACCTTGCCGTGAAGCTTCGAAAAATCGCGTTCCCCATCTACACATGAGTATATATAACCCGCGTGATCGATCCTGCAACAATACACAGCGTTAGCAATCAAAGAAAGCACAGAATTAAGCATACTCCAGTGAAGAGATCGAGAATGGTTGCGTCGTCGAGCGAGTTCGGGAAGCTTTTCGCCATCTTCGACAGAGATGCCGACGGCAAGATCTCCGCGGCGGAGCTACGGCTCTGCATGAGGGCGACGCTGGGCGAGGACGTGCCGGCGGAGGAGGCCGAGGCGCTGGTGGCGTTGGCGGACGCGGACGGCGACGGGCTGCTGTGCGAGGCGGAGTTCGTGAGCCTGGCGCAGGCGCAGGCGGCCGGAGTGGAGGAGGAGGAGCGGTGCAGGGGCCTGAGGGAGGCGTTCGGGATGTACGAGATGGAAGGGGAAGGGTGCATCACGCCGGCGAGCCTGAGGCGGATGCTGGGTAGGCTGGGGTCCGAGCAGGGCGTCGACGAGTGCCACGCCATGATCTGCAGGTTCGACCTCGACGGGGACGGCGTGCTCAGCTTCGACGAGTTCAAGATCATGATGAGCGCCTGAAGCACCAGAGATACGCCTGCAGTTGTTCTTCTTGCTTGCTGGTGTTAAGTTCGTTGTTGATTGGTTCACTTGATTGGTATACGTAGGGTGTTTATTTATACATAGTTCGTTCATTCCTTAATTCATTCATTTGTTAACTTGGCAGCTGTGCATACTGCATGGATATAATGTTTTTCGAGAAGCTACTGTATACATATAAATAGTAATGATGTTCTCCAGCAATAGCCTTTGATTTCAATTGTATGTGCTCTTCAAATTAGGTAAGTTCTCTTTTAGGAGTACGAGAGAGACATCCACGAATCACACACACGCTGCGCGCACGTGCAATGTTGCCGAATAAATCACACTACGACAATTCTAGAGTTTGAATTTGCATAGATCGAGAATGAACAAACTAGCTCTTACCAATTAGGTTAGTTTCATTAGGTTGCATGTCTTGTAAAGGAATTCAAAGGTCTGAATAAAATGGGGATTTTACCTTTTTTTTTAGCACTCGGTAACCTGTATTAAACAAAAATGTTTACAGGCATAACAACACTCATCCGGAGGTCGCATGAGCCACACATGACGTCCCTCAGATAGAGAAACAGAAAAGCGAGCTAAGCTATGAGCTTCCATATTCGATATCCTTCGTTCATGACAAAATTCTACTCCACCATGTTCTCGAATATCTGCTTGAACCTCCGAAATGATGTGGCCGAACAGACTCTTGGACGGTCCCTTCAGACTCTGAATGATCTCGAGACAGTCTGAAGCTACCATTACGCTCCCAAGGGAAAGGTCGGCTGCTAGGGCTAAAGCTTCCCTACATGCCATGGCATTTAAAGTTCCTGGGTGGGAGATGCTCTCGAGAACCATCGCCGACGCTCCTCGGTACTCGCCATCTTCACCTCGACATACTGCAGCCACAGCTCCACGCACGCTCGCGCTTGGAGACTGCTGCATCGACATTGATCTTGAGCTTTCCCGGTGGTGGAGGAATCCACTTCGGAGGTGGTGATGTGCACGTGCCAGACTTATTGCTCGATCCTGCGGGGCTTGTCTTGTCACCACCAGGTTGTCAATAAAACTCTGAATAAAGAGGTGAGTTGACATCGGACTCTGAAAAATATCTTCGTGGATCGCTTTCCTCCTTGCATGCCAGATTGCCCATAAGGTAACCAGCATCCGCGTCAGATCATCTTGTTTGAGCGAGTTGATCATTGTGAAGAGCCATTGTCGAGTTGATGGCTCCCTCGTGACATTCATATGTTCCGTTAGATCCGGATCGGCCAGAGCCCAAACACACCTAGACATGGTACACTCTAGGAGCGAGTGCCTCCATGAATCCTCTTCGCCGCATATAGCGCATGCGCTCGTCGACGCCATCTTCCGGCGGTGGCGAACATCCCCCGTAGGAATAGAGTGTCGTGCTAGCCTCCAGAGGAAAACTCTCAGTTTGGACGGAACCGGAATTTTCCACAACTTGGTCCACATTCGTCCTTCTTTTGCCGATGAGGAAGGAGCTGGGTCTTCATTCAACCACGCCTCACGTGTAGTTTTAGTCGTCACCAACATGTGGTAAGTCGAGCGGGACCGAGAAGATCCCAGATTTCTCGAAGTTCCACGCCCAAAAATCCTCTTGGTTACGCGTACACAGAGGAATACTCATGATCCGCTCGACGTCCATAGGAAGGAAATATTCCTGAAGCTTTTCGCCCTTCCAACGCCTCGCTGCCCGGTCCATGAAGTCACACACCCGAGCGGGAGGGTTGGGCTTCAGGCACGCCGCCGGCCGCATTTTGCTATCTCGGGGGAGCCAGTTATCGTGCCATGCATCCGTCGTCTCGCCATTGCCGATACGGCTTATCAGCCCAAGCTGAAGTGCATCGCGCCCTTCCAGAATCGAGCGCCATATCTATGATGGACGAGAGCCCAGGCGTGCGCCTAGGAAGCTTCCATCTGGAAAATAAACTGCACGTAAGACACGAGCGCTTAAAGCCTCTGGCTCCATCAAAATGCGCCACGCTTGCCGAGCCAGCAGAGCGAGATTGAAGATTTCTATCTCACGGAAACCTAGTCCACCAACACACTTGGGTTGCGTCATCGTCTCCCACGACACCCAATTGATTCGTCGCTTAACATTTTTGCTTCCCCACCAGAACTTGCGCAACAAAGAATTTATGTGCTCGCACAGTCCTCTGGGTAATTTAAAGCAAGACATGGAGTAGGTTGGTATGGCCTAAGCAACAGATTTGATCAGCACCTCCTTGCCCCCAGCAGACAAGCACTTCTCTAGCCAACCCTGCACTCTCTTCCAAATTTTATCCTTTAAGAATTTAAAAAGCACCTCCTTTGGAACGTCCTACATCGGAAGGCATCCCCAGGTATTTCTCATTAAGAGTTTCTTTTTCAATCTTCAAATGCACCTTGACATGTTCTCTTAACTGTTTTGGACACCCTTTACTAAAATAAATAGAGGATTTGTCCATATTAATTTGCTGCCCTGACGCATTGCAGTATTTCGTTAACACCTCCTTTACCTCCAAGGCACCATTAGTACTAGCTTTCACAAACAGCAGGCTGTCATCTGCAAAGAGTAGGTGGTTAACGGCTGGCGCCGTGGGAGCCACCTTAATACTATAGAACACTGGTGACTGAATCTTGGATTTCAACAGACACGAGAGGCCCTCTGCTGCTAGCAAGAACAAGTATGGGGACAAGGGATCACCCTGTCTGATGCCCCTCGAGGGACGGAATTCCTCCAGAGGAGATCCATTAAAAAGCACCGAGAAAGAAACTGTGGTTACCAACCTCATGACTAGAGCCACCCACATGGTACTGAACCCCAATTTCAACATAATAGCCTCCAAATAGGTCCACTCAACCCGATCATAAGCCTTCCTCATGTCCAGTTTTAGAGCACAAAATTGGCTTTCTTTGCTCTATTGTGCTTCATAAAGTGGAGGCACTCGTATGCAGTGATGATATTATCCGTGATCAACCTTCCAGGCACAAAGGCTGACTGTTCTTCTGAAATAATCTCTGACAGAAACACCTTCAGTCTGTTCGCCACCACTTTCGACGCGATCTTGAAGATGACATTGCACAAACTAATAGGGCGAAATTGGCCTAATTCCAACGGTGTCGCCAGCTTAGGAATTAAGACGATGAAAGTTTTATTCACCACTTCCGGCTATCCTCGCCACTCAGGACTCGCAAAACAGCCGCCGTAACCTCTTCACCACACATGTCCTAGTTCTTCTGAAAGAAATGTGCCAGGAAACCATCGGGCCAGGAGCCTTTGTGAGGAACATCTCAAACAGAGCAACTTTAACCTCATCAGGAGAATAAATGGCATCAAGTTTCCTATTCATCTCCGTGGTAACTCTCTGAGGAACCGTGCTCAGAACCTCCTCCATCCCCGTCGTCCCCTCGGATGAATAAAGGTGCTGATAAAAGGTGTTGGTTAGAAGCCCCATCTCTTCTTCATCTTGTGTTCGAGTTCCATCTGGTCTAATTAGTTCCAGTATCTGATTTTTCCTTTTCCTCTGGCTTGCACGTAGGTGGAAAATTTTTGTGTTTTTATCCCCCTCGGCTAACCACTGTATACGCGACCTCTGTCGCCACATGATTTCCTCCCTATGGAGCACCTCTGCAAGCTGCTCCGCTATTTTCAGCTCGACATGAGATGGGCCGATCCTGCCAGGCGCACTCTTGAGTTCACACAACTCCCGCTGCAGCGTACGTATTTGGCACCGCATGTTGCCAAAGGATCTTTCGCCCCATGTAGCGAGGTCACCAGATAGCCGCGCAAGCTTGTCCTTTAGGCCCGCCATGGTAGAACATTTGTCCTGCACTTCCCAATTCTGTGCAAGAACAGTTGCAAACGAGTCATGCGTCTCCCACATACATTCATATCTGAAAGGGCGTGGTCACGTCTCCCCTGGTGTACTCCTGGGCGGGCGAAACGAAGGAAGATCGGCAGATGATCCGATGTGGACACCGCTGGGAGGTGATGAACCAGCGCGTCCGGAAAGCGGGACCTCCACAACAGGGAAGCCAGAGCTCTATCCAGCCGAACCCTGCAGAACGAACCCCCCGCTACTTTCTTCTCGAATGTCCAGGGAACGCCGATGAAACCCAGGTCTGATAGACCACAAACGTCCACCGCCTCCCTGAACCCGTCGATTTGGCTGCTGTTTCGTTCACTGACACCATCATGCTCTGCCTGATGCAGGACCTCATTGAAGTCCCCAATGCAGAGCCATGGTAGATCGTTTGCCGATCGAATATACTTGGGCCTCGCCATAGACACAAGTCAAGCGCTACGGTTCCCTCCCCTGTTCTGTTACCACAGCATCAAACATGGTACTGAGAATAGGGTAAAACCTCAAACTTTATTGAGTTGTTCCAAAAAACACCGATGCCACCGCTCCAACCAGAGCTACTTACAGCAAAACCATTGTCATATCCTAAAGAACGAGACAAACTCTCAACCAGCTTTCTATGTAGTTGAGTTTCGACAGCACACAACACGGACGGGGATTTTACCTACTACGCAGCGCCGTAGTGGTTAGTATTTGCGCCGGACCCGGAAGACATCAGCCTAGACCGCAGCGTCGACAGTGCACCTCGGAAGCCCATTCCTCCCCGGACACTGGGCCTTGTCAACAGGCCGGAATTCGAACTCTGGAGCCGAAATTTCCGTGTGTTTGCGCGCTTGGGAACGAGGGTAGCACAAGCCCCGCGGATCCGGACCAGGAAATGGGCTGCCGTGAATCTCTGTCTATTCTCATCTGCTCTGTTTTGTGGTGGCTGGAACTACACGTGGGATGCCACATGCCACGACGTGCCATTGCTAACCAGTTCACCGACCAGTCTACCGTCCTTTGGTGCGAATAAGAAAAAAGCAATGCATTCGGGTAGGGTACGACTGTGAATGAGTATAAATTTCACGCCTCGGGATATATCAGACTCAAATCAAACATGGATCCACCTTATCTTAACAGAAACGGATCGATATGGATTTGATCAAACACTACCCACTCCAAGTCCGTTGCGATCCGCTGCATGCACAGTCCTCGCTTCTGCACGTAATGCGAAGCGCGCCAAGACAAGTGTCTTTTACTATGTTACATCGCTCCCCACACGATGAATAGCTCCTTTATGCAAAGGTACCGACAGCGACCGGAACGCCGCGAAATTGCACGGTCTGGTTAGCTCGGAAATGTGCTCCTGAGACTGTCGGCAATCGATGGGTCGAGATTCTTGTCACTATTTGGAGAATTATGGAATTATTAGCTTTAGCTCCCATCCATCATGGCCTTGGACATCGGAGAACGACATATGCTTTCATCAGGGTGGAATTTCTTTTTGCTTCTGCTTATAATTAAGTAGAAGGGAACAGTACGGATCGATTATGATGAATTGCTGTCGCCGAAAGAGCATTGTAATATTACAAATAGCTAGTTGATCACCCTACTCCATGAGACAAGATTACGTTACGTTCCCAAGCTATAGATAGCTCTTGCAAGATCTACAGCACTATAGTATTGTGGGATACCAATGGTCGCAAATATTTTGCGTGCCTCTTTCACAAGTTAAGTGGGAACGTAATAGGAACTTTCATATACGTTCGAGACGGCGTAGAGTAATTGGACCGCGAGAAAGCTACGAACTTTATTATGGTGCGCACATTAACATCACTTTTCTGGATATGCCATGCTGCTCAAACAGAGGCATGAAAACGATGTGCACGTCAGCTGCCGGTCGTTTTTTCAGCGAGCGCTCTCTTGCCAACTGCCATGCACAGACCATGCACATCAGCTGACCATCTCCAATCATCAAGCCAATACAAAAAGTAGAGCCATCACCGGACCGTATTCCGTATATGCCAAGCTAGCATTAGCATTAATTCTTTGCTCTGAAACAATAGGAGTAAACCCGGGTTCAAAAGAAAACAATCGGAGTAACTAATAGTATAATAAGCATGTAAACCGGCGGCAGTCGTGCACGGTAGCAGGGGATGGCACTGGGTGCATGCATTGATAGCAACAGACACCACGATCACACGAAAAGGAGAAGCGATGATGACCGAGAGGGCCCACCTTTAAGTCAGCAGCTGATTAGCGCTCACGGAAGGGATATATCCGTGGAAGCATATCGATCCCTTCCCATTTAATCTGTAAACTCTTATCTTTGGAATGTTAAGATAAGGTGATCATAAACTCACACCTATTTTGCTGCTATGAATCGATATTTCACACGAGAATTAACCACACCACCTAAACATCATCTACTTGTTAGTAAAACAGGAATTGGGTTTGAGCTTTGAACCATGTTCTTGCATGGGCCCGCGGCGCCCGCCATACTTTTGGATCTATTCCGATTTCCGACGAGCGACGAAGGAACCAGTGCAGATATCTGTAGTGGCAGTGCACCACCGCGTGGCTGCATGGGTCCTTTGGCCTGCCTGACGAAAGCGGCACACTTGTTCTCACTTGTCCCAAGGAACAGACCACCTAGAAACACGAGTATCCCACCCTAAACATCGTCCATGCACCAGTCCAACCGCTCTTCCAATCCTCCTACGTTCCCACCGCTCCTCTGACAGCTTACGAAACAGGACGAGCGCTAAATGTTCATATGAAATAGATGCGGATGGAAAACGGTAGTTGTATTATATTTTAGACAGAACATTGATCTATGACTTAAGAAACACCAGCAATATATAATCCTATAACTGTTCACGTCGTCTGAAACCCGTGGACGATATAATTCGACCCGATTTAGAACACAGCATAGAAGAACATGGAAATTTTATAAAAAATAATAGATATTAGAGAGAGGAAAAAAGAGATCGACTTAGAATTGTTAAATGAAAATTTCCATAAGTTTGAACCAAATTCTTGATTTTCTCCAAAACATATAGAAAAAGATAAGATTTTAGTAGGAATTTTGAGAACTATTCCTTTGTTACAAAGAAGCACATAGAACTTTTTTGTATATAATTTGGGATTGTACAAAAATCATCGAGTAGGTTACTCGCACATGCATGATGCCGTGCTTGTCAGGATAAACTTCTCCTTGGTTAACTAGAAAGATTGAATTACGCATGCTATGATGTACTTTCTTTTGCGAGGACTATGATTTAGTACTTGACAAAATGGTTTAATTGTATGATATCTAAAGAATGGAGGGGATATGCCAAGATACATTTAGTTGACCGATTGCTGGATAAGAAGGAATTGATGAATAATAATCGTGCCAGCTACAAATCCATGATGCGTTGCATGGGGTTGGTCCTGGTTCTGTAGAGCGTAGACCCTTTCCACCGGCGTCCACGACAAGAGGAGAAGAGCCACCCCCGCACACCGAACCCAATAAAACGCCACGCCACCCACCAAACGGGCCGGGGTCCATCTCCATCACGAGCTGCCCACACACCCCAATCCTCGTCTCCACTACCGCACGAAAACAATCGAAAAGCAAATCAATGGCGGTTCCCACGTGCGGCCGCCGCCCCCGGCCGCACGCTCCCCTCCTCGCCGCCGCCGTCCTGATCCTCGTCGTGTCGGCCGGCGTCGCGCTGCCGGCCGTGGCGGCGGGGAGCAGCCCGATAAAGACGGTGGTGGTGGTGGTGATGGAGAACCGTTCGTTCGACCACATGCTGGGGTGGATGAAGCGGCTCAACCCGGCGATCGACGGCGTGACGGGCGCCGAGTGGAACCCGGCCAACACGTCGGACCCGTCGGCGGGGCGCGTCTACTTCGGCGACGGCGCGCAGTACGTGGACCCGGACCCGGGACACTCGTATCAGGAGATCCGGCAGCAGATCTTCGGGTCGGACGACGCATCGGGGCCGCCGCGGATGGACGGGTTCGTGCAGCAGGCCCGGTCCATCGGCGGCGGGAACATGACGGACGCCGTCATGAACGGGTTCGCGCCTGACAGCGTCGCCGTGTACCGCGAGCTCGTGGGGGAGTTCGCCGTCTGCGACCGGTGGTTCGCGTCCGTGCCGACGTCCACGCAGCCCAACCGGTTGTTCGTGCACTCCGGCACATCCGGCGGCGCCACCAGCAACAATCCGGAGTACGTGCATTAACCAACCAACTGACTTTAATTCCGCGCTTTTAATTCTGATGATATTCTGAGCCTGATTCACGGCAATGCGTTTTGATTCGTTGCGTGTGGACGCTGTTGGTTTGATCCATCGTGACTGCATTGCAGAAGTTGGTTGCCAAAATTTATTGATGGGTAGTGTTAGTGGTGGGATGGTAAGTGTTAGTGTTAGAGATGTTGCACGCTAGATAAGCACAAAACGTCATGATCATCCTAATTATAGAAAGTGTTAGTAGGTACGTGCGTATCAAACAGAAGATTAGTGAGAACAGTTTAAATAGTTTTTGTCAACTTACGCAAACGACTTTGTGATTTAATAAATGCCATATTTTCTTAAATAAATATTAGCTGTTTGTAATCTGCTTGGATTTTTCCTAAATCCATGTCACTATTCGTACAATTGATTTGCATGGAGATGCTTGAATGTTGAACCGATAGATAAATGATGTGACTTGCGCTTACGAAAATTCTCGCCTTACAAATAGATAGTCCCTTCTTTAGATAATCCGTAACTAGTACTGTGACATTTTCTAGATTTTTAGGAAAACAGAATAGTAGAGATGTGGTAGTTCAGTCGTCAACAGAGGTCTAACGGCATGCCGTTTTGTCAAAGTCACGTGCCGGTTCTTACATGTAAACGTAAGAGGAATCTCCGTTGCCGGCAGAAGCTAGTTTGGATGACGTATGATATATAGACATTCGCAAGTTCATAGTCAGTACGTGCACGTAGAGTACAGCACCCTTTTTGGGCAGTTTTCTCCTGCCCAGACTCTGAAAGGCAAAAGGATTTTATACAGAGCGAGCTGATCAGCCATTCTGATGTACTCTACAAGATCATAACACACATTTAGGGCCTCTTTGCAACACAGAATTCTAAAAGCATGGGAATAGAAAAAACGTAGGATTGAGATGCCATAACTTCACGAATCCTACAGGAACCTAAAGCGCAAGAATTTGTACACGTCTCTTTGGATGTTATATATAAATATTGCATGAATTTAAAGAAAGAAGGTGCATTTAAGACACAAAGAAATTTTTTATGACATTATGATGTAGGAATATAATCTATAGGAATTTTGGTGACATTGTTCCTTTGATATAAAGGATCTCCATAGGAAATTTTTCTATGAATTAAAATTCTACAAAATTTATGTAAAAATCTTTCAATCCAAAGAGACCCTTAGCTAGTCACACTGTCGTTCAACGAACGTTCTAAACTGGACCAGCTTGCAAAAAACTCCAATACTGCTTCTTTAAAACTACGTCCTATGTAGTAACATTTTTCCCCATGTAGTAAAAGGGATTAGCCATAGCTACTCCCATCTTTTGTGTAGGAATGCAACGCAACACCCAACCACCGTTTCCTCCTCTGTTTTCCCCCCTTTTGAGCTTCCTAATGGACTTGTATGTTACTAGCTGAGAACAAGAACAGTTCAGAACAGAAACACCCATGGAGCCTCGCATTTCTTTGCTTTTCCTCTTTTTTCTTTTTGGGTAGTACTTCTTGCAAAAGAGCTTTATCCTAGCATTCTAATGTCTCCTGTGATGGTAAATCACGGTGATAGGACTAATACAAGAAATTTCATATTCTGATAGTAAAAGAGACACATGGCCGGATGTGACTAGCCGGTACGACAACCACTTGTATAGGTGACTTTTGTCATTGCAAATACTTTTGGGCATGCGTTGCTTTTGTCCTTTTGCTTTTCCTCACGCTCCAGATATCATGTTGGATATAATGCACTTTCGGTGAACCTGGGTTAAATTAGTATATTAATCAATAACTAATCACAAAGGTAGGCTCGATCAATCATCCATGTGAAACGATGCGAGGGGAGGTGGCACGCAACCTCGAGAGGTTGGTCCCAAGTGCTCAAGCTCAACTCACTGGACTGTGGGAGCACGTGCTACCTGGTCTCACCAGTCAGTGAATATTATTTTTACACCTCTTTTGGTCACTCAGCTAGAGAGCGGAATCCGTGTCAAGACAGGCATGCCCATGACTGGCTGGTGTCTGTGCACGGAGTCGAGTGAGATGCGAGTAGTTTCCTGGATCCTAACGCGTTCGAGGGTAAAAAAGAGGCTCGCATGTCGGCGGTGTCGTGTCTGAATCCGTGCATCGTGCGGTTCTACAAAGAACACAGTACAGAGTAGTAGTGTTCTGTTCCCCACCGCGTTTAACACTGGATGCCCAAAATCTAGCCGAGCCTGAACCCAACAGTGCTCGATTGTGAGCTGTGACCAGCCCAATTAATGAGCCCAGCAGCCCAACCCAGTCGGCTAAATCGAGTGCATAGGAACAAGTCAGGAAGACTGAAACTGCTAAAAGAAGGTTCAGCAAACCCACATCCAAAACTTCAGAATTGCATCTAAAAAAAACTTCAGAATTGCAGCTGTTTTTAGCGAACAATCGTGCCATTTTATGGGAAATTTAGCACTCTATAATGACTTGTCATGAATAGTACGAACTATCCTATCTATCCCTGACGACAACAAAAATAGAAGTAGTAGTTCCTACTAACCGTGTCATAACTATGAACTGATCGCGCGATATATGCAGGTTGCTTGCCGAGGGGTATCCGCAGAGGACGATCTTCGACAACGTCCACGACGCCGGCCTCTCGTTCGGCGTCTACTACCAGGATGTGCCGGCGGTGCTCTTCTACCGCAACCTGCGCAAGCTCAAGTATCTCACCAAGTTCCACCCATTCCACAACACCTTCCGTGAGCACGCCCGCCGCGGCTCCCTCCCCAACTACGTCGTCGTCGAGCAGCACTACATGGACTCCAAGGCGCACCCGGCCAACGACGACCACCCCTCCCACGACGTCTACCAAGGTCAGATGCTCATCAAGGAGATCTACGAGACCCTGCGCGCCAGCCCGCAGTGGAACGAGACACTCATGATCATCACCTACGACGAGCATGGTGGCTTCTTCGACCATGTGCCCACACCTGTGGACGGCGTACCCAGCCCCGATGGCATCGTCGGCCCGCCGCCGTATAGCTTCACGTTCAACCGCTTGGGTGTGCGCGTCCCGACCATTATGATCTCTCCGTGGATCGAGAAGGGAACAGGTCAGTGAACACTTCTAAGTTAATCTGTGCAAACTAAATACTAGTAGCTTATATATTCCTTACTGATATAATGTTGTGGTTTCAGTTGTTCATGGGCCAAATGGAAGTCCAACCCCGACGTCGCAATATGAGCATTCGTCGATCCCTGCAACAATGAAAAACTGTTCAATTTGCCACAGGATTTCTTGACTAAAAGGGACGCATGGGCTGGGACCTTCGAAAGCGTCGTGCAAACCAGAACTGAACCAAGGACAGATTGCCCAGGTAGGAGCAGGACTCCATCTTAAATTGTAGAAAAACACTTTAGATCCTAAACTGAGGTCCAAATTGAATTCCGAACTACAAAACTAGATATCTTAGACCCTCAACTTTTAAAACCAGTTTATTTTAGACCCTAAGATGGTTTTGACGGTGGTTTTGCTGACATGGCATATGACATAGATGGTTATGTGCACATGACATGGCTGACCACGTTAACAGTTTGATGCAAAAGAATAAAAATTCAAATAAATTTTAAAAAATTACAAATTACAAATTCAGATAAATGTGATGTTACATTTGATTTAATCCTAGAAGTTAAACTTGATCCTAGGAAAACATTAAACCAGATTAAAAAAACATTGAATATTTTTTAGGGTGAACTTTAGATTATTTAGAACCAATTAAATTATTCTCATTTTTAAACTTCTATTTTGTACTCAAAATTATTTCCAGAAGTGTAGGAAATGTTGTGTTTACATTGAAAAAATTCATATTTTTTTGTTTCTGATTTTTTCGAGTTTCTAATTCTTTTTTCATTCTTTCGAAAAAATTTAACTTTACGCATCAAATCGTCCAGGATATTCACCACATCATGTATCACATCAGTAAAACCGTCCACTTCATATGCCACTTCAGCAAAATCACGCTTAAAACCATTTTAGGGTTCAAAATGAACTGGTTGTGAAAGTTAAGGGTCCTAGATATTTGGTTTTGTAGTTTGAGGTTTGACTCATACCTTAGACCAAAGTTCAGGGCTAAAATAGAATTTTTCTAAATTGTATAATTAATCAGCTGATTTCTACTTTGGAAGAAGTCTTAAATTCCGTCTGTTTTATAGAGCCAGATCATGCACGACATTTCAGGTTTGCTTTGTATTCGAGAACTTACTTATCCATGTGCATTTGCAGAGCAACTTCCGATGCCGACGAGGATACGGCAAACCGAGGCGAACGAGGAGGCGAAGCTGAGTGAGTTCCAGCAGGAGATCATCCAGCTCGCGTCGGTGCTCAACGGGGACCACCTCCTCACCAGCCTGCAGGACAGGATCAGGGACAGGATGAACGTGAGAGAAGGCATATCCTACATGAGGAGCGCTGTGAGGCGCTTCTTCGAGGCCGGCATGTCGGCCAAGAGGATGGGCGTCGTCGACGACGAGCAGATCGTCAAGATGAGGCCCTCCCTCACCACCAGGACCTCCCCTGCCATCGAAGAAGAACACCCATAGAAAGCATAGAAATTCATGTTGGAAATTACTGCATACAAGAGGGCCAGCATAGCCAGTACGGTGTGCTTGTGCTAGATTCGATTGAAAGTGCTCTAGTATCGATTCGATATACATGGGCTGTACAAACGAAACATTGATTTGGTATACAAGCTTGCATTGTCCATGCGTTGCTGACATGAACCAAACTGATCTGATGTACTGCCGCATAACAATAGCTTCAGGCTGCCATACGTACCGATCAACAAACTACAGTCTTTCTACTGATCAAACGTACAAATCTGTATCATAACATCATCAGGAAATAACTTCTACAGCTCACAAAAAAGAGGCGTAAGTTGTTTGCATGGAGCACGATGAGTTTGACTTCTGCACGCGGAAACGAACCACTCCGAGCGGACACCGATGACATGCATGTGCTGCTCTGCTCTCGTGCTCGATCTGCCGGAACCGAACGCGGCAGGCCATAGCTAGCGAGCGCGTAAGCGTAGCGCAGGGTCATCATCTACTACCTTTCATCGCGTCGCCGCACTACTCCCTGCCTGCCGCACTTGACCCTGTTCCCTCAGAGACTCACACTGCCAGTGAGCAATTGAGCATTATCACCTCTATCCCTACCACCAACACATTGTGGACTGAAGTGTGGAGTACAGTCGGTGCACTCTCATCGAGCACTGACGCAGCTTACCTAGCAACATGTATCTGTGTATATGTCGATCTATGTCAATCTATTAATTAATATGAAGTTTATTGCCCAGCTAATTAAAGAAAAATCAGGAAAGTCAGGGCGTTCGTCGATGGATCCGTGCAATCTGCATGCCGTTTTATAGACGGTCATCACACATATGGGATATATGGGTTACGCACATGAATAAGGACACACGTGACATGTGAATTTCTTTCTCCGTAAAAATGGAAAATTCCAATACAGGAAAGGTATACTCAGTATCTATAACTTTATGTAGTTCTTTACACTGGTTTAATCTTTTAGACAGGCACCGACCATGCAGAATCAGCAAAGCTATCAAGCACGGCTAGCTAGTTGGGGGAGAAACCAGAAAGAGACACTACACCACAAAACTGGAGTAAATGACACCAAATTGAATCCACGAGCTCAGAAATGCAAACCACCAGAACTTTTATCTCCTTCTCCAGGAGAGCTTATTTTCTGGTTTTCTCTAGTGGCCTTTAGAAGCACGAAGTGCATCAACCTTACTACAGTGAAGTCAACTGGTTGCGAGTATAAACCTAACTGACCGCTAAGGCAAAGTTAATTACATTCCCAAAGGTTAAAGCCATGACAAGTCAGGCAAAGTTAATTACATTCCCAAAGGTTAAAGCCATGACAAGTCATGTAGGCTACGAACCTAGCTAGCTTGGTTGGTACTATTGGTACAAAGAACTCTCGAGCACCTTGGCCACCTGGGCTGGAAACCATCGTGCATGCCTGCCTGCTTTTCTTTGAGCGAATGCCAAAATAAAGTAGAGAGGCTTTAAAAATTCAATCGGAGGAGTGCAGTTTTTCGACTTATAGCAAAGTGTTTATACACTATCTGTCGTCCCAAGTGCTCCATGATTCGTGCATGATACTTTAACGGTTATTTTGTGTTTACATCCTTCTATTTTCATAATTTTAATGATATATTCTTGATTATTTTAGAGAGAGAAGAGAATATACTTCTGCGCATCATTTGTTCATGATTTCTGTGTATGAACAAAAAAAAATCATGAATACAATATTTTGCTCATGAACGTGGAAAATTTTGGTTCATGAATATGAAAAAGAATTAACATAATATTTTTTTATTTGAACATGAGTAGTATCAGATAAACTTAAACCCCACCAAATATTACTAAGTATTATATTAATTTCGTTGTTTATAAATTAGTTGGATGCTCTTATACTCAGTAGAGAGGAGATGGTGAATGAAAAAATAGAGAGTGGAGAACTTGAGAATGAGAAAAGAATTGATTGCTGAGTCTTCTGCAAGACGAAAGAGGCTGCTATCGAAGAATATATAAAATTGGATGGTTGTAGTAAAATTTTAGTACCGCAGATACTACGCGTTGAAATTACGTCTCTCATCGGAGAAGGCATTAGTGCATGGGATATCCTTTATATACACGTCCACGGCTCCGTGTAGCACTCGGCCAGCCACCTTCATCGATCTCCCTTCTTGCGATCCTTTCTCACGTTAGGAGAACAAGCGACTAAGCAACCATGTCACTCCTTAGCCTGTCCGTCGTCGCCGTCCTCTTGTCCACGTTTTCGCCGGCAGCGACTGCCGTGCGCAGCTCAACGCTGCTCCTGGCGCGTTCTCACACGGTGTCACCCAATGCCGGTGCGCCGCTCGCCGCATGGGCGGCCTCCCTCGCCGCCCAGTCGAGGGCCGACGCGGCGCGCGTGGCCGTGCTCGCGGCCGGGCCTGCCAAACCCAAGAGCAAAGGCCACGGCGGCCGCTCGATCGTGCCGATCGCGCCGGGCCGGCAGATCCTCAGCATCCCCAACTACGTCGCCCGCGCGCGGCTCGGCACGCCGGCGCAGACGCTCCTGGTCGCCATCGACCCCAGCAATGACGCGGCGTGGGTCCCATGCAGCGCCTGCAGGGGCTGCGCCGCTGCAGCGCCGTCCTTCTCCCCGACCCAGTCGTCCACGTACCGAACCGTGAGCTGCGGCTCGCCACAGTGCACGCAGGTGCCCAGCCCTTCCTGCCCCGGCGGTGCGGGCTCGTCGTGCGCGTTCAACCTCACGTACGGGTCCTCCACGTTCCAGGCGTTGCTCGGGCAGGACACGCTCACCCTCGAGAACGGCGCCGCCGCGTCGTACACGTTCGGGTGCCTGCGCGTCGTCAACGGCAGCTCCGTGCCGCCGCAGGGGCTCGTCGGTTTCGGACGCGGGCCGCTGTCCTTCCTGTCACAGACCAAAGACATGTACGGCTCCGTCTTCTCCTACTGCCTCCCTAACTACAAGTCATCCAACTTCTCCGGTACGCTGAAGCTCGGTCCCGTCGGGCAACCGAAGAAGATCAAGACGACGCCCTTGCTGTACAACCCTCGCCGGCCAACCCTCTACTACGTCAACATGATCGGCATCCGCGTCGGCGGCAAGGCCGTGGCTGTCCCTGCGTCAGCTCTCGCGTTAGACCCGGCCACGGGCAGCGGCACGATCATCGACGCCGGGACCATGTTCACGCGCCTCTCGGCGCCGGTGTACGCCGCCTTGCGCGACGCGTTCCGGCGTAGGGTGCGCGCGCCGGTGGCAGCGCCGCTCGGCGGGTTCGACACGTGCTACAATGTGACCGTGTCGGTGCCGACCGTCACGTTCGCGTTCGCCGGGGCGGCCGCCGTGACGCTGCCGGAGGAGAACGTGATGATCCACAGCTCGTCGGGCGGCGTCGCGTGCCTGGCGATGGCTGCGGCACCCTCGGACGGCGTGAACACGGCGCTCAACGTGGTGGCGAGCATGCAGCAGCAGAACCACCGCGTCCTGTTCGACGTCGCCAACGGCCGCGTCGGGTTCTCGCGCGAGCTTTGCACGGCCTGATCAAAGTGATCAGTGCGCGAAGTGTGCTAGCATGTACTTATCAGGGGTTTTGGACTTGTGGCTCAGCGATCATGTGTTTATGTCACGCCATGGAATTAAGTAAGGCCTGAAATTGGTGTTTCGCTGTGCGCGTAGCACTAAGAAATGTTCGTTTCCGCTTTTGGAGCTTGCTCATCTGTAGTAGAATTTTATGTTCCTTCTTAGAGCTTGTGTCTTAGCACATTCTGATTATAGTTCAAATGGGCATTACTTATTATTCAAAAACAAATTGTCTTAATAAGATAATGTGATAGAAGATGTTCAAACGCCCGTCTAGCTCAGTCGGTAGAGCGCAAGGCTCTTAACCTTGTGGTCTTGGGTTCGAGCCCCAAGGTGGGCGCGATCTTCTTTTTTGTCTGATCCTATATTTTCTACAGCATCAGGGCGATGTTAATCCCATATTCACGTTTTCTACGGTGTCAGCAATGTAAAGGTGTGATCATCATTAGAAAGTTTCAGAAGAAAATGAGATCATCTTTAGAAAGTACGTACACTCTATTCAGAAAAGGTTGTAAGCCCAGACGACGCCAGGTAAGAAAGTGCAGGTGCATTGGCCCGATATTTTATTGGCAATGGTATAGACAAATCTAGGCCCACGGACTATTGGGTGGGCTGAGTCGTCCAGTCCTTGCTCCTTAGTGTCTTAGTAGTTGGTAATACATATTTTGGAGCATTGGGCTGGTCTGAGCCTCACAGTAACAACAGACCAAGTCCATTAACAAGCCATAATGTAGAAGAACCCCATGAGGCAGCACAAGAACCCCATGAGGCAGCACAATTTCCTACTAATCCCTTACGTGTTTGATAATGGCGGCAACACCATGGTATGCAAACCAGTGGAGCACGACGGCCACTGTCGGGACCCGGAATCGCACCTGGCTTGACGTACGACACGTCGTCAAAGACCGAGCAACCGCTTAACGTGGATACACGTTACCTCGCGCGTATACACTGTTAAGGGTCCGACACCAAACCAGCACTATATACGAACACCACCTGACCACCTGGTCGTATGTCTCACTGCTGGTCCAGCCGATCAGAAACGGATACCATTTCGTAAGCCAAATATGATTCTGAAACCCTGTAGTGGGTTAATACTCGGCTTCCGCGACGAGAACCACAATCACAAGACGAGCTCGACGTCCGTGTCCACACCCTAACCCAATCGGCTGAAGCACAGATTGGTGGGTCGCCCGAAGGTCCGACACTGACGTCCACACCCTGCCCAGCCGGCAGTGGGTCACTCAACTCGTGGTCACGTACCTCGTACAGAAGACTCGTATTAACTCCCTACCGTCTCTTCGTACACTTCAACCATACATGCACTGTGTTCGAAGAGCCGTGGTAAATAACTTCGCATATCATTGCACAAACTCTACAGGGAGGATTATCATATAGATAGTACATGTCCCTTACATTTGGGCAATTACTTAATTTACAAACAGTTGGCTCGAAGGCCTCAAGTACGAGAGATAAACAGCAGAAACATTCAGTTTTACCCTGAGAAGCTAGTATCTCAAAAGACCCAAAATACCCTACTTCAGTCCCAAGTTCATAAAGCTGAAGAGATAACCGATCAGGCGTCATTAGGAAAATAGTCGTTGAGGGAGGATTCACCTGTTCCTGATTACCATATAGATAGTACACGTCCCATACATTTGGGCAATTACTTACAACTACCAATGAGTACAAACGTACTCGCAAGTCTTAGTAGTGCTTGGACATGAAGTTAACATGACATTAACAGGAATACGAATATCAGTCCTACCATGTTAGTGAATATCTTCATTTAATGAGAACCCATAATATGACATAACCAAGTGAGCATTCACTAGTCCATAACATGATCCAGCTAATCAACACCATATATAATCAACATGAACTCATGAGATGACCGAGTAGATCAACATCACTTAATCAACAAAGAATCATGAGAAGACCAAGTAGATCAATATCATGTAGTTCAATTTTTTAATCAAGGAGACATTGGTTGCTCATTTACCCATGAATCCTCTCATGGGATATCCCACAGAGACTCAGATGGTCCATCACATAAGGGTAGCCAGTCCTCAGCAAACAGGAACCAACCAGAGGACATCCGTGGTTCCCTCACAACCAACTATCTCACGGCTTATCAGGAAGCATCCCGTCAGGATCGCTGCTGTAACATCCGATGGCTCGATATCAGGCTCGAGCGACCAATCTCGATATCAGGCTCGAGCAACCACATCGTCGTTACAGCCCATCCCACGACCATGCTCCCTCGTCTCTCACCTCACTTATTAAGGATTCAGGTTGATTGATCGTCAAGTTAAAACCTATCACGATGGTATCGTCATGAAACATTCAACAGAGATAGGTAATGCATAAGCATGACATCCAATAATAACAGTAATAGCAATAAAGTAGCATGTCAATGTCGCAAGCTCAGCTTGCCTGGACTGGGAAATTCTCCGGATTCTTGGGAATCGAATTGTTGAGGCTCCACTCCCTCGTCGCCGGTTTCTAGGGTTTTGCAAATACGACGACAAGAAGAACAGAAATAAATAAATAAGCATTCAATATGACATTACATGAATTTTGTATGAAATGCACAGCAATATCTAATCATTTATAGTTGAAAACATTTGAAAATAAGTTCTGGTCTTTTTGAGGCGAGAATCGAAAACTAGGGTTTTAACGATTTCTGTCGATCGATTAATCTTTAATTGACGATTCTTCTTAACTAATTGATTCCTGGACATCAATATATTATGGGTTATTTTTGAGTATAGATACTGCTCTATTGATCATGTTGGCAAAATTTCATAATTTTTGGGCAAAAATTGAATTTATAGTGATTTATACAAGTTTTAATGCATTCTAATTAACTCTAGAAATTTCTAGCACAATTCTATAGTCAAAATTATTTTTAATGGATACTTCATGTTGCACTGATTCCAAATATAAAATTTTTATAATTTTCTGAATTAAAATGAATTTTTGGTGAATTTTTGAAGCTTTCAGCCTTTTTAATTAATTTTCTGTATTTTCTAAATACAAAAATACCCTAAATTACTTTTTATACCTAGACTAACTTAACCAAAGCCACTGACCAGTGGGCTCTAGTTTTATTTTTATTTTCTTTATTATATATATATATATGTTCTCGGCTCTGGCTCGGAGGGTCCGGTCGGACCGACTGGAGGGTCTGCCCCGACCCGGAAGGTTCGGGCCACCGGGGCGGGTAGCGGGCCGGTGGGCATCGCGGGCTGCGCGGGGTAGGAGGTCGGGCCGCGGGGAGAGGAGAGGAGCGGGGGAGGCGGCTCACCGCGGGTGGACGGGGAGGAGGCGGCGGCGGGAGACGGCGGCGGTGGCGGCGGGGCGAAGTTGGGGAGGTCCAGCGAGGCGCGGCCGGAGGTGGGGAAGAAGGAGGTGGTGAGGCGGCGCCGGCGCGGAGCTCCGACGGCGAGGGTGCGCGGCGGCGGGGAAAAAGGGGAGGGAGAGAGGAGGAGGCCGGGGACGCGGGGAGAAGGCGCGGCGGCGGCATGGGCGGCGGCACGCGTCGGCGGCGCCGCGCGCGAGGGAGCGGGGGCCTCGGGCGGGCGCGCGCGGAAGGCAAGCGGCCGGGTGCGCGGGGCCTCGCCGCATGGCGGCTGGCATCAACGGGTGGGCCCCCGCTGACGTCAGCAAGAGAAAAAAGATTTTTTTAAAAATTTGGGCTGTTATAGCCACCGTTCCGCCTTTTCATATGATCTCGTTGCACTCTTTTGCTAAATTCTAGAATACGGTTTTAAACTTATAATAGAGTGTCTACATACTATCTATACCATCTGAAATGCTCTAAAATTCTTGTAGATACTTATCGATCATTTTACGTTTATGCTCTTTCATTTTCATGAATTTAATGATTTGTTCTTGATTATTTTAAAAAGAGAGGAGGGTATACTTTTATGCGTCACTTGTTCATAACTTTTGTATATAAACATAATATTTTGTTCATAAACATGAAAAGAACATACCGTTCTTGATAATTTGTTCATGAACGTAAAAAGTTATTATTAACATAATATTTTTCGTTTGAAGATGAACATAATCAAATGAGCTAAATATCCAACGAATATTAATAAGTATTATAATAGTTTTTATATTTATAAATTAGTTGGAATGTGCTCGTGCTCAGAAAACAGAAATAGTGGTTGAATAAACGGAGAAGCGGAATTCTCCTGCATCGTGCCATCGAGGGCGAGGCGCAGCACAACGAAACGCGACCCACCCCGTAAAGAACAAGAATTGGTCCCCAGTCCAGTTCGCACGCGGTCGCCACGTGACCGGGGAAAGGCAGTGATGAAGGGCTATGATCCGTACAGTACGGTGAGTATCTATCTCACGGATGCAGCAAGCAAGCAAGCAAAGCAGGCCGACGAGGCGATCGAGGGAAGAGAAAGAAGACCCACCACGAAGGCAGGCAGGCAGGCAGGCAGCCCAGCGTGGCCTAGGCTCCTGTGCCGCGGCAGTAGCTTCAGGCCCATTCCTTTGCACCAAACACAGGTGTGTATCGCACAGGGGCCTGGGCCACTGACAACCCTGAGCGCATCCAAACCCTTTTCCATGCACCTGCTTTTAAATTTCCCGGTACGACCACGCGCCCAGCGGCATCTCACGCGTGCCGACCACAGCCTGGAGGCGTCGGATCGGCGGTTCACCTCACCGGGACCCTTTTGCCATCACAAGATGTCATCCTCTTCTTCTCGTTCATAAAACAATGCAGCCGGACGGTCTGGCCCGACAAGATAGAGTTAATTAAGTGCATCAAAGTCTAAGACCGCGCACTGTTCGATGCGCGTCAGAGGCAGCGTTGTTTGTTAACTTATCGCTGCTGCTTCTTCTAATCCGCTTGTAAACGTGGCTTTTTTGCTTGCGCATTTGTTTAGCTTGTCACGTGAGGGGCAAAGTGGGGGACGCCGCGGACGTGTCGGCGTTTAGGGAGGCGACGGATAAAGGAATGGGAGAGATCAGATCGCTGCCGATGGGATCGGAGGCTGTGGCCGGCGCAGCGCAGGCTTTGATGAATTCGGTAACCGGGTCGGAGTGATTTCATCACGGCCGAGGCGACGCCGGAGCTTGTGTCCAGGCCACCACTGGCTTCTCGCAGAGGTTTAGTTATTGTGGTTGTCGTCCGGACGCGGGCGCAGCAGATGAAAACAAGACGAAAGAAGCGAGGAGGACGGATGGATGGATGGATGCGGCCGGCCGGTCCCCTCTCTGGCCTGCCAACGCGGGGCTCGAGGCCGGCATCCGCCGCGCCAACCACGCACCACGCCACGCACTCTCCGCTCCTCGAGAACCGCGGCGCCGAACCGGGCAAGCAAGGGTTTCCTCCTCCTCTCGCTTGCTGCGCTGTACTGCACGTCTCTCTCTCTCTCTCTCTCCGCTCTCGTGGTCGCTGGCTGCTGCTGCGCCGAAAGTTTCCTTACCCCCCGCACGGGCCCCACGGCTGCTTGCGCACTTGTCAAAACCGTGCGCACATACCAGAAGCTGAATGCAGAGACATGTTGTTTCAGTGAAACGTATTTTGCATTGCAGAGATTTCACAAATTTTTTGTAAAAATATAATACCAATGGTTCAACTTCCATAGCAGTTGCGAGAAACCTCACCCTAAAACGCGGCAGAATGTTAGTACTTGGGTCAGACCTTTACGGGCCACTACCCCACTAATTAGTGGTTCTCACATTTGTGTACACATGGATCTCTGTTAGTTCTAACATGTGATTAGAGGACGTACTCATATACATGTATGTATACTGTAATGGAAAAAAATATTAACTTGTTAGAATGATAGCAGATTGTTCCTCGGGTATGATTATGTACTAAATACGTTTTCATACCACACCAGACCAAGTGTTATTGTATGTTTGAATGCCTGCAATGCAGCGGTACTATTGTTCATTGTTATTTTATGCAAAATATATTTTTTCTCAATTGCGGTCCAAAGAACCGTGTACTCCCGTTAGTATTTCACTCTCCAATATTCTCCCATTTAGTATTGAACTCTCACCAGTACTGGTTCTGGTACACATCACGAAAATTACAAAATTCGCATATTGGCATACGACGAACTTTAGTAGGAGTATATCACTTGTCCAAAATGGCTTTCACGACAGAAATGTTGGCCGGTGGGGTCACGCGGCAGATGAAGTTGGAAAGGATCTTCCCTCTGCACCGATGCATTCCCATGAATGCGCATAAACAGCATAAATAACTGTGGCAAATGCAAGGACCTCATGATAGTCATACCTCATGTGCATCATCCATGGTGCACAGGCAGCAGTACTACTTCTGGTTCCAGTGCAGAGGAAGCAAAGGATCCGATGCCATGGAAGGTTCAGTGGAGAGGAGATGATGAGATGATGCACCCAATAATTGTTGCCCTCCTCCCTCTCCATCCACCCATCGCTTCTTCTTGCAGTGTCCTACACTACACTGCTTCCAAGTGCCATTTGGTTTGAGTGGTTCGGTGGTGCGGTGATGGTGAAATACTTGCAACTGGTATGGAAAAGGCCCCACTTAGTCTCTTTTTTCATCTTTTTCTCGAGAGTTCTTTTCGTCTTGTCATTTCACTCCACTTGGGAAACACTTTAGTATGATACAGCTACCAAACATACTGCAAGTTTAACTGTTTAAACCACCAAGAAAATGACTTCTTTAGGATTAAAGCTACAGAAAGAGACGAATCTTGCTTGCTCATCTATGTTCCAGCTGGGAGAGGATTACACGAAAGAGACGATGATGGATGCACCTCGTTTGTTGAAACGGGCGGTGACCTGGCACTGGCCGGCCTGCCTGCCTGTCACATGCATGAAAGCGATCACCTTGAGACGCCCAGAAGTTGCACCCATCTCGAACAGCTTTAAAACAGCCGTTGCTCTGATGGGCGACAACTGTGCGCCATTTTTCACTCCCAAGTCTGAACCAATTCATTTCAGGATCGAATCCGTTCGAGAGAGAAATGCACTCCCGATCCTGCGCCGACTGTGATAAAAAAGAATTCCTGTGCCGACTGGCGATCAACTGCCAATCATGAACACGCAGTAAAACAATGCAGAGGACGCAGTAACTAGCCGATAAATAAAGTTGACTTACGGGGTTCTGGCCGTCCGGATCGATGCACCAGCTGGGCAGTGTTCATATTTTTCTTTTCTTGTTTTTTTACAGCGGCTCATGACACCAGAACGTGGTGTGAGTTAATTTTAATTGGCCTGCTTCTGATCCAGTCCGACACTGATCGGCTCTGTCTTTTCCGACTCAGACTGTTAGGGACCAATGAGCAGCGGAATGATGGGATTATCCGGGCAGAAAGGCTCGTGATCTGGGATTGCAGGCTGGTGGGCTCCAAATTTTATACGCCGCGTACTCTACGGCGCTAGAAGTCTAAAACGAGCAGGAGTACTATGTATTTTTTAGCACATAAAAAAATGTTTCTTCACGCCTTGTGTTCCTGTTGTACTCCACATGCACATGCCCGAATTTTTTGGGATCTTTTTCTTTCAATTTTACAAGATTTCTATTAGATTATTTTATCTATATCAATATAAAAAACAAACCATAGGTTTTCGATCAATCTAGAAAATAAGTTGGACCTTGCACCCTATAATCACTCACATACTAATTATCTTTTAATTCATAATGACTATTAATTGTCACCAGATAATTGCATTTTACATTCCTTTGATGTTTCAAATTTCATCATATTCTCCATGTTTCATTTGCAGCCCGCGCTATTGCGCACGGTGCTCTCCCTGGCCTTCTCTTGGTTGCATATCTCAATAAATGTTTCATGCGTTATATATATATGTTCTCTAGATTGCATATGTTTACATAGAATTCATGTTATATATATGTCAATATAGAAAGTACGAGGCAAGTTTGATCCAATCAATACAAATCATCCAGAAAAATTGATTCAATGGATGAGAAAATAAGTTAAAACCTTGCACCCTATAATCACCAGTGCACTAATAACCCTATTAATTGCATAATTAATCTGTTAATTGTCACCAGATAACTGCACTTTACATCCCTTCGATGTTTGTGATTTCATCATATTCTTCGTGTTCCATTTGCAGCCTGCGCTATTGTGCCTAGTGCTCCCTTCGGTCCCTTCTTTTGGTTATATATGTCAATAAACATTTTATGCGATATATACCTCTCCTCTTGGTTGCACATGTCCATATTTTTTATGTGATATATATTATGTAAAATATACATTGCACGTACACATTTACTAGTTATATCTAAAGCTTTTAGTTTCTGCTCCCATTTTTGTATTTGTTTGAAGCACGAGTATATAGCCTACGTTTATCCATTAAATTAGTCTTTGTCAGAACTAGTATGTGATGAAACTTAAGCAAAGTAGATAGAGTCCAGAGGTCTCATGTTCAGGATCTAGTTGGCGTAACCTAAAATAAAAAATTGCAACCCGGGCCTTTGCTTCATATTTTATAGTTTAGTGATTAAATCTCAAAATAACTCAACTAATTGACTAGTTCATGCAATGGCGTCCTCTAATTTTCTCTCTAAGCTCCAGCACGATATTGCCCATAGTTTTCCATCAGGTTGGTTCAATGCCCGAAACAAAAGAATAACTCGAGCAGCATACACCACCCGTATCTTCACACGATGTTCTCCACCGCGGCAGAAATCTTTTCCGATATCTCTACATATAAGGTGAGGTGAAACATTTTACGTGCCAAGTATGCATCCATATGCTCGCAATAATGCCTATTATATCTAGTTGGATATTCGGAATGCATAGTTTTGGATCAAGCTGTACTAGTAGTTCATTGAAGCTGGAGGAACTAGATCTGCAACTGCAAGGACAGAATATCGAAGTCCCACAGAGTGATCCAACATGATTTTGGAAAGCAAAGACGAACTAGCACCATGGATTCATGCAGTAAATTGAGTAGTAGGGGATTGGGAGAGTTGAAGAAAAGAAGGTGCCAAAGGGAGGAGCGATAGATAGCAGACAAGGTTGCTGGCACTGGCAGGGGACCACGGATTCAGGCGGCAGCAGGGCACGGTGCTCTAGAGAGAGCACCATCGCAATTCGCAACCGAAAAGCATCCATCCAGTGATCGAAGAGGAATCTCAACAGAGATAGAGAGAGAAGCGAAACCGGCCAGCCAGCCACCTTGGTCTAAGCAACCAACCATATCCCGCTCCGAAAGAAATAGCGGAGCGCTATGGATCGGAGGAGCTGTGTAACAACCCGGTCGGCTGGGATCTGGATTGTAAGGAGAGAAACTGGGAATTAGGGATGAGATGTAGAAAAGGGGGATGAGTTCAGAGAAAAAGGGATGACCTTTTCATCGATGGAGAGCCGTTCTTCCGGATTACGACTTATAGCTGTCACATATATTCGGAGTAGGCATAACTCTTCCGTAGACCCTAAATGGTGCATCTGGATTGGTGCTAGCGTCGTAGACATGAACATCGGCCTAAAACTCGAGCACGATGTCGGGAGCCTGGCTTCGGTACACTTCATATTCTGGTCGTCGGGTGGCTCCGACGGCTTGCCAAGCTACAGTCCATAGGATGCCGATGAAGCCGGCAAGATCTTCAGCGGTTGTCTCTTGGCAAAGAGTGCCTTGAGACATCATTTTCGTGGAGGATGGGAATGTGGAGCAGGGGAATGGAGCGCTGGGAGCGAAGGCTCTTTCAGCGAGAGAAGTGTTTGGCAAGAAGAGAAGCGGCACGAAGTGCAGTACATGAAGGAGATGGAGTCCATATAGCCGTTTGGGCAGCTCGCGCGGTGGACGCGCGGCATATCGCCCTAAGTAGATCCAATCGCCAACGTTCGATTGATAGCCTCCGGGGAGGGAAAACCAAGACGGTTTGATAAAGGTAGGCATATGGCCAACAACTAAGAGAGAATATCGGGGCAATAAAAGGAGGTAGCTTGGAGAGGTATAAGGGTTGCCAGCAAAATAAGAAGGTATTACAGAGAGGCAAGTAGGTCACGAGAGAGGGATTTAGCAACTAAACGAGGGGAAGGGAACAACACCAGGTGGTGGCATTGCATAAATATTGAAATCACACAACATACAATAGCATTACAAGAGCCAAAGACGCACTCAAAACACCCATAAAATGATGAGGGAAACAACACGACACCTATCCATACGCCTAGCAGCGTATCAAACAACCTTGCCCTAGTGCCGAAAGGCACGAAGCAAACTTCTACCGCATGCATCACAACAATAAGAACATCGTGCTCACACGAAAGGGATGACGAACAAGGAGGGAATGCACAGGAGCGAAAGACGCTTCCGGCAAGAGTGTTTTTATGTGAGGGAAAGATGCATGGCGGTGAGGTGCAAGAACACAAATGTGACTTTATATAGCCGGTCGATGGCTTGGGGGTCAATGGAAAATTCAAGGAAAGCTATTTCAAGATAAGACGGGAGCTTACATCCTATCCAGTCGGTGACGTGGGAATGAGGGAAAGCCAAAACCGTCGGAAGAAGTGACACAAGGCTGACGAGAAGAGGTGACACCGGAGGGAATCAAGAAAAATGTTTGACAGACGGGACGGTAAGATTTACTGGCTCCTGAATACAAGGCAAGGCCTATTATTTACTCAATAGTGGATGTGACCGCTACATGCACCGGGAGACATGTGTGCAGATCACATTTTTGAAGCAAACAAGAAAAACATGAAACAGCGAAAGCGTCGCAAAGGATATCGTAGGATATATTATATACCGCAAAGGACGCCTAAAACTCGAACTAAGAAAGGGTACCTATCTCGCTACTCACGGCAAGCGAGGTCTAGTGACTTAACCTTATGGGTTTAGTCCATATGGTCGACTCTTAGGGCCGCTGCCCTTGGCGGGGCATTCTTCAATATAGCTGGCTTCTCGTTCCTGACGATAGTGTCATGTGCCGATGGGTCTCTCCCACTTAATGCGGTGTTTTCTTCACGAACTCCTATGCTCTTGGCGTCATGGACTTGAAAGTTTGAAGTGTTGGTATGACCCAATTGTAGCGAATCTCGACGGGTTCCTTGAATCTTGCGACGATGCAATCCATCTTGATTCTCGCTAGGGTTAGCAAACTCTTGAACATTATCCACATGGGTCTCATTACCTGCGTTCCTAGATTTGCCTAAAGCTTTGGAATAGATGAGGGTGCGAGAAAATGTTATGTTTCTCTTAGAGCAACGTAGGTAAGAGGGGGAAAGCTAGGAAGGATGAGGAGAATAGATCTCACTCTTATAGTAAGTTAGGTTTGTATATGAAAATACTTTTTATTCCTAGGGTTTACATCTAACGGCCATACTAACTAGGGTTAACCTACAGTCGGTATGACTCTGATACCAAGCTGTGGCATACCCGGTTTTTTAGGCCGGATAAACCCTTATGTTTACTGTACCGGTCCCACGATCAGTAGCCAGTACTCATAAGTTAACCTGTATATCCAGGTCATACTCGCACATGTTAGAATATCATACATAATTCGATCGTTGAGATCGAATACTTATACCTGTAGCCCATCGGCTAAAATCTTCTAGCGGAAAACAAGCGGTGATGTGGCCCATCAATATGCCATACCCGACAGGCAACTGACTGGGGTTATGCCCTAGCTGCCGCGGACATAATCGTATCTTCGGAGTCAACGCCTCTTTTGTCTGGCCAAATCAACAGGGCAGGTGAGTACATTGAATGTACTCGCAAGCATCCCAGGGGGGGATAACAGATGTATTTCATGCAAGGCTTGTTCAAGAAGTGGCTCTACACTAAATTGAATGTTGTGCGGAAAAGTAAGTTCTTAGTCGAAATACGGAATAGTAGATTCAAGAGCATTTCCAAAATCAAGTTCGTCTCTGTCGAGACAGTATTCAGTGCTGGACGATCCAGTTGAACAGTCGTTAACTAGAGGCCGGTAGCTCCTTCTACCACCTCGATCAATCCTTCCAACCTACCTGTGCTACCGCCTCGCGGCCCGGGCTAGGTTTTCTCTTCTGCAGTTCCTCACTACCAGGCTGTAGCTTAAACTGCTCACTGTGAACACGTCATGCCCACGTCCTTAATCCCATTCCCAGATTTCGCAACCAAAACTTAGTCTAACCAGTGTGTGGCCTTTCCAAGTTGTGTCCATAACCGAGGACGCGGCTATTCGAATAGATTTTAACACTCTGCAGAGGTTGTACGGCTTTACCCACAAGATGTAAGTCCCCCTTGTTGCCGAGTACTAACGGATACATTTCACGAGGTGTATTAGTAGGGTTATTACAACAAGACCTTTCACCCATTTTTGTACCAGGGCTGGACCCGCTAGATAAGATCTACCCAGTTCTCGCTTGTGCTCGGTGATGTCCAACCCCACCACCCGAGGTGGACTTATCTTTGTGTCGAACCTCTACCCACGGATTTACGTGGAGGTCAAGCTTCTACCCATGTATTCACGTGGAGGTCATGCCTCTACATGCTACAACCATCTCTCCGATCTCCACTTACTGTTCTCACCCGAATCAAATCATTCTCCATTTTAATTTAGGGTTTTGGCAAAGATCATTTTCAAACAATCGCCTCGGAAGGTACTCGCCTTCTCGAGGGTTTTAATCCCATAACTGAAGGAGGTTTCGCATGAAACCGAACAAAATTATGTTTTTCTCTATAGCAGGTCTAAGCATGGCTATGGCCTATATCCTTATTATTCTGCTGGCCGTCGATGATCGGCTAAATATTACTAGCTTTACAAGGATCAGATTTTCGAACCTATGTCATATGCAACTATTGGGTACATCTAGGTCTAACAAAATATTGATGATACACACATATCATGCAGAGTTACAAATAAAATATTTAAATTTGGCATATATGGGATTCAACATGTTCAAGGAGGGAATGCTTGCCTGGCAAGTTGGCCGGGTCTCGAGTTTGAATTTGATACGAAAATTATCCGGAACATTTCGCACGGATCTCGTTACCCCGTATCTGGCGGTTTGGGGGTACTGATATTCCCCCTGGAGTCGGTTCTGCAGAAATCCGAGATCCTCTATGGAAGATCCGGTGCGTCGGTAACTACACATTAAAAAGAACGACAAATAAATGAGAGATCAAAATTTCCAAATAAGAACCAATGGTGCACATGATATGCTTATAGTAGGAGTTTTAGCTCTCGAGACATTTTTGGGTTGCTAGGGTTGCAGGGTGAGTGGGCGATCTCCGGTATGGAGTATATGGGCAGGCGTATACATGTCATCGTTCTTCTCCTTATTATGGTTAGGACGATCTCGACTCTTCTTCTGAGCAAGTCCAGCGTGCGACATATTCGAGAAAGGGTTATTAATTGTTAGGGTTCATGTTTGAGTCCTAGACAAAGTTTCATCAACATGAAAACCTAGCATGGTGTTGTATTCATGGTAAAAATGGTCACGAGGTTCCTATTGATTATGACAGTCGTAAAGTTCATAAAAATGCTCGGAATTAACCTAGGTTGCTCTAAGAATAATTTTTGAACATGCGTTACTTTAACGGAAAATGCAATTTCATAGGTATTACTAATCTCCCCTCTGTTTCTATCAAAAGAATTTGAAATTTTCAAAAAGTTTCTACATGAAAAGATTAGGTTTAATTTTCTGAGCAGGGAATTGGAAGAATTGGCTCAAGAACTGGTCGGCTAGTGCCTGAACCGGCTGAACCAGTGGCTCAGACCAGCCCAGCCTGAACCGGCTGACCCTCTGCTAGTTCTGATGACGTCGGAGGCGGGTTTCCGATGTACGCCTTAGTGAATGAAGGCAGCTACAGAGCAGAAGGAAATGGAAATGAGCTTTCCTTGAGGGAAAGCGTAGAGGGCAAATGCGTGACTACCTACACGATAGCAGTCTAGATCAGTTCTCATCCACTCAATACACGTGCATATTAGTCACCATTAGCAACCGGCCGCTACCTGGGAGTGAGAGGTTGGAGCAGAGAGAAGACCGAGAAAAGCGCTAGTGAAGTGGACCAGGTTGGGTGGCCGCTCCGGAGCTTGAGAAGCTCGACTGCTTGGGGAGGTGAAGAATGGCAGCACGGAGAGAAGACGGGAGGGAAACTCGGCTAGCTCTGCTCCCAGGAGGAAGAAGGGGCAGCTGGTGAGTGCTTGGCTGCTTGGGTGTGTTCGGTTGAGGAGAGACGGTTGGGAAGAAGAGCTCGGGAGAGGAGAGAAGCTGCTTGGGTTGGAGGTGGAGAAGGACTTTGAGCTCCTCGGCTTGAAAGGAGAAATGGAGAAGGGAAAGATCGGAAGAAGGGAGATTAGACGCTGGCTCGGCGGCGGAAGGTTAGTGTGCCTGGCAGCGGCAATTCAGGCCAAGCGGTGGTAACAACCATGGTTATATCCGGGCGTGTTCATCAATGGTGGACTAGGCATGGTGGTAGGTCCCACCGGCTGCAGTAGCGGTCCTAGAGCTCCATGGCGGCGGCGACATGCGCCTTGTCGGTTATGGTGCTCGAGAACGAGCTGAGCGGGGAAAAGAAAAGGGCAGCTCGGTCACAAGAAGGTTTGGGAGGAAAGCTCGAGCGGGAGCCAGTGGAGAGGAGCTAGGTTGGAATAGAGCTCGGCTGAGAAAGAAAAGAACCAAAGGAGGGAGGGGGGTGGGTGCTTAGCAGCTCGGGTAGGAGTTAGAAGTGAGGGGGACTCGGAGTGGGAGTGAATGGGGAGCTCAGAGTTATGAAACCAGAGATGACGAGCTTCGGATGGGAGTGTTAAGGGCAGAGGAGGCCAGTTGGTGTTGATGCTGTTGAGGGATACAGAAGTTAGGCGCCGCCCGCTGTGGCGGCATTGATGGCACAGTGCAACGTGGCACCCAGGAGCAGTACCTGCGCGTGGGTGTAGGGGCAATGGCCGGCTGCCATGAGAGGAGAAAGGGGAAGAGGAAGGAAGGAGAGCTCAAGTGTAGCTTGTTTCGTCTTGAAGCATTGGAGAGGATATAGCTCGGGTGCTTGCTGTGCAGTGAGGAGAAGAAGGATTGAAGCAGGAAATAGAGCTCGACTTGGAGAGAGACCAGGGGGCTCGGCTTAAGGAAGCTAGATCTTGGGGAAGAGAAGAGGGGAGAAGTGACCCGGGCTGACCCGGGCTAGTGAGAAGATTGGGGAGAAAGAGAAAAAATGGAGAAGGGGTAGCTCGGTGAGTAATAGGGAAGGGAGAGCTGGTGCAGCTTCTGTGGGGTGTTAATGGAGTAGCGGCGGGACCCGGCGGTGCTGTGTCCACAGCGGAGTTAGGCACCGTTGCTGCCATGGAGAGCGGAGGTGGCAGGGTGCTAGACATTGGGGAGCAGCCGCTGTACCGAAGAAGAGAGAGAGAGAGGGTGCGGGAGGAAGGAGGGATTGGGGAAGAAGAAATGGCAGGTGGGGACCGGGGCCCACATGGTAGAGAATGGAAGGGGTGGTCGGTTGGTACAGCTCGGGTAGCTCTAGCAGAAAGAACGGAATGAGCATTAGAGGAAAGAACGGCAACAGGACAAAAATTTTGGCAGAGATATTTACTTTGAGTCTTTGTTAATTCTTCGAGGGAGAGAATTGTATATGAGCAGTGGAGTTTATGACTCAAGGAATTCAACGCACTAGTAGGATACTTCACAAATGTTTCGGAAATTCTTGGTTATTTAAATTGACTGAAGTTTGGCTAATCTCAAAACTTTGCCAAAACTTAGAGTATAATTATTTGGAGTATTTGAACTGAAAATTCACATATTAATTTAAATTTCTTTTTGTTATTATATGTACATATATATATATATATATATTTGGAGGAGCAAGTTTGGGTTTAGGGCATGTGTGTCCAATTACGCAGAGAGTCTTAGCATACGTGGGCTGCAATGGAGTTATGATAAACCCAGAGAGTCATGGTGGGTTAGGTTTTGAGAAATGTCTCCTGTATACCCGCATATACGCTTAGGGATGGTGGCGGAAACATCGGAGAGAACTGATGGTTAAGGCATCGGTGGATTAGGGTTTCGGATGGAGAAGCGAACTGGGACAGGGTGTAAGTGTCCACATACACTCGGGAGGAGCCTAGAATCGTTATGGTGAGTTCGGTCCCAACAAGCGCCACTGGTATATCCGCATATATGTATAGGCGTCCGGTGATAGGCTGACATACGCACATACATATATAGGAGCATATGCATGCAGGGAACTACGGGTGCGCGTGCACGAACACGCAGGAAATTCGACAGGGAAAGATGAGCGGGGGAAAGACATGCGAGATTTGCCTCACGTCGAGGGACGCAAGATCGAATTCAGGGGATGGTGATGGGGGGTCTATTCACATTTGCCGAGCGGAAAAAGGATATCACCCGGTAGGTATACAAGGTGATGACAAGATTACAAGAGCGACGTCAAAGTTTTAAATTTTTGGTTTCTTTAAGAAATCATTATTATTAGCTCAAAAGTTTTTGTTAGCCCTAATCTTTAGGTTTCAAATATTCAGGATGTGACACGACACCTCTTAAGTTCTCTTCCATGTAGGCCGCTATCGACGTACAAACGCCGGTATCGGTGGTCCAGAAGGATCCTCTTTGGGATTCGGCCGGGGAGGCGCAGTTCTACGGAGCTACGCCGGAGCTAGAGCTTGGCAAGATAGAAATAGAAAACACACGGTGATCTACCTAGGTTCGGGCCCTCGATGAGAGGTAATATCCTACGTCCTACTTTGAATGTATTTGAGAATATGTGGAGAGATTACAGTGAACCAGCAGCACAGGTGCTCTAGTTCTTCCTCTAGGGTTTGTATGTCTAAGGTTGCGTTGCCTAAGAAAAGATCTCAGGGTTCGATCCCCTTGCATGGCCGCGGTTCTCCCCTTATATATCCGGGGGTCACCACAGTGGCCGAAAGGTAAATATCTTCCCATGAAGCTTGTCGCGGAAGAAACGGGCATGTGCATGCCACGCCGGTGGTTGAGATTCGCTGTAGTGGAACAGCACCGGTCACGCCTTGGTTGGAAACCGGACCATCATGATGGGGCTGTGTCAGGAGTTGAAGACTTGACGTCTCCTGACATGGGCTATGCTGCAACTACCCGGACCCCACGGACCAGGTGCAGAGGGCATGCGTATGTACGCGCGGAGGCGCACCCTCAAAGTCAAAAAGGTGTCAAACCACCCCATCCCCTACCAAGACTGATAGCTGACAGAGCTTATCACTTGGGGGAATGGGAAAACGGTCAGGACACCGCCATCTTGTTCGCGTCAGCGGACTTGGGGCGGACGCGTGTGTCAGACGGGCATTAAATCCGCCCGTCGGACAACGCGGGCTGAGGAGGGCCCGCGAGGGGCGCTCGGGGTTCCTTTGCTCGGGGATTCCCGAGCACGCACCCTAGGCCACTCCACTGTAGAGGTAGCACTCATCGTCCCAAGTGGGGGCCGAGCCGCCTTGGGTACTCGGGAAACACCCTTAAGGGACGATTCGGGGACCCCCTTGGCGGGCCGAGTGGATACCGTGCTCGGGATCCTCTTGGAGGGCCGAGTAGATATAGCGCTCGGGGGTCAGACCCCGAGCACCACTTCCCGACTCCCACGTCCTTGGCGACGTGGCGTCAGGTTTAGCCTTTGCCCGCGGCAGCGGGGGCCAAGCCATTCTGGGTGCTCGGGGAGCACCCTTGAGGAATGACTCGGGGCCCCACTGCATGCCGAACGGCTACAGTGCTCGGGGGGAGCCCCCGAGCATCTCTTCTTGACCCCCACGTCCTTGGCGACGTGGCATAGAGTTGGGCCTTTGAGCTGGGCCTTTGAGTTGGGCCCTTGTCAGCGGCTTAGGGGACCCTGGTTTCCGTATCACTGATAGCCGCGGACCCACTGGTCATCCCCTATCCCTCTACTAGCTCCCCTCTTGGCAACATGCCGCACTGGCGTGCGATGCACACGCCATAGCGCGCACTGCAGTGCCAGGCCGCACGCTGCACTGAACAGACCCCGACTGCCCCTCTGCTGCGCCACATCACCTGCCACGCCATGTTGTCTCCCACCTCCACCGTAGGTTCCATGGATAGGCCCCATCGCTTCCACCCTCGCCACGACAACATCCAGCTGGCAATCGGCGATAAGTGCCGAGGCCGAGCCCAAACCACCCCTCCCTTTCTCATTCTTTCCCTGGCCGCCTCTTCTCCTCCCTACACACCAAAAAAGCCTTAGCAGACCTCTTTCTCCTTCCCCAACGTCTGTGCAACCCCTAGGGCCCTCCTCCCTCCATTTTGGCAAGAAGCACCTCTACTGCCGTCTAGCTTGATTCCGACCACCTCGGTGCCGCTTTCCTTCCTTTCTCGTGCTGTAGCTACCACCTTACCTGTGCTTACGTTTCCTCCTTCCCTGTTGCAGCCACAAGGCAATACCGGCAAGGTCTCTCAAGTGCCACTACAGCTGGCGAGATCTCCCGCCACCATCACCGCCACTTGGTAGGACTCCGGTAGCTAGTTCCACCTCTCCACAACCCGTCCGGAGCTCCTAACCTCGAATCGGATTTTTCCACCGTTAGAACTGCCGCCGTCCATCGCCGATGAGTGCCTCTCGAGTCTCCTATCTACCCCCTCCCCTTTCTCTCTCCACAGGCAGCAAATCCGATCAGGCGCACCAACTGAAAACGGTTAACCGTTTAGGTTTAAACCGTCACGGACAGTCGGACCCACTGTTGGGATTAGTACAAGTGTAAAACACTATTTTATGTTTGCCCTTCTAGGAAACGTATTCTGTTTGGTTCTTCCGTCAGTTTACGCTCTTCTTTCTATAAAGCACAAACTTTCCAGGCACCATCTATTTCCCTGTTACCTCAACGCCAAAGGCATAATCCCCGGTTACACAACCTACATCACCCCCACTCTCTGTCGGCAAACCTTCTCCCCCTCTTTCTCTCCCGACAAAACATCAGGAGCTCGTTCCTCTCTTATTTCAACTCCCATATAAAAATCAAAACAACCATCAGTACCACTTTCATAATTTTGAATTTAAATTTGAATATATTTCAAATCTGGATATCATATATATCTTCTTTGATATAGTTGCAAATAAAATGATTCTTTTTCCTAATATCATGTAAAATCAAACCTAACATTTTGGTTCCAGTGGAATATTGAAATTCAAATATCTTTCTTTTAAAAAGAGTAAGGGATATGAAACCCTATATTATTTCCATATCTTTTGTATAAATACCTATCACTATATTCATCCAAAACCCTCTACATAAAATTTCCAAAATACTTTATAAATGCTTCCCGCCCTCTGTTTCAAGTGGAGTTTGAAACTAAAAATATTTTTAGGTTGATTTAAATAAAGGATAAAGAAGCCTTATATTCTCAATAAACCCTAACATTCAATATCTTCTCAAATGAATATATTTTGTCATGCAAATCCAAACCTTCTAAATAAAATCTCTAAAATCTTTCAGAAACATTTCTTACGCTCTGGTTTCAAATAAATTTAAAACTGAAAATATACTACAAAAGAAGATAAAGAGCCATGTCCTTTCAACATACCTCGAAATGGAATATCCTTGCTATATTAATCCGAACCACCCATTTCTAAATTGCTAGAACTTTATAAAACCAAAGGCTACCGAATCATGTCATGTTTGTGTGAGTAGGGTTTTATTTGGATTTGTGTTGGGATCTATTTGGATGTTGTGCTTATCTGGAACTTTTTCAACATGTCGTTCCCAACGTTATGACAAATTGCAGGAAGGAACCCGAGTTCTTGTAATACCAAGACCAAGGCCAATAGTTTTCAGGCAAGCTTTCCACCTTGATCGTGTTGGACCCATATATTCAAATATGTTATCTTGTTTGCAAAACTTGCATGCTATGTAAGTATGAACCTTTATTTTATATTAGCAATAGTTACAACCTAGTATTGCAAGTACCCTGGCTTTCGCTAAATAATCTTTGTCACCCTAGGATTATTTTGCACTAGTCATGGTAGCACTAGTGATAACCTAGGTATAAATATATGGATATACCATGGCTTATACCCGTAGGAGGAAAATCAAGGTTTAATAAAGAGTTGTGGCTCATTTGGAAACAATTTGTGAGACGAATCATTTGGGGGGCAGCGATTGTCCAAGGAGTTTTGAGAATGATTTTATGTCAAAACCAATAAATAAAATAAAAGAAAGATTATTTGGATCCGGGTGGGAAAATATAAGCAGATATTTGGAGAATATGGATATAGTGATGAAGCCTGATATGGCATGGCTATGGTAGCCTGTTGTGGCATGGCTATGGTAATGTGATGTGGAGTCTTTCTCGGATCGACAAAGGACCGAACCTAAGTGTCGCTCACCTAAATTCTTACTGTACATCCACATGCTTTAGTGGGAAGGGCTTGACCTAGTATTCTGCTTATTACTACCAAATAAACTCGTAGGCGATAGGTGGAAAGTGGAAGAGAGTGATTTAGCTCCAGAGAGCTTTCTCGTGGTTTAGTGTAGGAAGTTGTACGAAACAAATGTGGGTCCACATTGTGTCATGATTTTGCAATGGAAGTCAATTGCTGGGAACAAATATTATGGTGGGTTCATCGTTACTAGATGGAAGAAAAGTCTCGTTGTGATAACATTGCTGGCATACCTCGTGAAATGTGCTTGTCGTGCTCTAGCAACAACGGGGACTCGTATCTTGCGCATAAAACCATACAACCTTTGTAGAGTATTAAAATCTATTCGAGTAGCTGCATCCGCAATCATGGACACAACTTGGTTAGGCCACACATTGGTTAGACTATGGGATTAAGGACGTGGAGTATGAATTGTCCGCAGTGTGTAGTATGAGCTACAAAGGATGCAGCCGGAGCTGTAGAAGCACAACATACGCCGGTCTATGAGGAAGTAGTCCGGGTTGGTGGATAATGATGTGATCGATAGATGGAGCTATCGATGCTTTAATTTGTGAGACAGTAGCGGGGAGCTACCCGTCTTTTGGAACTTATGATGTTTTATGATTACTATACTGTTCTTTTTCAAATGTTTGCAACCGTATTATTGGTATATCAAATGAAAACTTACATTCTCGCACAACATGTTATTAGAATAGAGCCTCTGTCTTGAGAAAGCCAAGCATGAGTATAGCAGTTATACATTCCATGTGAGATGCTTGCGAGTACATTCAATATACTCACCTAACTTGTTGATTTCACCAGCCGAATGAGACTTCTACTCCGGAGACGATGACATTATTTATGAACGCTAGGGCGTAGCCCCACTTGGCTGCCTGTCGGGTTTTGACATACCGGTGGGTTCACACCATCACTTTGTTTGCCGCTGAAGATTCATAGTGCTACAGGTATATGACCTTGATCATGAAGGTCTATTTATGTATCATTACCTTTTTTTTTACGCGTATGACATGCACATGTGTGACAATGATATTCAAGCTACTTTGTATGTACTGACTGTTGATCATGAGAACAGTACATGAATCACAAGAGATTATCTAGTCATTAAATCAGGCACGTCACAACTTGGCATCAAAGACATACTGACTGTAGGTTAACCCTGGTTAGCATGGACGATGGATAAACCCTAGAAATGAAACTATATTTTAAGAAATATATATAAAACTACTATATGTTTGGGTTCAACTCATCTTATCTTTCCTAACTCCTACTCTTGCTTGCATTGCTGTAAGTAAACCACAGTGATCTCCTGATCCTTATCGTACCTCAAAAATTGTAGAGGACTACTAGTAAAGTGTATGATGAGTCCCATGCAATTGATGTGCAGGGTTTTCAAAAGTGGTTTGGGAGCAATTGCTTTACTACAAGACAACCCTCCGGTGATGGACCATCAGAATTCAATAGCGCTCATGACCCTACTAATAAAGACAAACCGACGGACGTGCACTTGATCACTACATTGATGCTCAAGATGGATTTCTACGTTGCATGGTGCAAGAACTTGAGACTCGCTCCAAGTGGTTCAATCTGAGGGCTCAACTCTTCAAGCTACAATACTAAGTGTGGGAAACTTGAGGTGGTAGCACCTCTTCGAGTGGAGAAGACCCATCGACTTGCGACATCCTCCTCAAGAACAAGAAGCCAGTGATACTTGAGGATACCACTGCCGGGGACAACATCTTTATGATTCACCGTGTGGACTAGACCTATAGGGTAGGTCACTAGAACTCACTTGCCGTGAGCAGCGAGCTGTGAACCCTTTTAGTTCGAGTTTTAGGTGTCCTTTAAGGTATACGCTTTATACCTTGTTGTGTTTTCTGCATCATGCTATGTTGCTTTGTATCTTGTTGTTTGTAGTGTAGGTTGTGAACTACACTTTCATCTCTCGACACATGTGACAGTCACACCCCTATTATATAATCTAGGGTGTCTTATCTTGTCTTCATGACCTAAGGGATGCTTGCCCATCCTCCCAGCTAACCCTTTCTTGTCCCTCCGATAATCCCTCCTTTTTGTCGGTCATATGGTTTCTCTTCCTGACAGCCTTGGCTCCAAGTCACCGTCTGAATAAGATGTAGGCGTCTGCCTTATCCTGAGGCAATTTTCCTTGAACCCCACATCGACCACTGAGCTTCCAAGTGGCTAAAAAAAACGCAGCTTCGCCTTCGAGCCACACCTAAGTGCCACTCCTTCCTCGCCCAAATACCCTCTATCTGAAAGAGCATTTCCCTCCTAAGTGCTCATTTCCCTGTTCATCCTTCCTCCTCCTTGCTATACTTCTCACCACAAAAAAAAGAGGTTGTCATGTCTACGATCGTTAAACCATCGATCTTACGATTAAACATGATGAAAGTGTGAGGGTAGGGGACACCCTGTCGTGCCAAGTCAAGTTGTCGGGAGCCAAGGGTTTATACAAGTTTGGGCCTCCCGAAGGGTAATAACTCTATGTCATGTGTGTCTTATATTGATCTCAAGATAGAGTAAAAGAAAAATAACTAGTCTAGACGGGATCTACTATTAGTCGGAAGTGGATGTTAGGGGTGATGTCTTTCCTTCTACTCAGTTCGGAAGTCTTCTCGGGTGGATCTTTGGGCCTTCGTGTGTTAACTACTATTGGCTGCTCTGTAGGCGATTTGATTAGGCTTCTCTTAAGATCTCTAAGGCTTGCCCCCTCTGCAGGGCCTTCTGGTTCCTTATAAAGAGGGTATCATGTGCCTGGTAAGGACTCGTCTCTGAATATGACTTCTGTCATTCTTAACGTCAAGATAAGCTTCATTGTTTAAGGGGTATTCAGACACCTGCGGATAGTTTCCTTATCCTCCTAGAGTCCCTCTTTAATATAGTCGTTGCTCTGGGTATCCAGGGGATCCCTAAGGTATCGTATACAGATACAACCATCATATATAGTAGAGTTATACTAGTCGTTGTCACATTAGCTCGATAAAAATCCCGTACTAGACGCTCACATCCAAAGTCATGCCTCCAATGCGGTGCGGCCCAATCTATGTTGGTCCTCAACAATAGTAGGTGGTGTTGTAGTGGCCGGTTGAGTGGAAGGAGGCTTGTGGGAAGTATCGGCCGAGAGTGTGGGCATCGGTGCTCAAATTCCTCCTCCTTTATGCGAGCGAAGGTAGCTGCTCATGCAATGCTAGATTAGGGTTGAATGCGCGCTGCCAAGCATAGCTCATCCTTTAGACCCAACACAAATTGAGTGACATTTGTTTTGGTTGTTAAAGAGGGATCTAACGAGAGAAGGTGATATATGTAGCCTTCAAACTAGAAGCAATAGTCAGTGTTTATACTTGTTTGCTTGAGCTGGAACAGCTTGGTCATCTGTATTCATCCGGACCAAATTCATCTTCCACTACCGGCGAAAACAACTCCCAACCTCCTAACAAATACTAACTCTTGTAATCCTAAAGCCAAAGTGCGACATGACCCTTCATGTATAAAGTAGCCGTGTGTTGTGGGGGAGGCCTCGGCCCTTCCCTGAGTTGACAAAGATCATTTAATCACCACAAAGACCACCCCTGTCAGGAGGTCTGGGGTGACAGAGGTTTAGGACAGAGACACCAACCCCTGGATGGTAGGAGGTCCAGGATGAAGACGCCAACACCTGGCAGGAGGCCCAGGGTGACGGAGGTCTAGAACGGAGACGCCAACACTGGCAAGAGGTCAGGAGTGACGCCAACCCCTGGCAGGTGGTTCGGATTGATGGAGGTCTAGGAGGAAGACTCCAACCCCTGACAGGAGGTCCTAGCTGACAGAGGTCCAGGACGGAGACGCCAACCCTTGCAGGAGGTCAGGGGTGACAGAGGTCCAGGATGGAGACGCCAACCCTCGGCAGGAGGTTTGGGGTGATGGAGGTCCACGAGAAAGACACCAATCCCTGACAGGAGGTCCGGTGTGACGGAGGTCCAGGACAAAGACACCATGGACGGACCCTTGGCAGGAGGTCCGGGGTGACGAAGGTCCGAGCTAAAGATGAAGAGTAAATGGATGCTTGTACGGGGTACCGTACTAGACATCACGTTAGAACCAAGGCATATGCTCGTAAGAGTAGAGAGGAAATGAACAAAATGCCCTTGGTTGTATGATAAGACCAGGGGTAAGACTGTAAACTTCCTGGGGGGCAGAGTTGTAACTTTGCGCTACGCCCTCTCTTGCATTTTGGGTACGGAATATACAAGTGGCTCAAAAACCTTGTCCAGACTAAAATTCTCGAAGCGTCATGGACCATCCTCATGTAGCTAGTTTACTCCCCGTGCGCATCAAGGTGACCAAGTAGTCAACTGGGGGTGCCACAAGTTTACTACCCGAGCGAGCACCCAAGGACTCCTTGGATACCCAATGACCCACTCCAATTCTATACATCTCAAAGAATGTTCAGCAACGATCCAACTATGAACGAGGCAACTCTCCATTGGAACGAGGAAAATCACGTTTCGGGGGCTTGGTATAACTTGGCGGCTCCATGGGTGAAGTGTGTACAATATAGCCATTGGGTTGACGTAGAAGCAGGGGCCCATTGTTGGCGAGCAGTGCGTGGTATGGAGGACGATGGCCCCAAGTTGTGCTGCACTTGGAGAGAGGGTGGGACGCTCCATGACACGGGTGGTGGTGGTGGTGACTGGTTGTCGTCAGCGCCTTGTCATGCTCCTCAATCTCCATTATCGAGCACTCCAACTACTTGCGCACCTACTTCATCTCCGACGAGATCTATTCATTGATGACCTTTGCTCCTCAAATCATTTCTCATTCGGTGCCATTTGAGCCTTGACTTCCTTCATCAACTCATCGGGCATTGCCTTGAGCTACATCGTGTTGTCCTCCATCACTATTTTGAGCTGGCGAGTCTGGGCGAAAGGCTTGGATGACACCGTCGCAATTCGCTTCGAATCAACTCGACCTAGCTAGGGATTTTGCGCCAGCGAGATGAAGCTACCAGCACCCTTCACAGTGGATGTTATAGAGGGTTCGAGCGCGAACGAAGTGATCTCAAGTTTTGATACCAGTTTGTTACAACTCGATAAGCTGGGATCTAGATCATACAAGAGGGAATTGGGGATGAGATGTAGAGAAGGGGGATGACATCAGAGAAAAGGTGATCATAACTCGGATCATTTGATTTCACTAAGAGAGAGACGTTGTCTTCCGGCTCGCACCTGATTGAGCCTTGGGCCAACGCACCCCATTACATCGACTGGCCTAACTCACTACTCATAACCCACAATTCAGGTTCAATGTCTTCGTCTTCACTGGCCTTCCCTGTTGTGTCCACCTTTGGGATGACAACTGCCGGAGCTAAGGGCACAAGTGTGACAAACTGGTGGTGGAGTGGATTGGAGTAGATGGAGAGAGTGGAGCATTGGAGTGGTGGTCGCCACAAGCTGGGCCAAATTTATGGAGGTTTGTGTCACGGGTCCTGCGCGTACGTACGGCCGGCCGGGCGGTGCCGGTGATTCCCCGGCCACCACCAATAATTGACGACACCCTTCCATCCATCCAAAGCGCACAACGCATTCGCAACGCGACCCGAACTGAAAGCGCACGGCGCGCACGTACATTTTTTTTTGATAATGGAAGCTTTATTGACTCTTATTGTCACACCAAGACGATACAACCATAAGAGTTCACCCCCGGCCTCTGCATATCTAAGATGCACACAGCCAACACAAAATCCGGAAAACAAAAAATAGTGGCAAGACAAGAGCCATGTCAAAGAGAATGAAATAACTACGGTGGTGAAGCACCGATTCTGAGCCTAGACTGCCATCCATGCCGGGTAAAACATGCCCTGACCATCTGCTCCAAATACATACATGCCACCATGACCATATCCCGAGATCCTGGCTTCTGGAGCACAGCCCAAGTACGAAGCCAGTGGGTACATAAGTAGTAACCTGCAAAGGAGTAGATATTTGTCTCTTGTCAAAAGCCATATCATTTCTACAAAGCCATAATGACCAACAAGTAGCGGCTGCGCCAATTAGACATATCGGTTTCCAAGCTTTAGGAATGCCACGAAGCCAGGTACCAAACATATGAGCACCACCACATGGCTGAGAAAGGCCAGAAGCTATCTGTATGATGGACCAAACAGATCGAGCAAAACAGCATTCAAAAAAGAGGTGCTTAATTGTCTCATCTTTGTGACAAAAACAACACTTGCCATGCCAATTCCTCCTTACCAAATTATCCTTGGTCAAGAGTACCCCCCGGTCGAAGATACCAAAGGAAGATCTTGATCTTAAGAGGCATTTTTAAAGCCCATATCGGTCAATTAATATTAGGAACATCAGTGTGCATAAGGGCGAGATAAAGAGATTTAACTGAGAACCACCCATTTTTAGTTAAGGTCCAGCGAAACTCATCTCGTGCATCTTGCAAAGCAATGTTGGCCACACAAGAAAGCAAAGCATTCCATGCAGTCAATTTAGGTCCAATCAAATCCCTCCTGGAAATAATATTTGGAGGAAAGGACCGCAGGACCTCGGCCACGGTATCTTGCTTATTGCGGACAATGTTATATAGGCATGGGTACTGATCCCGAAGAGAGGCATTCCCCAGCCACAAATCATCCCAAACCCTTATTTGAGAACCATCTTTGATGGTGAAAGAACCAAACTGAAAAAGATGGCATTTGACTTTCATTAAACCACTCCAGAAATGCGAATCCCCGGGCTTCCAGCAAGCTTGCGAAAGCGGCTTGGATCCTAAGTATTTATGGCATAACAGATCTTGCCACACACTATCCTCTGTGAGTAACTTAAACAGCCATTTACACAACAAAGAGATGTTTTGAACTTCGAGATCATGAATTCCTAAGCCACCCTGATCTTTGGGACGACACAGAATACTCCATTTTGCAAGATGGTACTTCCGCTTTTGATCATCACTTTGCCAGGAAAATCTAGAGCGAAAGTAATCAAGTCGGCGAAGAACCCCTCGTGGTATAATAAAGAAAGACATCATGTACATGGGCAAATTGCTCAAAACTGAATTAATCAGCACAAGCCGCCCCCCCTGACGACAAGTGCTTGCCTTTCCAACTTCTAAGATGTTTTTCAAAACGTTCTTCAACCCCTTTCCAATCTGTGGTCCGAAGCTTCCTATAGTGAACTGGGATGCCCAGATAACACAGTGGGAGCTGGCCTAACTCGCAACCGAACAAATCAGCATAGAGATGAGAATCCGCCTGAGCGGCCCTGAAACAAAACAATTCACTTTTATGGAAATTTATTTTTAGACCAGAGAGCTGTTCAAACACGCATAGCAAAAGCTTCATATTATGTGCATGTTCTTGGTTGTGGTCCATGAAAAGAATTATGTCATCGGCATACTGTAGAATGAATAAACCATCATCAATCAGATTAGGCACCAGTCCACGAATTTGGCCATCGACTTTGGCACGTTCTGTAAGGATAGCTAACATATCCGCAACAATATTGAAAAGAAGCGGTGATAAAGGATCCCCTTGTCGAAACCCTTTTTTCGTTTGAAAGAAAGAACCGATATCATCGTTGATTTTTATAGCCACACTACCACCCAAAACAAAGAACTCTACCCAAGATATCCACTTAGGCGAGAAACCCGTCATTCGTAAACTCTGTAATAAGATACCCACTTAGCGCACGTACATGCCAAAGCGCTGGTCTTCTATGCACTGTTTGGCATGCTACTAAAAAAAGGGGCATTGTGCTTGCATGTATGTACATAGCGCTGCTGAACCTACGTAAGATCACTGCTGAGTGTGCCGATCGCTGCTGTTAGCTAGGTTAATTAATCTGGTCCAAGAGCAGCAACCAACTATGCACGCGAGCTCGATCACGCGATCGATTCAATGAATCGATCAATTAACCTACGCTACATAGGCTCGGGACCTTGCAATTGCAAGTTGCAAGTACTGGCTGGTAGTACTAGTCTTCGTCCCTTCTTGTTGTGTTGTTTTTATGGCGAGTGATGGCGAGCATTACTGTTGTGATCCTGTAGCAAGCAGCATTCATCTATTACCGCCACCTGCCACCAATGGGATACTGTCCTCGCGCCGCGGCACAGTACTCCTCCTGCCAGCTCCTCATGCTCCATGTCCATAGAGCGTTCGAGCAACAATCGTGCCACATGGATCTCGTTCTTGACTGGTCATCATCCATGCACATGCCCTACACACTTGTGCCATGCACAACCGGCCATTGCAGTCTTGCAGATAGATCATCTCTATCTCACACACAATACATGTCCCTGTGTACCCTACATGTCGTACATTGTTTATGTGGGTCGATTTGTATATATCGGGGTCATTCTTCTCCCTCCTCCGGGCAGGATGAAGGCCTTCTTACACGCCGCTAGCATCCAAAAGACCGAGAGGTCCCGGTGTGACCTACCGTCCCTTAAGGCTGCTGCCTAACCCGTACTACTCTCCAATAATTTTTCCTCTTGTATACTGCTGGTGTGCTGCACACTACCAGTACCACAGAAGCAGTACCACGCTACGTGCCATTTACACCTTTCACATCCCATAAATAGCATCGTCTCTTCCTGAAAACCTTTGCAGTCGCTGTGGATGGATCGCACGGGCGCTGCTAATCATTCTCTCTTCCTTAACCCTTGCCTTTTTTCGGTGCGATCGAGACGTGTTCGTTTACTTAATCACGGCGATGGGCGGAGAATATATAGGTTCCTCCGTAGCTTAAGTCTGCGTGCGTATAGTTTAATTAATCCGTGCAGTGTGCCGATCATTCGCCCAATTCGATTCTGCTTTATCGCGACGGGAGCGAAAAGGACGAAATGCTCGATAGTTTAGCTAATCGTGCTCTGGCGAGAGCGAGTACTGGACGGAGAATCTCACTTGGCTATCCCTAGCCGCAGGCAGGGATGCTTCCTCATCGTAAATGGACGCCATCTTTTTAGGTTTAAGATCTCTAAGATTAGAATTTTAAGAAAAATTTTCGATTTGATTGATGTCTTCTGGCTGCAAAAGCGTGCAGGGCAGCAGTAACCGGGGCATCAGACATAAGTGGGTAGAAAGAACAAACCCGGCGTTGTTTGCTCACAAGCAACAAAAGCTGAAGCACCAGAGATCTGCTGCATGCGCTCCGAGGAGTTTACCGAAAAGCTCTTTGCGTCACGTTGGGATCCCGACAAGGCCGGCGGCCGCATCATCATCCATTTGTCACATTTGCAGGGCTCGCTCCGTCGCTCGATCATCCCTGCTAATAAACTTTGGCACAAACTTTGTAGGGGGTAGGCGAGTTCCAAAGAGTTCTTGGCGGTGTCTTGCTGGCTGGCTTGCTTGCTTGGCATGCATATTTATGTTAGCTTGGCGTGTGAAATACAAGCAGCTAGGCTTAACCTTTTTTCGCCTCCGGATTCTATGCTATTTCCTAACTTTGGTTCGATCTCGGGCTGCCCTTTTTCGACGGGATGGGGACACTTTGCTTTCGCGGCCAATTAAAGTAGTGGCGCCGTTCGATCGATCGATCGTGCGAACATGGTCCTGTGCACGCGTTGTGTGGGGCACATGTTCCATGCTCGCTTTGCGGCTTGATTTTACATGCTCATTGTAGTGCACCCGACCAGCTGGGACAGCTAGATTGTTTGGCCGGTTAAGTCTCGTATCTGCTCCGAGAATTCAGAATCGAAGGAGGACCGCTTGATGGCGTGAACTGTCTAAAGGGATAATTGCTAGAATACCACTAGTGAAACCATAAATTGTAAGATGTGACGGATCCACTTGTCATTGACACACTCAGTGCTATTTTGGCAAACTGTTGATTTCACTAGTGGTATGAGGGCAAATCCCTCCTATCTAAATAGCTAAGGAGACCGCATTGCCGCTTTCCTATCATGGCCGATCCACGATTCCACGGAAGCCCAGAGAGGAAAAACATACCTCTCGCAGTCCTACCTAAGACAGGAGTTAGGAACCAAAGAGTATTCATAATCTTGCCTTTGGACGCGTGGACATGGCCACAACTTCTGCCACGTCGCTATGCTATCCTAGGAACGAGCAACTGCGGGTTAAAAAATGTAGTATATATTGCAATTTTTAATAAATCCTACATTATGTTACTTCACGAAGCCATATGACCCCACTAGCTAACTACAACCGAGGACATCAGAGAGGGCACAAAAGAAAAAGATATCACAAAATTGCCCCACCCCACGGCCATACACAAGATAGAACAAGCCTCTCAGATGATTGCCATGGGTCTTGCCAAAGCCTCTAGCGTCAACCAGAGACTACAATTAGGAGGGATGACAAGACGAAAAGCCTCCATAGATCCTTGATATAGGATCCGGAGGATGAACAAGCTGTCGACGCCATGGTTGGTTGAGAAGAGTATGCACCAACCACCGAGACAGTGCCCCTAGAATGGCAGCGGTCGCTTGAGAGCGATTGCAGCATAACTAATGAACTCGTTAATATTCCACCAAGTCTAAGAGCCACCAAGTAGGCCTCAAAAGGAGAGGTCAAGATGAGTCTAGATAGCATCCTAGCTTGCTCGTTGCAAGAGGACAACCTCCTACCGATCTAGGGGATTAGCAAGAACATCATCGTCAACGGAAGAAGATGCCGATGCCCAAGATATAAGAAGAAACCATGCATTGACCCCCAACTGACCTTGCCCAATCGCAAGGAAACCAGAGGAGAGGAAAATTTTAATTGCCAGCTAATCATGTCCCATAGATGTGTAACAAGCAATCCAAGGAGGAAGCAAAAGCATGAATTTTTATTGAAAGCAATGCACAAAAGAGGAAAATGAGAGTGGCACGAGGCAAATCAACGTGCCACCATGTACGTCTACATCGCATACATCGTAGACTAGGAGCCCCTAGAACCCTCTGCAGCCTCGACAGGGATGAAGAAATTTGAGAACCTCAAATCGATGAGAGATCAACGCCGCCACAAACGTCATATGTTTGTCCCTTCGCTGCCGCTGCCACATCGCCATTGCCATGGCCGATGGCAAGAAGACGCATAAGAGGAGTTGAAGAAGAGTCTGATCCAAGTGCTATTGATCTATTTGAAAGAAAGAGTGGCTAAAAACCAATTGCAACTAAGGCAACACCTCCTAACCTAGGTAGATTTTACATCATAGAGGTGAAGCCCAGGCCCTTTCTCTGCCTCTCGTTCGATCAACAGAGTTGACAAGCATGAGGGGGCGGGGAAAGGGAGAGAGGGAGGGGGCGCGAGAGCAACGTAAGAGCAAAGGAGAGAGAGAGAGAAAGAAACGAGAGGAGAGGAGAAACGCGGTATAGAGCATCTCTTCTAGCATCGATGGTATTATGAAAATTACTATCACTTGTAGTTTACAAGTCAGAATTTTCGTAGACAGAAATCCCATGAACGGAGGGAGACGACTTTCTAATCCCACCCAAAGATATCTATGCAACTTGTGTTAATATTAGACATTCATGACATGTCATGGCGGTATTTGCCTTGCCCATAACGATTTGCTAGTCAAATTTGTGTTCAGGCATCACAGGGTTTACATATGGTTGATATATTTGCTATTTCTCGATGGTTTTGATTTATTTGCTATTTCTTGATGGTTTTGATTTGCACGTCAAGCTTGTAATTTTAGGTTGCACATACTAAAATATGTTAGTACTCAATTAATCGTTAGATATTAAATCCTGTCTAAAATTATCAATTTAAAATAATATTTTTTTTCTCGATCAACTTAGAAATAAGCGCTCAAGTTTAATTAACAAACGCTCAAACAGTTTATGCTACGCGTAATCTGCATCGCGGTTTACTTGAAACAATGTACTACTCGAGATGATGACTCTGTAATGATACCAAGCCGTACACGTAGGAGCAGTGTATCCCCACTAATGGTGTAATCATTGGAGAAACTCGAGATGATAACTTGGTAATGATACGCTGCCGTATAGGAGTACGTATGTGGGATACGGGTACCTTGCGTGGGTAGAGCCAGAGGGAGCAGGTGGCGCAGCGGAAAAGCGAACCATTCATGGGCAATCATCAATCACGCCGCTGTTAAAAACAGTTATTACTACTGCTCATCCTCCTTCCTACCCACCCAGGCCCTGCCAGCCAACGGCGCCGAGAAAGGCGAGGCGCACAGCACATGCAGCGCTTTAGCCCGGGCGTCGTCGTACGGTCGCCTGCCCCCGTCGGTTGGCTATTTCTTTTTTCGCTGATTTAGCCGCTCGTGATGTTATAATGGTAAAATCTAATGGTAATTTTCTCTTCCTAACGGGTCAGACAGATGACGCGTATCGAGAAGTCCGCCCATAACATATGTTTATCACACCGAAAACCATCTTGCGCGGTCGACCGCGCGGCGCGGTCAAATTCCGACAGCGCGTTTCTCTCCCAAGTGGTCCCCACCAAACCCCGTCGGCCCGTCCTTATCCCCGCATCTCTCATTTTTCTCCACCACACGTCGCCCCGTCCCCGTCCTCCCTCGGCCCTCCCGCCGCGCCCGAGCAGCCAGCGCCGCCTGCCGGAGCTCCCTCGGCTCCCTCGCCGCCGGCCGGAGCTCCCTGGCTCCCTCGTTGCCTCCCCAAGCCGGAGCTCCGGCCGCCTCCCCAAGCCGGAGCTCCGGCCGCCTCCCCAAGCCGGAGCTCCCTCGCCGCCTCCCCAAGCCCTCCCGCCGCGCCCGAGCAGCCAGCGCCGCCGGCCGGAGCTCCCTCGGCTCCCTCGCCGCCGGCCGGAGCTTCCTCGCCTCCTTTGCCGCCTCCCCACGCCGGAGCTCCCCGTCGCGAAGCCCCCCGCCGAGCGGCTCACCTCGGCTCCCTCGCCGCGCTCCCCAAGCTGGAGGGCCGGGGCTGTCCCGCGCGCTGGCCTCCAGCGTCCTCCAGCGTCGCCGGCGCCGGAGAAGGGCACCACGGGCCGGCGGCCGCTGCCGGTGTTGTTCTGATTTTTGATTTTTTTGGTAGAGTTGGAAGCTCTGATTTGAAACCTATTTTTGATTTGGTAGAAATCGAAAGCTCTAAAGTGCTTAGTAGAAAGTTTTGAATGTTGTTTGTAGAAGTTGGAAGTCCCAGTTTGCTTTGTAGGAAGCTTGTTTCATTCTTGTAGAAAGCCATGAACAAGTTGAAAGCTTAATTTAACTAGTAGAAAGTTAATTTGTTCTTGTAGAAAGCTGGGGTAGAGAGGAGTTGGAAGCTTAACGATTCTTAGTTGAAAGCTTTTGATTTTTTAAGTTGGAAGTTTTGGATGATTTTTTGGTTGAAACGTCGTGAAAGGCAAGCTGTCGGAACGGGGATGGGCGGGGGTCATTCCGACAGCTACTGTAGTGCTGTCGGAATTAACCGTTCCGGGCGGTCGACCGCTAATTACAGACGCCCTTATCACACACCTGATCCGTGATAGAGCTGGGTTCATATGTTTTGCCACGACAGGCCGACTATCATGTAGTCAAGCCACGATAGCAGTCTGTCTCATTTGGACAACGCGATAGGGCACAACCTACTGATTGGGCATCGCATTCCCAAGTGGGGCGCACGACAGGTGGCAGGGCTTGCGACACGACTCAGTAGATGCAACGATGTGGCGTACCCAGTTTTAAGGCCGGATAAACCCTTATGTTTATTATACCGGTCCCTGGATCAGTAGCCGGTACACACAAGTCAACCTGTATATCATTATCATACACGCACATATCAGAGTAATAGTCATATAAAGACCGTTTAAACTGAAGGTATTGTACCTGTAGCTCAACGGCTAAAATCTTGCAGCGGAAATTAATCGGTGATGTGGCCCATCTGTATGCCATTCACCCTGGGTACACTGTGCACCGTACACTGACAGGGCTAGTACAACGAGACGTTTCACCCGTTTCGTACTAGAGCCAGACCCACTAGATGAGTAACCCAACTTTACTTTTGTCCCGCAGACTCAAAAATGGGACTCTCCACCTTTGTGTCGAGCAACTCCCTACCTTGCGAGAGAGGCTCTCTAGGTCTTAAATTGCCTAGTCACCTACTTCCTACTGTCCGCGGGTCCAGACACTAGCACTTGACGGGGTTCTAAGCCAAGTCCTTCCCATAAAGGACATGTGGACGTACGGGGTGAACTTGGTTTAGCGGCACGGTACGTTCGGTCCTTAAATGATCCGAGAAAGACTCCATACCTTGTCCGTCGCACGGACCACGAGTGCCACACTGGGACTTAGCTTGCTTATAGAATTCCTTCTTGCTTTCGCCCTTCATTTCTAACCCGGATCCAAATCATCTCCATTTTGTTTTTGGTTCGAAAACATCCCAACCCGTGGATTATACCGTGACCCCATCCTCGGCGGTCACAGTGGTCCATCTCCAAGTAATTCTCTTTCGAGATTAACGGGAATCTTCTCTTTTTGTGAAAAATCTAGTTTTCTCTACGGCGGGGCTAAGCCATATATATGGGTCTATACTACCTCTAGGTTCTCCGATATTTCTCTTCGGAGTATATGGTCCTTAGGGCGACAAGGAAACGGAATCGGACTAGGGTTTCTATCATATCGGACATAACTACTGCTACATAAAATACTGATTTCTATCACATAGCATGCATGTTTTGCAAACAAAATAAATATTCCGCAAGTATAGGATTCAACATGATCAAAAAAGAAGAGCTTGCCTGGCAAATCTTGTTCCTGGTTCTAGTACGGTAGATACTCAAGATCGTCCTCCCGATATTCTAGAGCGTCGTCAACTACACGTCGAGAAGCAAGTCGAATAAGAAACCAAACAAAGCGAAGAACCAAATGGAAATTCAAAAGAGATCAGCATGCAGTGCATTCTAGTTCCATAATATTTTTGAGGAATTTATCTTGTTTAAGTGCTGTTCGAATATATGCATGTATATGTGAACATTAAGGTTAGGGTTTCAAGTTTTATAGCTCTGTTCCTCGGAAAAGCATTTGGTGGTTACCTTTAGAAGAGATCCAGAGAGGAGGTGAGTGTAGAGAAGTTTCAAAATATTTTTGAAATGCCCTGGAGAGATCTCCAAGTTGGAAAACATTTAAAACTCTAGTTGAAAGAAGGATTTTGAAATTTATAGCTCCTAGTCTTTAAATATTTTTGTTGCTCTTATTTAGGGGAGTCCAGAAGATATAGGGGTGGTTAAAGGTTCCAACTTATGTTAAAGCTTTTCTAGAAACGTTCGCGTAAAAATAATAATTCAAAAAGGATTTGAATCCTAAAGAATTTTTGAATTCCTCTCTATTCCAGCCAGAAAACTTCAAAATTTGAAAATCTGTTTGAACCAAAAGTTTCTAATTATTTTTAGGATCCTTAGTCCTTTTGGGAGTTTTTCAAGAACCAGTCGATTTGTTGCCGAACCGGCCGAACCAAGGATGAAAGGTGTATTGGAAAAGAAAACCGGGGGCTTTTATGGTTTTATGCATTGGTTCAGGAGACTAGGCGCTTCCTATCGGAGAAGGCGTAAAGCAAGAAGGCGTTTTCACTAATACTGACATGGGGGCCCCTACTGGCGGTGAGACACGCTGAACCATTGTTTTGTTCTCCAACCGACGCGTGGGTCCGTCAATTTGTGACAGGGGTGAGGGCACGCACGTGTGGCTGGTGGGGAGGAATCTCTAGTGGCAGCGATGGCGACGGCGAGAACTTCAGCGAGAAATCGCCGTTGTTCCAGAGGGGTGCAGGATGGGTGCCTGCTATGGTTGTGCTCGGCGTAATGAGACGGATCCATTTTTGTGGTCAGCGGTTCTGAGGGCTTACCAGAGCTGGGCCGGCGAGGTGGAGCAGAGAAGGTCAGCGGATTCGGGTAGACGCGCTCGGGTGGGAGGTGGACAAGGGCGCTAGGGAAGATAGAGGTGGGGGAAAGAATCAGCGGGCGGCAGCGGAAGGCGGCTCGATGGCTAGCGGCGTGCTTGGCAATGGCGATGCCGGGGGTTGAGCGCAGGACGTCAATGCTGTCCGTCTACTGGTAGCTCATCGCGGTAGCTTACCAGAGCGGCAGCGTCGGCGAGAGGGTAGATGAACTCGGCATCGTTCACCGGGGGCTGACGAGGGCGTGTTTTGTGGTGGCTACGTCGGGGTTAGGGCTGGCTGCTCGGTCTTGGGGAAGATGGAAGGAAACGGCAAGGGAGCTAAGCCGGTTGGGGAGGAGTTTGGGAGGGTGAGCTCATGGCCGGGAAGAGAGGAAGAGCTCTCGAGTTGCAGGGAAGAGATGTCACCAAGAGGGTGCTCGGCCGGTTTTATAGGGACGAAGCAGGAAGGAAATAGGGAAAAGAGTAGAACGTGGCCGGCGGCGGCGGAAGACCCGTTGATCGGCAGTAGGGGAAAATTGGTGCTGTTCGCTGGGCATCTGAGGAGGGCACGACGCAGAGCAGAGGCAGCGAGCTGGTGAGCCAGTCAGTGCAGGTACCGGAGGTGAACGCGGCGTGTCCTGGCGTGGTTGGCGCGGCGCGCTGACTGCGGCAGGCAGCCGGGGAAAAGGGGAGGAGCACGTGGGCGGGGCAGCGCCGGTAGGGGTGGGTACTAGTTCGGTCAGGGGAAGGAAGAGCTCGGCCTCTGGCTTGGCAATCGGGGCAGAGGTAGCTCAGGAGTAATGGTGGGCACGTGAGCACTGTTGAGCTGCGACAGGCGACACGGCCGGAAGCTGGACTGCATAGCGAAACTTTAGGCACCGCTTGCGGTTGGGGTTTGACGGTGAAATGCGTTGTGGCAAGAAGGAACAGTGGTCGGCTTGGGGTGTGCAGAGGAAGAGTAGGGAGTGGGGAAGAAGGTGATGACCTGTGGGCCATGGGACCCACCTAGAAGAGATTCCCCTGGCTGTTCGGTTGGTACAACTTGGGGGCAAGTAGTACGCAGAGAAAGAGGTGACAGTGAGGAAAGGAAGAACTCAGGAGGAGCGCCAAGCAGTTTGGAGTGTTCTGGTTGGATTTTTCGTGGGAAACTGAGCACAGGCAAGGTGAACTTATTGCAAACAATGGATCCCTTGTAAGGAAGGAAACCTCACGAAAATTATAATATTTCTCTGAGGTCTGGAATTTAAGTTGTCAACTAACCTCAAAATAGATTAATCTGTTATGTAACTTACTTTAAAAGGTTTAAATTGGGGACCTCTGTTTTTGTACATATTTTGAGTTAGGATTTAGGGGAATATCCTTGGGGAATTTACTGAGAGTTAAATTACCTTGGACTAGGGGTCTGTATACCTTCGCGTTGTTGAGCTCATATTTACGCAAGTACCCCGGGGAAATTGATTGGGGCACGGAGGTACATAAGACCTTAAGATTTGGAATGTTACCCGATTATCGAGATGCAACCAGCTTAGGGTTAGCGTACAAGTGTACGCGCGTGGGCATACGTTATACACCATCTATGCTCTTAAAGGTTTTGGCTTGTTTGAGAGCGGCTCTGGATATGCACCTGGCAGAGGAGGTGCTTAGGGTCCGGAGGAAGGTCCCAGAGAGCTTTGGGGTAATTTGGATCAGATTTTATTCCTGGATTACTTGGGTTAAGTGGAAAAGGTAGAAGGTGTTTGTTAGGGTTCATGGCAAATTTTTGAACTGAAGGTAGTAACATTTTTGCATATTTGGTATCCTGATACTGAGAGGATTATCCTGTGATTTTATGAGATTTTTCAGAAGACTAATCGATAGGGCTGTAGTTCAAAGTCCGATTCAGCCCTAATTTGTTATTTGCATGAATTTCAAAATATTTGTACTGGACCCCTTAATATTATTACATATTTTGATGAATATTATCATTTTATATTTTCTAGAATTTTTTAGGATTTTTAGAGAAAGAAAATCACATGAAATATGGCTTTTAGGGTTTTTCGACCAAGAGGAATAATCAACAGTTTTAGGGTTACGGCAGGGTTTTAGGTTTCTGAGGTTTGGGAGGGCGTAATGGGCATTAGGGTTTATACAAGGTCACATCATCTTGGTTCGAATCTCTTGATCGTGTTTCAAGGTTTTGCCAATTGTCGAGAGGAACGACGTTAGGGTTTTGTGTATTCGGTGAATGTGTCGAGTGGGATTTCAGAAGGAAAGTGGTTACGTGTCATACCGCGGAGGGAAAGGATGCCCTGGCATGTTGATTGAAGTTCTGGGGTCGGATTTCACTTTTAGGGTTTTGAATTGTCGTGAGGAAGGCTTTAGGGTTAGCGCACATATATATGTATATGTTATTTCACTTGTTTTACTTCAGGTATTGATTTTGGGTTTGAATGCATATGTCTATGGTATGACATGCTACAAGAACACTGAGAAAATCCAATTGGCGAAAGAGATGGCATGATCACATATGGCGTATACGCATATACGTGTCCGTGCCAGGGTTTGGTATAAGAGCATTTGGCGAAAACGCAGATGGTCTTTGCTTATTAGCGTAAAAAGTTGTGTAAACCCTGATTTCTGGGTTTTAGAAAATTGGGATGTGACAAACCACTGTCGCTGCTGCCGCCGACAAGGGGCTATTGCGCCTCCCGTGCATGATCGGAGGCCTTTGGGGGCCATTTGAAGGACGTCGTGGTCCAGCCCCCTCCAGAGAAGAAAAAAGAGAGAAGAAGAGTAGATGAATGGGAGAAGAGGAGAAGGAGGCCAAACCAGCGATTGCAACAGTTGAAGAAATTGTAAATGAAGTTGCAAACTGCAAGTGAAGGAACAGTTTTTTTGCATGCAAGATGGTGATTAGTTATTTGATTAGCCTAAAATTAACTATATGACTATGTTACACATGTTAGTTGAACTATAGGGCACTGTTATTTTATGTGGTATATTTTATATATGACGATGACTAGTAGACAACTACCATATGCGGTGATCGTATCTGTATACAAATACACCATGACTACTGAGTATCCTATTTACCGGGGAAGGAGTGTATCTCGGAGAGGGACTCTATGTCGATAACGAAACCACCCGTAGGTATTCGGGACTCCTTAAACTAGGTAGCCAAGCCCGACGTTTAAGAAAAGTGGAGTCATACTCGTAGATGTGTCCATATCCCTTACGATGTTGTGTAACCTCTATAAAAGGGTCCTGAAGGCCTCCGGAGAAGACAAGCCTCATTGAATAGACAACCTGTTTTGGATTACGCAAGCTTTTGAAGATCAATCGCCTACAGAGCAAGTAGAAGAGAAGATCTTCCTCGGCAACCACCTCCGACTAATTGTAGATCCCTTCTAGGACTAGACACCCCCTCTTGTAATTTGTCCCGAGATCAATATATACCAATAGGATGTAGAGCTATTATCCTGAGGGAGGCCTGAACCTGTATAAATCGTCTTGTCGGTGGCCTGATTTGTGGTTTATCTTACTCGGAATGATCCTACTATCTCTTTTCTCTCCTCCACGAACTCCGTAACATTGGTTGTGTACCGATCGTCGACAATATGGGTAGCTGTAGTTAATGGCTTCGTAACATGTATGAGTCTGTATGAAGGGTCATCTGACATCTTCTGTTAGCTACACAAGGTGACCGTCAATGTATCATGGGTTGAGTACATGCGGCTGTAAGCACGTACGGCCGATCGATGGTGTATGCTCAGTTTGTTGAAAGCATGCGGTTGTTCACCGTTGATGAAGGCTGCAGTGCGGTTAAAGAGGTACGAGTTGCTGCCATAGAAGGAGTTACTGAAGTAGTGGCTGCAACGGAGGACAATCCCATGGAGGTTGAAGATCAGTTTTTCACAAACGAGAATCCTGGTCCCATTTGGTTCACTTGTGTCGACTACTACGAACTCATACATAGAATGCCGAATGAGTTGGATTCTGATGAAGAGGGTGGCGAAGAATCTGATAATAGCAAAGAGGGTGGGGGTGAGACTGTAAGTAGTGGTCCATCTCAAGCTACGGTTTTGAAAGAAATGGATGAATTGAGTGTATAGCGCTGATGAGTCCATTTTGTACTCATTAGTTTCTTTAAGGTTGATACTTATTCAATAAATTTTGACAATATCAATTCCTGATTATTGCTACTAATGACTAATTAACTGTTTGACTATACAAATCTCTTTTTTCAAACTTAATACTGTAGGATCGCTGAAAAAGGGGCAAAATAATATTTGCAAACTACACGTTGAGAGGAGCGCTCACGAAGAAACAGGAGCCCAAACAGAGCTATTGGTAAGCTAGACGAGCAGCAGTACGGGTGTGACCGTCGTACTGCACGGTCGCACCACTCTCCAGCAGGACCTCACGTCAAACACAACAACTTCCATGAATGGGATCCCTCAGAATTCGTGATGGATATTCCACAAAAAGTTTGTCTGGCTCACGCCTTAATAATTTTGGTGATGTCAAGGATAGACTCGACATCGAAGGGTTGGAAAATAGATCATATGTGTAGGCGGATGTCAGCATAGGTGAATTACGGACGTGTCATCCACTTGATCGATTATGTAAAAAAGTTTATCAGTGCAACAATATTTATGCTAGTGATCCATACAGAAATATTCTAATCTACAGGTGTAATTCCTAGACCTATTCCTAATCATATTTGCAATCTCCATTTAATTTACGCACTTCTAATTTCTGTTTTTATAATTTTCATAGTCATTGTCTCGACAATTGATTTCCGGAACTTCGCCATCTTTGATTTGACACTCGAAGCAATCATCGGCACTCTTTGGAATTCTTAAAAATGATGTCAACGCCGTGAACGTTTCCACGACACTTCGCTTTTGTAGAATCGATAAACCTCGAAATATTCCATGGAAAAACTTACTGCAATTGATCTAGTCCTCTTGCTAGGCTGGCATCAGGCAACTAGTCATTTGACAAGAGGATGACTTGCACCAGAGCTTTGATGACAACACTCTCATGGTCGGACAACATTTCCCAAGCAAGCATGCAACGCAATCGTTGAGTGTGAGAACACAAATAGCTGGCTATGGTTCCTTGTATATCTGAAAATGTTTGTTGTTGGAGATAGGCCTAACATGTCTTATTACTAATCATATTGCAAGGCTGCTGTATGCACTTAACACCATGAAGAACACGGCTCCTGCTCCGTAGAGGTGGAGCCATCTTGAAACTAGGTGGTGCATGAGGCATCTGGCAGTCAATTTCTTCACTCAGTTCAAAAGTAAGGATTTGATGAAGAATTGTAAATGTCATGGAAAATTAGTTGCGAAAGTTTCGGCCCATTTTAACAGCATTAGATACCGCAACAGCCAGGTAAAGTGGTCAGTCTCAACGGGAGGGACTATAGCCAATGCATCCTAATGCAGGAGTAACTACGAGAGTTAAGACTATGTCAGAGTGGATCACTCCACATGCTCCAGAGGTGGAGAAATAGTCGTTGGTTCACGACACAGATGGTCGGGTATGGCATAATGAAAACCAACATCTCAAAACTTTACAATGGTGTGCTTAACGGTGCTCAGTGCTTCCCAATTACTGCCATCATTAATGAAAAGTGGACCCGAACTGTTTGTTATTTTTATAATAGATCCAAGGTGGCTAAGAAAAATATGGACAAAGAAAACCAATGCTCTGAAGTCATGCAGAGGTACATGGATAGAAAAATTAAGAAATCTAAGAGTCATGACGTCCGAGTTATTCATGGCTTGATGAGGAAGTATGAGATTCGGCTATGGCAGAAGCATGTCAACTATCAGGTTTGAGGTGATAGGAAGCACAAGTGCAAGCTTGATTATGATGTTTGTACTTGCACCTGCAGCAAGCCAAAGCTGCCGCAATACCCTTGCTCGCACATGCATAAGACGTGTGCATACATGAAACAGTCATCATACCAATATGTTATCAACCGCAGATATCATATTGCTGACCTTCATACCACGAGGTACATGGGGATGCATCACTACTGCGAATCTCGGCTAAGCGAGCTGCTAGAGGACGTCGAGTGCGCATAATCTATCACATACATGCATTATACTAATGAACATATATTTATTCTTACTATGCAATGATCACTTTTTTGACATAGTATGACATGGATTCACCGCACAAGCAGGGCCAAAGCTCTTAGGGAGATGCAGTCAGAGAGGTGTGAAATTTTGAATTTAATGGATCCACTTTGTTCTTAATTTAATCATATGTGTTCATGTTGTCTTGTAGACAATGGACCATGTGGATTCGCTAATGGACGATGGTGGTTTCCCTGTGCAAAAACCATAGTTCCATCCTGCAATTTAGTATCGATCCTTTATTGTAGGAGGAGGAGGTTACGGGAGGTCTCTCAGAGCCATGATTGGATAGAAGGTTCGTTTCGAGCTAACGAGCTTGATTACAGCCACATTCCTACTTAGCCAGACCTACGCAGGAGAGTCGGCAAACTCCCCACTGCAACCTACGAACCAACTCGAGACCACAGCCACAATTCACCTTCCCCTCTGGTCAGTGCTGTCAAGGCAAAAGAGAGGAAGAGGCCACTATCGACCACCTCTGAAGCGTCCGGAGAAGACGAAGCTCAATGACGCCCCATGTTTTCAATTCCACCACTACATAGTGCCAAAAGACCACACCATGCCTACTTGGCTGAAGTGCAAACACTGCCATGACGCTGTGGTGCAATTGAGTTGCAATTTGGGGAGCCACAAACGTTGCTTTTGGCGTCGCCCACACTACATGGCAAGTATTTGTTTTCCTTCATGCTTCTCAAATGGTGGCCAAATTTTTTTGATCTACTACAATTTTTGCAGACCTGTTGTCCGCCTCACTCGTGATACGACGTCCAATCGGCATGCTAGCCACAAGACGCGCGTCTCGTGGCATGGCAACTTTCAATCTTGTTGTCTCGGCACGACGGGCTGCTATTGTGGCCCGACCACGTGATAGTTGACCTGTCACAACCGAACGTGCAGAACCCACGCTTCTCACGGATCTAATGTGCAATAGGCCTGCGTTGCATGATGGATGACACGCGTCATGTGTCTAACCTACCCCGGAGGCCATATTTATCATTGCGGCGTAATGGAGGGCTAAAAGCGCGCCGGACAAGCACCGGTCCTCGTCAAAACATCGGGAGAGGCTATAGTATTTGTCACTATACGCGTACAACTGCTAACCAGAAAATAGAAAAAGACTACAGTAATATACGGAGTAGAGTACGTAGCAGTAGAATAAGAAATTGGGAAGCCAAATGGAAATACGGAGGGTTTGTCACTTTACTAGTGCGTGGATACGTACATGGATACAGATGCCGGTAGCCACGGCTCGGCGCTTTTAACGCAGCAGCATTAGCAGTTGCGGGTGCAGAAGGAGCAGAAGCAGCAGCAGCAGCAGAAGGAGAAGCTCGTCAGTGGTATGGTGTGCAGTGAGAGAAAAGAGGCGATAGTGTGTGCGACGACGAAGCAGGGCAAGAAAGAAGAAGAGGGGGGCCAAAGGGAAGCCAATAAAAGCCCCTCCCACCGCCAAAGATAGATAGGGAGAGATCGATCCAGAAGATCTCCCAGAGGAATTTCAGAGCCCACCCCTCTCCTCACACACACGCTCTCTCTCTCATCCTTCCTTCTCTTCTCTCTCTCTCTCTCTCTCTCTCTCTCTCTCTCTTCTCCATGTAAGCAAGCTAGCAACCAACTTGCTTCCATATCATCATCATTCTGCTGCTGCTGCATAGACACATATAAATCACAGGGGAAATTGAAAAAGAAGTGGCATAAAGCAGGCAGAGCAAAGAGTGAAGGAAGCTATAGATTGATAGGGCCAGGTACTACATAGCTAGCTAGAGCTATATAGTAGCTTGGAAGCGCTCGAGATAGCGAGGTGGTGTAGTAATTGGAGCGATAGAGACAGCGCAGCCTAGCGCCACTATCTACTCGAGGAGGAGAGACGAACATCTCACCTCACCTCATCCAAGCTCCGCTGCGTGACAACGTGAGAAGCAGCCTAGTGGAGGGAATTTTTATTCTTTCTCCCGGATCGGCCTCCGCTGCTGCCTGCCACCTCGTGTAGGAAGCGGTAGCCTTAGCGGAATCTAGGCTCTATCGCCGTGTGATTTTTAATCGCCGCGGCAGCGAAATCAGTGGCTTATAAGTGTGGCTTCGGGACGGCGCTTCCCATCCGACACCGGCGCGTTCGCGGACTGGGTCGCCTCCTCCGCCGCGGCCGCTGCCGCCGCGGGACGAGGGGACGACCTCTCGCTCGGGTTCAATGCGAGCGCCGCCGCCGCCGCCGCCGCGTCCGGCGCCTCACTGGGCGCCGGGCTCTGGGGCCCGGCGGCGTCGTCCGCCGCCGCGTCGCGCCAGGCCGCGGCGATGAACTACGGGATGGCGGCCGACGTCGGGATGGTCGTCGTCGCGCCTGCGGCCTCGTTCCACCACACGCACCACCACCACCACCACCACGACGCCGCGGCGGCGGCGGACCCGATATTCCCGCTGCTGTCCGCCGGCCCGTGCGTGCTTGATCCGGACACGGCCAAGTCGGCGGCGGCGAGCAGCGGCATCCAATTCTGGCAGTCGCAGCCGCCGCCGCAGTCACCGTCATCGGCGGGCGGCGGGAACCCTAACCCTAGCCTCGGCGCCTTCTACCTCAAGAAGCCGCTCCCGATGCTGGACACCGGCGGCGGGTCGTCCGGGTCCGGCACGACCACGTGCCAGGACTGTGGCAACCAGGCGAAGAAGGACTGCGGCCACAACCGGTGCCGCACGTGCTGCAAGAGCCGCGGCTTCGACTGCTCCACCCACGTCAAGAGCACCTGGATCCCCGCCGCCCGCCGCCGCGAGCGCCAGCACCTAGGCGTCTCCGGCGGCGGCTCCGCCTCCTCCCCGGCAACCGCCTCCACGGCCGCCGCCTCGAAGAAGCCTCGCCTTCTCAACTCCCAAGCCACCACCTCGCACACCTCCACCTCCAACGCCACCACGCCACGCAGCTTCGACACCACCTCCAGCCACCAAGGTAACGTCCATGGCGGCATACCACGTACGTATATACACATGCGTAATTCGACACAGTTCACTGAACAAGCTAAGCTCATGTGCATCTATGGATGCAGACGCGTCGTTCAGGGAAAACTTGCCGAGGCAGGTGCGCGCGCCGGCGGTGTTCAAGTGCATGCGCGTGATGTCCATCGACGACGGCGAGGACGAATATGCCTACCAGGCGACGGTGACCATCAACGGCCACGTCTTCAAGGGGTTCCTGTACGACCAGGGCGTCGACGACGGCCGCCACGCGGCCACGAGCAATGACGACTCCACGGCCGGCGTGCCCAACTTCTCCGAGCTCCACCTCGGCGGAGCGTCCGCTTCCGGCCCCGGCGGCAATGCTGGGAGGGGAGGCGGATCCTCCTCGATGGTGCCCTCGGACTTGTACGGCAGCGGCGGCGGCGGCGGCGGAGGCGGAGGCCAGCACATTCTTAGCGGGTCGAGCTATGGCAACACCATGAACTGAGCTAATAGAAGAGTAAGGTTACATCGATCGTCACCATTCTTTTTTCTTCTTCTCTTCGTGGCTAGTACAACTTTCAATTAATCTTTCTTGCCCGCACCATTAGAGGGCATCAATGATCAATGCATGGTGTTTGTTCTCCTTATCTCTTCGGTGGTGTTAATTGTTCTTTGTTGTATAACATCGAAGAATTGTTGTTAGTTCTAGTTCTTTTTCTAGTAGAGTAGAGAATAATCATGTTAATTAGGAATCTGAAAGGAGATAGTGCACGATTAAATATTTATCTATGCATAAGATATTGCCTGTTTGGTTTTGACCATTGGTTCCTGTTCTCATGTTCCCAATGCCTGTCTTTCCATATATGGGATGTGTTCAGGGGTGCAAACCATATAGGCCGTGGGTGTCATTTCGAGCAGGCAGAGGCGTGCACTGTTCGGGCTCGTGATACTGTGATAGAAGATAGATTATGAGAGGGTGAGCTGAAAAGTTTGACTCTTGCTGTAACACTTGCTTGGCCTCTACTCTTTGCGTGCTTAATTTGGCATCCAATGCATGCCTAGCTTGTTTATCTGCACTGCACACCTTTTCTTTGTTTGTTTCCCCTCTTTTTCAACGGGTAGGTAAGAAGGCTGCTTGGCTTGCCTTTGTGCTTTGTAGAGCATCTTGTACATGCATTGGAACTGGCATCCTAGAGGCCAATGTGTAATGCATGTGATGAGAGAATTCTTGAGATTATTATAGACCGCCTTATACATGTTAAACTATGTTAGCCTGATCGCTGCATCTTCTTCTTTTGACGTGTTGAGAGGAAGGGGAGGTAGGATCATGGTGAAATTTTGGCTGTTTTGGGCCTCCACTCAACGTTAATTTTGTCACTATGCGTGTCGCCCGTCCAGGTGCGCACATCACGGGTTAGGTGCGTGATTCATGGAGACAAAATTAAGATTGAGAGTAATAGAGAGCTAAATTGGTTTAAAACAATCTAGATGGGCCAAAACAGCCGAATATTCGGATCATGGTGGCTTCCTGCCCTCCATCCTCCATAGTTTTTTGTGCTAGTCCCATATTTATTCCCCGTGCCTGATCCCATCAAGGATGACAAGATGTGAAAAGAAAGAAAGGCGTGTGAAAAGCAAAGCCATGCATGCACTGTGTTTGATTTGGTTCATTGCCTTGGATTGCAGTACTGCCTTCTCCTTTGCTTGTTGAGTGAAAATTTTGGTCGGCCTGCTTAAGCCGCTATGACAAGTTAACGGCACATGGGTCGTATGGGCAGTCATGAGCCGTGAAGAACTTTTTATATTTGGGATTGGTGTTGCTGGGCTATCTTGCCATCGTCGTTGCTATTATCTCATGTGTGTGACGATGGCATTGGTCCATGCCGCCTTGTCGACTAACCTTTGGGGAGCAGGGTTACTGTTCAGCTTGCTACTTTATTTGATGATCGAGGGGTTGGCGTATTCGTAGGCCTTGACTCCATGAATTGTGCTATTGCTTGACCAATTGAACATTTGTTTAGTTATTACTGTTGGAAAAGCTTGCTTCTTTGTTTTCTGATGTGCTATCTGGTACTGTTTGTTTGTTAGTCTATTTGCCTTTGGACTTGTTCTACGTAACAGCACATAACTCCAGATTTTTGGATTGCACTCCTGGACATTTCCATGTTTATAGTAGCACTACTGAATGCATGGATAAGTTTTTTTGGGTTGTGCACAGACGTGTGCCACTTGACAAACTAGCTCAACTAACTGTGTTGAGACATATAATTGGGGTAACCGTTTGGTTTGCAGTGCGGATATGCATCTGCAAAATGCACATTCATCACATGCTTTTATTAAGCTAGCTACCTTCTGTCACGTCTCCTTTCTTTGGACAATAAATTCAACGTACCTAGTAATGTGGACATGTGCTTGTTGTCTTTCATGATGACGGTGATCTCAATTGACTCGTCCAACTCTCATATGGCGAAATTTGTTATGCCCCAGTTGCTATGTGTTAACCATTCTTGTGTCATGTACTCCTGTTAATTCTTATTGTACCAAGTATCAACTGACGACTGTAACGATTTCAAATGGGATAGCCAAAGAATTGTTTACCAATTTATGGTATATGAAAAGGAGTTTACCCAATGAAGCAACTTTTGTACTCACCAGATATATTATTTAGAGTGATCTATTTGTCAAAATGTCAAGAAAATGGTTATGCGCTTGGGAAAGTTCATATGTGATTAGGATTTTGCTCTTTCCCCTAGATGTTTCTTATTTTTTGTTTATAAACTGGGGGTGTTAACTAAATACATTGTAAATCTGGTAATTTGTTATTTTAATGTATGTTTAATGTGAGCATGGTATGCTTCATGAGTTTTTGTGTGTATGAACATTCACGCCGTCACACTTTGTAATCATAATCATATCTAGTGTGTTGTGTTCAGAAATCGTTTTGTACTGTTACTGATTTCTTTTTAAAGTTGACTGATGTAGATATATAGACAGCACTTCTGGGTTTTTCTTTTCTAAAGTACTCGCTATGATTTGTTTTGCTCGAGTTATTAAGAATATCTTTTACTCCTTTTTCCTGCTGAGGGTAGATGACACTCGAGTGGTTTGTGTTTCTTGAAAATGATGCGATGCTTCCTTGGTATCGGTAGTTCTCGATCATGATTAACAAAGTAAGTGCTTATTCAATTACTGTAGATGTGCTACTTTTATCCATCGAGATTATTGTGTATGCTGGTATTGGAATGAATTCGGAACGGAACTCTTTTTCTCTTGTTCATCTTGGTAGATAGCTAGCTGACTATTCTCGTTTTTGAGGTTGTGTGCTATTGTGGATATCCTAATTCTTTTATGAAATCAGGTGTGTTTTTGCATACTTTTAGATGAATAATATCTAGTGCATTCTTTTGGCATCTAACTTATCATTGTATTTCTAAACTTCAGTTCCACTAATTGTTCGATCATTTTGAGTAATTAACACTGCTTCAAGTTTCTACCTTCAGATGCATGCCATTGTGTCTGAGAATATTTCCACATTGGGTGCATTTTGTTCAGTGTTTGCTTTGCATCATGGTTGTTTTACTGGAACATATGTATGCTTGGGATGGCACTGGAAGCTTTTTCTTCTGTCGGTTAAATCGTACAAGGTACAGACACGTGAATCTGGACATGTCACGTTAGCTCTTATTGTGTCGTTGAGTACACTGATGAGTTGGTTTTTCCTATAACATGCGGATATTTGCCTCTTTACCCCCGGGGGAAAAAATCACGTTTTGCAATGCAAATTTTATGATGGTAATTTTGCAAGTTTCGCCATGTTTCTTGATCTATTACATGCATATATCTATCTATTTGGCACCTGATATTTGCAATGGATGTTTCTAATTAAGGTCACCGGCATGCTATTATAGGGACTCTTTGAGTCAAAGGAATTTCAAATTATTTTTTGAGGATTGTAACCTTTAGAAAAATTTCATACGTGGATGATTTGATTTGTAGTATTACATTCCACAAAAAAATTCCTAATGATTCATTTGCATTATGTCATTGAAATTTTTTCATTGACTCCAACCTCTTGAAAATATTTCTACGTTTTTTCTATGGACAATCAAACATCATTTCAGTCCTATTAGATTAAACATGACATGGCATTATAATCCTATAATTTTCCTATTTCTGTGTTTTGGGATACATGCAAATCAAAAAGGCCCTTATGAATTGTATGTCTTTTTAGTTCGTGGTATGTTCGTGTTTCTTTTTCCGAGTGCACACTCTTCGGTACTCTGTTTGTAGGCCTGACATGGCTGTCTTAGTTCAGAAGATCGAAAGGGCTGCGTGAAGAGAATTAAGAAGGGTGTGCGAAGAAAATTAAAGGGATGACGGCTGTCTTGTATGTTATGGATTCTCTTGGAGTCTACAGCGCAGGTTCATTTATGCTCACGTACATACGAAGCCATGCCTATATGGATGAAATTTATAAAAATCAAGCCATGCGTAGCATTTCCCTGGTAATACTAGAAATGCAGTGGAATTGAAATTCGAAAAGGGTACAAATTGGTCAATTGTTGTAGTACCTGATGCTAGAAGTACCCAGTAGGATTATTCTGCATATAGGCACAATCACTCCCTTAATTTATGGGTTTAGGATACAGGTAGTAACGTAGTGTGACATGATCTAGTAATGATTCGGAAGCCAGTCATGCAATGCCGTAACTGTGTTGGTTAAGAGTCCACCATTTGCTTCTGGAAACGAGGAGTGGCTGTATTTCTGCGGCTTAAGTCCCTGAATTTTTAAGGAACCGGCCGAATAATCGTGGCACGATTTCTTGTTGTTTCATGCTTTGTCTTGTTGGATACAGTGTGCATGTATCTTGGTTTTATTCCAGCAGCCTTCTTTCTTTTCCGCATGTTTGTGGTCTTGTCGTCACTTTGCTAGTCGCTCAAAATAATCCGGTTCTGACAGCCGTACAAATTGCGGAACCAAAAGTGGTGCTAATAATCATGACAAAACTAGGTAGATCTTTCCTTACTTGAACATTTAATTGAAGGATCTTTTATGCCAAAGTCTATGTCCTTCTCATTCGCAGGATTGGAGATCACTGGAATTGATATCAAATGTTGTTTGATTATACTCAAAGCAAAATATAGAATTTTTTAAATTAAGTGTAAAGTAGCCAATAAAAAAAATTCATAAGGTTTCTAATCCTACAAATCAAACAACATATCCAGAAAAGATTCCCAAGGATTGAAATCCTATAAAGTTCATTTGAATCAAAGAGGCCCTTTAAGTTTGCTGCCACTAGCCCCCCTCTCCGAGCATATCTCGTGGAGCAGCGACGAGGAAGACGAGGGGGACGGGGTGCTCAAGATATCGTCGGAGGACAGGAACTGCAACATCTCGACGATCAAGAGCACGGAGCTTAGTTTAATGGAGGCTTTTGGGGAGTTGCCACAGGGAAAGGACGAGGCTGACAAAGAGGACCCAAAGAAGAAGATGATGGCCTACTTAGAAATGTTCAAGAAGCCACTCCGCTGAAGGCGATCGTGGCGATCCGCATCTTTGCAGGCATCGATGGAAAGGGGTAAGTTGACCTCGCGTCGATGGGGTTCACTACGGCCGAGCTAACGGCGCTTGGTCAGGAGGTTAACACCTGAGCATGTGGGTGTCTCCCCTGTTGCTGCTATGGTTTCTGATGGATCATAGATTTCTAGATATTGGACTGCTTCAACCTAGTGGAGCCTTTCATGTGCTGACGATGAACTGACTTACTAGACATGGTCAGGGGTCAGTTTTGTTGCCGACCGTCGGAGATGCTTGGAAGAAGAGGCAGTGGCATACCTGAAGTTGCAAGAGTTCTCTTGAGGCAGTGGAGATCGCCACTGTCGAACACAAGACACGCTTGGTAGTTTGGGCCTTGGTGCTCTTGTATGTGGGTTGGATGACGTGTCTTAGTTTTTTTCCCTCTTTTTAGCTAGTCTAAACTCTATCACCAAGCTCTAGTGTGTTGTGTGTTTTTCTAGTGTTTATTGTTTGTAATCTCTGGATTGGATTTTTTCCATACATCTTTGGCACAGCTGTTTTCGTCAAAAAGAAAAGTTTAACTAGCTATTGACGACGAAATCTTTACCCGGTTTCTATCTATTGTGTATTTTGTTTCCAACTGATGGATGATCATCCCTTTTTGGGATGATCGTATATTTTTATGCTCGATCGATGCAGTGTTTCTTATCTCGTACCATGAATCTTAACCCATTTGTGATCAATGCTTTACAGACAAGTGAGATATTTCTAAGGCGAAGCATTGTAACCAGAAGCATTCCGTGCAATCCATGCGAATGCCCCAGCAGTTAGCTATGAGGAGGCTAGGTAGCACGTCCTGTGGGAACCCTAGGGCGGTAGGGGCAAACTTTTACAAGACAAACTTGCGTGATTGCTTGTGGCACAGGACACGGGTCTCGTCGCGAGGGTCACCTTTTGCCACCCCATGTCCGTTGCCGTAGTACCTACTACTGTGCGGCAACGCTGAAGGGTCTTGTGATCATCGTGATCCACGCGAACCAATGGCCACAGGTTTCGCTATCCGGTGTTCGAGAGCGTCTGTTGGACGAAGGAAATATCCGATGCAGTGGACGTAAACCAGATTGGTAAGCTCATGTGTTGGCAGCAAACCAAACAAGCGAAACGAATAGGTTTCAGTACCGGCCGGCGAGGCAGCCATGCAGTACGTCTGCACGCGCGGCTGGGCATTGTGCGCAGAATATATTTAGACCTCGGCACCGTGCGATGATGCGTGGTTTTGACTCGAGCGCGCATTGTTACTGGGGACACGGAGCGCACCTCCCGCGCCACGGGAGTGGGAGCCGTCGCCTGCGTTCCATCTCCGACGCCGCTGATGTAGGGGTCCGCTGGCGCTGTGGCGTGAAGCCTCCTCCTGTGGCACACGATCAGGTTTTTATTTGTCACTGATGGTATATGCGTATCAGTCTTTTATTTATTGCAGCTGATAACTGGCAAGGATTACGTACATGAGTGACCAGTATGGTTAGGAATCTGCATGTCAGTTTCCTTTTTGTCTTTTGTTGAGATGGAACATTACTACTCCTGTATGTCAGTTCCTACGTCTCGCTGATCCAGCGCGGACAACGAAATCATCCAATGCTTCTCTTCCATGTCGCAAACTAGATGCAGCTACCATGGTTATACCGTGTACAAGTTTTCAGATGCAGTTGATAAAGTACAGGGCCAGCCCGCCTAAGTAGCAGAGGATATCAACGAGCTGAGTGGTTCGTGGGCTGGGTACAGCACGAATATGGTGTAGGCTACGAGCCCACAGATAAGAAATAGGCCGTTGTTGAAAATAGGCCACGGGGCATATGCTAAATTATACTGCAAAGCCTAATTGTAAGCTCCCATATTCCTCTCCAATTAAAAAGCAAAATGTGTGTGCACCGGCAGGTGAACCAGTGGCCGATGTCGGGCGAGCGGCAGCCACCTGGCCGGACCCTGCATGGAAAGCGTAGCGGAGGCGGAGGAGCGGAGCACACGCGCACGGAAGCGCTGGTACATGACCCGCGTGTGCCGCTTGACTGCCAACTCGTACCTGCGTGTTTACAAGATAAAAGCATATGATAATATGAGATAATAAATGATGACGTGGCTTAACGTGGATTGAGCATCAGGAGTCAATTTTAGAATAAAGAAAGATAAGACAGAGCCAGACTACATCACATGTCAGCAAGCAGTGTCGATCCACATTAAGACTCCGTTCCCCATTTCATTTCATTTTATCCTTGGGTAGTTGGACGCAACAGCCTATCTTTGCCACATTGAGCTACGAAAATCAGGACAGCAAGCAATTTGCGTTGACCTAATATAACTTAAACAGCTATCAGAGCGAGGTAAACTGCGACTCCAATGCTGGAGCTAAAGAGTGACTGGAAACTAAATTACTGTACAACGCGGCAAAGTTGCCAGGGTACAAGGCCACATTCCACTTCTTCACAATGGAAGATTATTTTGTGGCCCAAGGGCTGCAGTGTTCTTCACAGCACCATTATCTACAGAAGTTGGTGAATCACTCGATCACTTGAGGCCCAACCTCTGAAGGTGGTGCTTCAGGGGTGGTGATCCCAACCTCTGCAGGTGGTGCTTCAGGTGCTTTTCCGAGGCCCAACCTCTGCAGGTGCTTGAGGTGCTTTTCTGCAGCTGCCCTGTCTGCAGCTTCTCGCTTCTGAGCCCTTCTCGCCCGCCTTCCTGCAACATCCTTGGATACTGACCCTGACCCTGATCCTGATGCCGATGCTTCCTTCTTGGATGTCCTGGATGGACCAGGACCAGGATCAGACTGTCTGCTCAATGGCCTGGCCTCCCTCCTGCCTCCTCTGATGTACCCATTGTCACCCCACCTCCTGTTGCCAATTCGAATGCTCGGCGACCTGCTGATGTAATAAGTTTCCTCATAAAGGTCATCTTCATCGCCGTCATCATACTGGTAACTGCGGTAAAATTCATCTTCGTCCAGAGCCTCCTCGTGAGCCTCTACGATCAGAGGCTCAAACCAAGTGGCCCTCAGGAGAAGGCAAACACTTTCCTCGAAGAGGTAGTCACGAATGCTGAAGAAAAGAAACAAGCATCAAGCTAACAATCTACCTGAAATAATTGTGCCCCCACATATTGGAGAAACAAGGGTTACCATCCATCAAGAGAGCGGTGCACACTCAGGAACTGAAACGGGTGCTTGCACTGTGGGCATAGGGGTGTCTGCTTGTAGGATGCCCACCTCAGAATGCATGTTACGCTGCTTGCATAAAATGAATTTCAAACAGAATTATCGACGAGTCATTTGCAAAAACAATTATAAACAGAGATGGAAGAAAAGTTGCAAATATGCACCCAGAACATTGTGATTTGTTAACAATTGAGAACAGAAAGTGCACATCAAATAATAATATCGAAGGCTATCTGACATGAAGCCAAACACAATTCGAGAATATAATATCAGATAAAGTAACCAAACGCATAACAGATAAAGTAATCAAACGCATAACAGAAGTTGACATAAACCGTTGGATATGAAATATGGTTGGTGGGCAATAAATAAGCAACGTCACATGGGAACCATGATGCAGAACATGTTAAACTTCATCCGAAGCTACCAAAGCCTAGCATTCAGGATCAATTCATCAAACTAAGAAGACCTGTTATTTAATTAGTGAAGTCTACATAAAAATTGCTTCCTCTATTTTTAGGGGATAATGGGGAAAGTGTACGTACAGTGCATAAATTACACCTACACGTACAAATTGTTCATACAACTGAGTGGGAATCGGATGCTAATGGGGTAGGCCAACCATCCTAAAGGCTAAAGATGCAATGATCTTATACAAATTAACCTCCTTTAAAGATTAGATTACTAGTTATATAATCTCCTTCAAGACAAAAGCCAACACAGGGCAATCTACCAAACGAATCGGGAATCCAGTGTGAAAATGGAGCAGTAATTTGGGAGGAGGGCGGAATCACAATAACGAACCAGTACGCGTGGTCGCAGCCCTTGACAAGAGCCGTCTCCTGGAGGGCGATCTTGTCGAGGCAAATCGCGCACACCCCGCAGTCCGCCGCCCGGTCGCCACCGCCTACGGCCGCCGCCTAACAGGAAGAAGGCAAACGAGATTAGACAGACTAACGACCGAACGAGCAGATCGGAGCAGATTCCTGCAGATCCAACCAGGAGCCACCAACCTTATCGAGTGGGAGGGGGGCGAAGGAGGACGAAGAGGCGGAGGCGGAAGCGGCGGCGGCCATGTCGGTGGTCGGATGAGGGATTTGCTAGGTTATTTTTCCCCGGTTCCTCTTGTATCGTTGTTTGGTTGGGGAGAGGAGAGGAGGAGAATGGGATGGGAGGAGAGGTGCGGGCGCTTCGCGAAGACGCGAGTCCGGAGGAAAAAAAGAGGGGAATCGGCACGAGAGATGCCGTCCGTTTATTCGCCGGGCATCGGCGTCACGTGTGCGACCGACTTGGGCGCCACGCTTCTATGGCAAATGGCCCGCCGGAAGAAGGGAACAAGCCCAGGCGACCTGGCCCGGTTGCTTGGATGCGTTTGATGCGTGTTTTGTGGACCGGACTGATGACATGGAGGCTGACCGCTTGATGGTGTACATGGCATTATTCGAGTCAAATGATCTAAGTAACAAAATGATACGTACTCCTTTGGAAAAAAAAAGCATGTACTTGTTAGTGGTTTATTTGAGGTATAATGCTATACATATGTAGTCTGTTTTTTTATTTTAATAAAAAATTATTTCTGTCACATAAAAAAATTGTTTCTATCATATAAAACTTGTGGCACAAAAACATTATATTGCATCGGTTCAAAAGTTTTGCTGCATACGTTTTAACCAAATTTTTTCATCATGCAACAGAAATGTTTCCACAGATATCCGATCTAATATCAAGATAGTGTGTCTGATCTTTAGTCCTGCCCTTTTTGAAAGAACCAGGGGCTTGCCTTTGTTTCAAAGAAGTAAATAAAATGGCATGGAAAAGATCAGGATACTCAGTCTAGAAATTGAGCCCAACCTAAGCTTCTAGCACGGTCCGCTGGGAAGGCCCAATCAAAGTTCAGGTTCAACCTGGCCCAGTACAGATATCAGGCTAGTCGGGTCAAGCGAGTTGTCTAGTACCCCAAAGTCCCAAACTAATGTTTATCCCATGCCTCGAGGGGTATTTCATTCGTCTCAAAAGAAAAAAGGTATCAACAGTATAGTTGCACAAAATATCTGGTCTTGCCACTTTGGTAGTAATGTTCAATAGCAGTGTAAGCAGTACACACTAGAGACAATGAATATAGGCCCCCTTCTAGACGGCTTCTTCCAGAAGCTGTCCCCTCCTGACTTCTCTCAGAAGCCGCCTTCTCAAATTCGTCGGGGCTTCTAAATTCCCCAGGATCTGACTAGTTTAGAAGCCCTGACGAATTTAAGGGGGCGGCTTCTGAGAGAAGCCGGGAGGGGGCAGCTTCTGGGAGAAGCCATCTAGAAGGGGGCCATAGTTCTCCACCACAATGTTGCAGAAAATAGTCGAAAACCGCAGCCGCAACAGGCTAGTTGGACGGCACTGGACAGGACGACCTCTACGGCTGTACCACTGTCAGCCTGGCAGAAAAGCCCGAGGCTCGAGGCTCGTGCCAGCCCGGCCCGGCTCGGCTCGGCTCGGTGCTCAAACGGGCCGAGCCCGAGCCTCCCTCCTGGCTCGCTTGTTAAACGGGCCGAGCCCGAGTTGGCCCGCGAGCCGCTCGTCCGGCTCGTTCGGCTCGCCCCGTCCGCACCCGCAAGGCCGCAAGGGCAAGGCCCATTAAGTTTTATGCCCTACGCCCGCCCCTAGTCCCTGATGCCGACGCAGTCTGCAGTCACGCCCCCGATGCCGCCGTCATGCCCGCCGCTCGCCTAGTCGCCTCCGGCCTCCGGCCTCCGCCCTCCGCCGCCTAGTCCGCCTCCGGCCCTCCGCCCTTCGCCGCCACGCCGCCCGACGCTCACCTCTCCGCCCGACGCCCAACGTGGGCCTCCCCTGGCGGCGCCCGCCTCGCCCAGCACGCGCCTCCCCCAGCGTGGGCCTCCCCTGCCGGCGCCCGACTCCTCTCCAACGCCTCCCCCAGCGGCCAGCCGGCGTACGCCCTCTGTCACTCGGTGCCCGGCTGCCCGCCTCGTCCAGCGCCTCCCCCGGCCGGCGTCCGCCTCCAGCATTTTGTTTTATCTCTTTTTTTTGTGCAGTCTTTGATGAATATGTGCAATTTGAGCTGAGGTTGTGGTGATGAACCTTTGATAAATAAGTGCAATATGTGCAAATTGTTCATGTGTTTGCAGTTCAAATGTTTTTCTTTTTATTGTGGGGAACGTGCAAATTGTTGGTTTAGCTGTGCAAATTGTTGGCATTTTACATATTGAATGAATGTTATGTGACTCGATGTTAAATGGTGGATTCGCATGATAATGCATGCATCCTAGGAGTAGGCAGATGTACATGAGTGATAATGTGATATATATGCAATGCCACCAGCTAATTAAACGAACAAAGAAACCTAATTAGCTCTAGGTATATGGTACCTCTCAAAGATCAAGTGCAGTCAAACATATATGCATTTAGTCAAGAATCTAAGGAGGAAGTTTAACATGTTCTGATTCGTGTTGTGCAGCAGGCTCCATCATGGAACGGCGGACAGAGCGAGAACGATCTTTAGAGTCAATTTTAGCGGTAAAAACAGGGAATGGGAAGACTGAGAAGGGGAGGACCGACAGCGCTATCGACGTGTTGTGCGCAAATCCTGCTGTCCAACGTCGGCCAAGAAGGCCACGGGCGCGACCTCCTCCTTTTGTTGGCACGACATCCGCTTTAGCTTCTACACCGACGGGGACGACACCGATTGTTGTACCTCTAGCATCTCCACTGCCAACGGAACCATCACCAATGGTGAGCATTTTTATAATGTTGAAATTTTTTGTATGCCATTATGTTTAATTGTTTATAGATATGGAATTGGACTGACAGGTTGAGGATGAGGAGTTAGAGAACTCCTTCGACAAGGATGATGAGATGTCAGACGGGTTGTTCCCAACCCCCATTGATGGTTCCGATGAAGGGGGCGATGCATCGGGAAGCGAAGGGAGAGAAGGTATCTCATTTTCAGGTCCGAACAAAGGAAAGAAACGCCGTAAGGGGGTGAATGTTGGATCAAAGCTTACTATTCTTGGTGCTGAAAAGAGTAATGAGAGGTCCGGTGTTTGGAAAAATGTTGGGAAGGTCAAGGTGCCATCAAAAGAGGAGCAAGGTGTAATGATCTTGAAGGCAAAGTGCTTGTACTGCTATAAGTTTTATTCTTATAGCCAAGGTTCAACCACCTCACATCTTGGGAGGCACATTAAGGCATGTGTTCCATATCAGAACAAGTTGGCTAAGCAGAAAGATCAAGCCCTCCTCAATTTTGCTCCAGCCAGTGTAGGATCTGCAGGTACATCTGTTCCTTTTGTGGTGTCTCCTAATGAGTATAATACTGAGCAAACTAAGAAGTTGATTGCTAAGATGATAATAGTGCATGAGTACCCATTTAGAATGGTAGAACATACTTGGTTCAACATAGTGATGAAGTATTTAAATCATGCATATCAGTTTATTGGAAGAAGAACCATAAGAAATGAGTGTTTGAAGGTTTATGAGTCTGAAAAAGAAATCCTAAGGAAGAGCCTCAAAAGTGTGGATCACATTAGTCTGACTACTGATTTATGGACTTCCAATCAAACACTTTGCTATATATGTATAGTTGCACACTATATTGATACAAATTGGATCATGCAATGCCGTGTGCTTAGTTTTGTTGAGTTAGATCCCCCACACACTGGACATGTTATTGCTCAAGCTGTGTATGAGTGCGTCGCTGAATGGAAGATAGAGGACAAAATAATCTCAATCACACTAGACAATTCTTCCAATAATGATGTTGCTATTCGGGGTTTGATGGCAAAGCTTTCTACTAGACAAGGCCATTCTTTTCTTCCAAAATATTTTCATATCCGGTGTTGTGCTCATATCATCAATTTGGTTGTCAATGATGGCACGGCTGTCTTAAATCCTTTGATAACAAATATAAGAGAAACAGTGAAGTATATAAAGAAATCTCCCTCTCGTATGCATAAGTTTGTAGAGATTTATAGATCTCTTGCTTTGAAAATTGGGGAGGGGCTCAAACTTGATGTGACCACTAGATGGAGTTCAACATACAAGATGTTGAGTGCTAGCATTGCCTATAAAGAGGCATTGCTTTCTTATGCAGTTTCAGATGCCAATTATAAATGGGAACCAACAAGTGAAGAATGGTATTTGTTTGAACTAGTTGAGCCAATACTCCAATCTTTGGCTAAAGTTACCACTGCATTTTCTGGTTCAACATATCCCACTGCAAATATTTTTTATCCTCATATTGTGAGTGTCAAGATTGCACTAAGAGCTACAATGGCTCATAGTGATGCAAATTTGAGGTCCATGGGCAATGCAATGATGCAGAAGTTTAACAAGTATTGGGATGAAAAATACAATGTCATGGTGATTGCTACTATTCTAGACCCGAGGTACAAGATGAGATATATAGAGTGGTGCTTTGGAAAGATTTATGAATCTCCCAAAATTGAAATTGAGATAGATGAAGTTCGCAAAGAGTTAGAGAAGCTCTTTGAGAAGTATGAGAACGAACACCGGGAAAAGAAGGCAGTTGCTCAAAGATCTAGTGCATCCTCATCTTTAACTATGGATGCAAGTAATTCCATACCGGCCTCCTCAAGTGAGTTTCAGTCCTTCTTATCATCCACTTCTTCCATGTCATCAAAGAGTGAGTTGCTTATCTATCTAGAAGAATTGAATGAGGACTTGGAAAATAAGAACTTCAATTTGCTTGAGTGGTGGAAGTTGAATTCACATAGATTCCCAGTAGTCTCAAAGATGGCAAGATTCTTCCTAACTATCCCAGCTACCTCAGTGTCTTCTGAATCAACTTTCAGCACAGGAGGTAGAGTTTTAGATGATTATCGGAGTTCTCTTCACCCATCTATGGTGGAGGCTTTGGTGTGTGCTTCAAGCATGATTAGAGGTGCCCACCATAAAGATTTGAGTATTGTGGTATGTTTTTCATCTGTGCTATAATATGCTTTCTTATTACTTCTATTTTGTTTTTCGCATGACTAACTTGATCAAATGCAACTTTCTTTAGGAGGAAGATGATGATGTCGAGACCATTCTATTTCCTACAAGTGTGGTGGAGAGCAACTGAGCAACTAGTAAGTACTTCAACTATTACAAATAAGATGAATTGATGATGCATAAAATTGATTCATGTCTATTTTACTTGAAGCTTCAAGAGATGTTGGTGGATGATGGATTGATGGCCTATATTTTGGAGAAATGGAGTATAGAAAATTGGAGATAGATAAATTTTTGCCTTTTTGCTTCACTTTGAAACTGAGAGTTGGATAATAGAGAATTAGAGATGGGATTTGTTTAAACCATTTTGATACTTGAATGTTGAATGATTTTATTCATGTTTTGGCCTGTTTATGGTTATGGATTGTGGACTAATATAAAGTTTATATGCTGTTGAAATTGTGCTTGACTTATGGATTGTGGACTTATATAAAGTTTATATGCTGCTGAAATTATGCTTGAAATTGTCTTATTATTCTGCTAAATTATGTGTAAAATGTTTCTGAATTTTTGTTTTCTAAAAAGGTCATGCTGAAATTTTTGGAGGCTCGTGAGCCGGCTCGAGCCAGCTCGAAGCTCGTCCAGGCTCGGCTCGAGCCTCGTTTCTAGCTCGTTTGTGTCAGCGAGCCTAGCTCGGCTCAGCTCGAAAATCACCGAGCTCGAGTGAGCCCAGCTCGAGCCAGCTCGGCTCGGCTCGTTGCCACCCTTATACCGCTGTACGGCGCCGTTCCCTGCGGCAGCGGAGCAGCGCGAAGACGGACGCGGAGTACGAGAAGAGATCGAATCCCCAGCGGCTCAGCGCCAACAGGTTGATCCACTGCCGCTCGGATAGTGTCGGATGGGAGTCGATCGTTTGGTTTGTTTGATGCGTTGCGGCACACGCGATGCGATGCGATGCGAGCGCCGAGGACGAACACGGCGGTAGCTGCTCGATCGGCTGCCGTTCCCGGCACCTGAGCCGAGAGGCCTGCCCGTCTCCCTGACAATAGTCACACCAGAATTATTGGATCCATCCATGGCTGCCACGATGCCATCTCGCCGTGCTGCCTACTGTGGCTACCCCGCACGGCTTGGCACGCCGGCCCCGCGCCCAAAGCCCCCTGCCCAACCCACCCGAACAACACTGTGCGCGACGACGAGAAGAAGAACGTCCACGTGCTTGTCATGATCGGGCCTACGCGCCCTGTCTTCTTCTTTCTTTCTCTCTTGCTGTTCGGCGCCTCGCGCCAGATGCATCCTAGAATTGATGATGCGCTC